>ML976694.1:146303-183939 GCA_010015655.1 Bimuria novae-zelandiae CBS 107.79 | reverse complement strand
ACATTAGATCTGCAAGCGCGTCGTTAATTAGAGCCATAATGGTAGAGTTATGAGGTTGTGAAGTTTGAGTGTTTTGGCGTGGGTGGCCCATCACGCGAAGTGGCTCATCACGCGCACGGGCATGTTAATATATAGGGCCGGATTAGGATGCTTCAGTTTTCCGACTATGGTATCGCGCTCGAGGAATCATGTGTCAACGACGTGCGTTCACCAGTGAAAATGTTCTTGAATTTTGGATCGTGAATCTTGCTATAGACTAGGGGGCCAAATAGACGCCGATAAGGTATTTCATAGAATACCTCGTCTGTAAGGTCTCGGGCGGGCGGGCGAAGAGCCATGCCATAACTGCGCTCGTGTTTATAGTCCACCCCGTAGGGTAGCGATGTCGTCCCGAGGCATCCCACAGCGCCAGTCCCGAGAATAGGTCTGATATCGGTTGTGATGTCGTCTCGAGGGGATCCAGAGCGCCGGTCCAGAGACATAAGCCGGTCTAATAGCGGCGAAGGGGGTTTATACCGGTTAGAGCATAACATGAGCCAGCGGACATTTTTAGAAGCCTCGGAGGCCTTGCCTTTCTCCCAGCCTGTTGGATATGAGCTAGTGCAACTTCGTCTTCATTCATTACCTATATGTAATTCTGATAAAACGACCGGTAAGATCCATATCGTAAGAGTGTTGGTGCTTTTAGACGTCCAAAGAGGTTAAACGGCGATATCGGCCGAGGCAAGCCAGGAACTCCAGACGTAAAATCGATCTTGGGCTGATTTTAGACGAAAGCACCTCGCTCAGCAGAATCGTATAACCCCTCATTTTAGTCCAAGCAGGCGTGCAAGCTCGTCCTCATACGCTCGGGAGGGATACCAAGCAACGCTCCCCTA
Source organism: Bimuria novae-zelandiae CBS 107.79 (assembly GCA_010015655.1). Lineage (NCBI taxonomy): Eukaryota > Fungi > Ascomycota > Dothideomycetes > Pleosporales > Didymosphaeriaceae > Bimuria > Bimuria novae-zelandiae. Next base: position 183,061 of record ML976694.1, on the reverse strand, counting down.
GCAATCCATGTGAATATGTTTGGCAGGCAGGCATATGAGGACAACAAGCTGTATTGCTATCTGCAGAAAAGAGAGTGTGTGGAGTCTGCTGAGCGGAGAGAGAGCGGTCGAGAGTCTGTTGAGTCAGTAGTCTGTGCACTTAGGTGGTGCCTTCCACACAGTACCTCTGACGTCAGTCACGTGGTTACAAAATACGATGTTCGTACTTCTAGTCGACGCCGTGCGGTACCATCACACTCAAGCCGAGGAACTACAGCCATGATAAACGCCAGATACAATTTCTAGACCATCCCCTTGGACTTCCTGTGCGCTCTCTCTTCTCTCCACCGTCCGAGAGCATAAACAGGCATACAGATGCATTCTGATATACCAATCCCAGACAGCAAGCGTCCGAGCGCCATGTAAACGCGATCATAGTACTTCTAGTACTGCAGTCGTCTAACCGTATCATCGATCCAAGCCTGAAGTCCTCCAGATATGAAGAATTTGGTGATGTAGTTGTAGAAAGCAAAGGCGCATTGAGGAAGATGTGCGCGACTTTAAGAGGATGGTGGTTCGAAGCTCGATGAAGGGCGACTCGATGAAGGGCGACGGAAGAGCCATGCGAAGGGATTTGAAAGCGGCGCGAGAAGGTGAACAGCGAGCTATGGTTCGGTGACAGAGCAACGTCGAGAGTGGAATCAAGTACAGGGAAAGTGAAGCCTGCTTAGTCCTCCCCCATCTTGACTTCAGTGTGATAGTCCAGGGTGATGGTTTCGAGTGTTTTGCACACCTTGTAGATATATACGCCCTGGCGATGTTGGTTCGGCGCATCGTCGTACACTATCATGAAGGAAGTGAAAGCAATGAAAAGGGCCGGGTGAATTTATAGCAGGGCTAACAGCCCAGCGGCAAGTCTTTCGAAGTATATAGAGGCGATTGGCGACGAGCAGAGTGGAGATGGGTTGAAACCTCGGTGTATATCCCTCTCCACCTCCGCAGAGCCATTGAGAAAGGCCAGGCAAAAATTTGGCGCCCAAAGTCTCTCCAGCAAACCATCAATGTGCGTCATGAACACTTCTAGACCGTCTTTTATCCCTCCGCACCTCCGCAGAGACATTGGAAAAGGGCCAGGCGAATTCATAGCGGGGCGAAGAGGACGGACGGAACCCTGGTGAAGCGCGTTCCCGGTTTCTAACCCCCAAGCGTCTCTCGCCCGTCTATACCGCGACCGCGAGCTTATTTCTAGCCGCCCGCCTTCCCTCCACCTCCTCCCTAGGCGTATAACACTCCACCTCCGCCACATAGCACTGAGCTTCAGCTTCTTGCAGAGCCCTGCTCGAGGTTTGTGCGAGTTCATGGTGTCGGACCTGTAGATCTTCAAGCATTTTGGTCGTTGTTGCAAGCCCATATCTCAACTAACTCGATATTTTCAAACAGAGAAAGGCCATGGAGAGCATGCGGAGAGGACTTCAACCAAACCAGTCCATCGTATAGGTTCGGAGTGAATTTTAGACCGGCGTGGAAGAGAAGAGATGAGATGGGACGAGGTCTTGCTGTGCTTGAATGCTTCGAAAGGGTAGTTAAGTATAGGTATGCCATACTCCTAGGTATATATAATAGACTGTTGATTGTAGACAGTAGACTTGTTGAGAAGTGCAGTGCTGTGATGAGTTCGAGAGGAGCGATGGGGCGGTATATGTAGTCGGGGAGAGTGATTAGAAGATTCGCATGAAATGGTGCACGTACATTATGCTGCTGCGGCGCTGATGGTTGCTAAGGAGGCAGATGAGCATTAGGATGGATTGCTTCTATTCATACACAAGGTACTACGTCGGCGCTTGAGCGTGCACGCGGACAGTGATGTTGCTGCGTAGATGTTTGTTACGCGGCGGATGAGCAAGGCGATAGATTGCTGTATTGTCAACTAGATCTCTTCCTAGTTTTCTCAATGCACCTGCTCATATGGCAATAATTTGTTCCCATTCATGCGGCATCATCCAGTCATGCGATACAAGTTTGGAAGGAACGTTACGACATCGAAGCGGTGCTTTGGGTGAAACATCATGCCGAAACCATTCATGTTCTGCTATTGTTTGCCATCGAACAGCTAATCAGACAGACATGCTGCGACCGCTAGCATAGCTCGCTTGCCTCGAGCTGCTCTCCCAACTCTCCAGCAAAACATACCCCGCTCCTCCTCCTTCTTCCGTCTCCTCAACGCACACCCGCTTAACTAACCTATCCGCATCCCCGTTGCGTTCTTCAAACAACTGCTCGCTTTTTTCGACTTTGTTCCTTGTAAATCTCCCTTCGAACCCCTGCGCTGCGAGACCCGCAATATTGAGCCTGAGTTGATGTACTTGTGGTGATGCAGCGACGAGTGCGAAGCCGGCAAACACGATCGCGAGTGAGGCGAAGACGAGATTCGCAGCGACGAGCAGCCACACGGCCGCCTTTGGGACCTTGGTGACGATTCTGGTAGCTCGTGACTGCACCGCTAGCGCGGGTCACTCTTATGTCACTCGGGCTAGAACACTGACGAGAGCCCGGCTTTGGGCGCTGCTGAAACCTTCAATCCTCTCGTCATCTACCTTTCCCTCGCCGAGAAGGTAGCTTTCCATAAAAGAGTCGGAAATTGGCGTACCGTCCAGAAAGATTTCGCTCGTAACAGCCATGCTGATGGAGCCCGTGACTGTACTATTGCTTTTGATCTTTGTAAGATTTTTCACTTGCTGGTTGACCATGGTGTAGCTGACGTCCCACACTGGTTTTGGTTTTGGTCAGCCAAGTCCATGTCAAGAAGCAACAAAGAACTCACCCGTAGTATTGCATGACAGAAACAGGAATGGTTCGCTGTCGCTGAAGGGATACCACATTCTAGACTCGTATGTAGGATACTCCCTCCAGATTCTTGTGCTGTACGTGGGATTTCTATCCATGAAGCCATTTTGTGCAGCGAAGGCGAGTCATCTCCATGGATTGTTGAATACAGTCCTTGTGTCGTCAACCGAAAGCGTTTCAGAAATTTGCGGCAAGGAGTGCATAGCATCTTGAGAAAGCAGTTGAGTCGGATTGTAATCCGTCGAGCTTGGATGTAGCGATGGAAGTCAAGGAATTGGTACTGAGGCTGAACCGGTGAAAGAGAGCCGTTGGCAACAAAACCCGACGGGCAGCCTGTGCACGAAAATGGCAGATTGTACAGACCTGTTTCGTCAGAAGCCATGTTTTTGCCGAAAGTACAAGTGTCGTTGCCCACAGCCTGGCACTGTGTCGAGACACCAAAGGATGTTGCTTTGTAGTCGATGTTCGAAGGAGCAATCGGCATGAGAAGAGCAATGTGATCTTCTGCGGACTGGGTTCCAGGGACTAGAAAGGTTCGCGTGAGTAGGTCTTTCAAACCCCACCTTGCGGCTTGTGCAGCGCCTACTCCCCGGGTCAAGGACACATGAGTTTGGTTCTGTTCCGGGTCTAGGTAAGCGTTCACACCGCAGCCCCAGAAGTCTACATTTTCGTCGGGCCTTCTCGTATGATTCCAACAGAACGGTTCGAGCACCCGACTGTAAAGAAAATTTTTCTCGGTCTCTGCTTGCACCTCGTTGAGCTCGATCGCCTCGGTGGCTATGTGGAGATATGTGTCGCTGATCTGAACAAGCGCATTAAAGCACGTTAGCCCGTGTTACTTAGCGCGCCCAGTGTATATAGTACCTGCCAAATACCGCTACGAGGAGCTCGTTTTTATTGAGGACTGTGCCAAGGTTTTTTCAATCTATCAGTGCTACATTACAATAGCAATATCAAATATTAATTTATAAAAATTTAAGAGCTAAAAGAGGTGATCTAGGGCTATTTTCATATATATTCAACTTTTTTAAAGGGTTTTAATGTTGGGCTGTCAGATCGAAAAATCTTGGCATATGCCTCGAGAAAACGAGCTCCTAGTACTGTAAATGCTAGGATGGTAACGCGCATAATCTTCGGTGACTTCGTCTTCGGCCACCTTGCTCGGCCGCTCGCTCTTTCTGCAGTCCAGAAGACTCCTTTGACAGTTCTCCAGCCCAACAGCCAAGAACAAGACCTTCAGCATTGATAAGTCGGAGCGTTAGGCTAGTTTGGTAGGGAGTCGGACAAAGATACGAGTCTCCGGATTGTGTTGTGCGTAGCCACCTTCTGGCCAAGCTGAACCCGTGTAAGGTCATGAGAACGCCAGTCAACATGAAGCTAACGGTGGAAGACCAAGAAGCGATGAAGACCAGATGCGCAGCAGAGAAGTCAACGATGTATGCACCGGAAATTGAATTGTTGAGCTCAGCCGCCGTGAGACACATGTCGGGGTTAGGGCATACCGAAGGGGCAATTTTGTGGTGGAAGATCATCCATAAAACGACCGCTGTGAATACTGTCATAGGCAGCACCACCCATGCGCAGCTAATAGCAATGGTTTTGTAGTAACTTGCAAGGCTCGGGCTCTTGCTCGTACTTCCCAATTTCAGCGGTGTGCTAGGGCCGTTCGTGGCAACCGCAGGGACAGCCCGATGGGTATCTGTCGATGAGGAATTCTTGGAATCCATTTTTACGACTTGTTGGGATGGCGAAATGACGAGAGAGATGATCGAACTCACCATGCTCGGTTCCGCCATATAAGTACCCCAGCGAAAGAAACCTCGAGCAAAATCGGTGAGACGCGCCCCTCCCATTCATCCCATAATGGTAGTTCCGCGAACACCACCCTTTTCTCTCGAGCGGTCTCATCCATCTTGTGGCACCTCAAGCAACCATACATCCATTGCTGCGACTCGCCTTCGTAAAGCACCCCGGGCGGGGGCCAAATCTCTAGAACCCAATCAGCTTGGCATCTCTGCGGTGCGATAAAGTTTTGATATGAATTCAACATGACCTTGCATTCACATATACGAGAAAATGCTGTGTACGTGCAACCTCTCTGCTGGACGAGTAAAGTTCTACCAGGATAGGCTGGAGAAGGCAAGAAAGTGGGGCCGTTGTGTAACATGCGTACGAGGCTGGCCCCATCGTTGTCGTGGGTAAAGGGCTGGGTATATTGAAAGACGGTAGAAGATATTGCACCGGCATATCGGTTATCAGTGGAGGCTGAGTATGAATGCCTGTGCTATATCAGTATTTCAGGCCAGTGAGCGATCTGCCATTCGCTGAGGAAGGAACCACCTAGGCATGGTGCACTCGCCGGAACGATGCAAAGGTAACATCGAAAACCTCATGTCGGAGATCTGTCAGGGCGAAGGACAGACGGCTTCGGTGGTGAGTCGGTGTCCTAGAAGGTGGTCGATGGTGTATCAAACGAACCTGCAGAAGGCTGTGAAAGAAGTCACGACTGCTACACATCAGCTCTTTCCTCGCCCACAAGAGGAAGCAACCATCATCACCGAAGAAAGTGCCTACACACGTCATACAATGAATCCAATCTATCCTACCTAATCTTTAACGCACACTCTACCCATACAACACCTCAACCCCATCGACGCGCCTCGTCATCTCCACTAAACCACTCCCATCTACGACCCCTCCATCGCATCCGTAGTCAAGTCATAAATCCTCCGAATATCCTTCAACTGCCCCTCAAAATCAATCTCCAAATCCTTCAACCGCCCATCATTAAACCCAAACACCCACCCATGCACAATCGGATACCCCCTCTCCTTGTAACACTGCTGCAACGCCGCCGTCTTGATGATATTCCTCGCCTGCTCGACAACATTCAGTTCCACCAGTCTATCATACCTCTTCCCTTCGTCTTTGATAGCGGAGAGCTCCGCATCGTGCAGGCGGTACACGTCGCGGATGTTACGCAGCCACGGGTTCAAGAGGCCGAGGTCTTTGGGGGTCATGGCGGCTTTCACACCGCCGCAGCCGTAATGTCCGCATACGACGATGTGCTTGACGTGTAGGTGGCGCACGGCGTAGTTTACAACCGACATGACGTTGAGGTCGGTGGCGCAGACAAGGTTGGCGATGTTGCGGTGGATGAACATTTCGCCGGCTTCGAGGCCGGTGATGGCTTCGGCGGGGATGCGGGAGTCGGAGCAGCCTGCGTCACCATCTTGTCAGCTCTTCGCTGTGAGGGGTGAGAGGAGGGAACGTACCAATCCAGAGATACTCCGGACTCTGTCCCGCACTCAGCCTCTCAAAAAACTCGGGGTGCTTCTTCTTCTGCTCCTCAGCCCAGATGCGATTGTTTTCGAAAATCCGATCATGGCTCTGCTGCAAATACTTGCGCATGTCTCTCTGTTCTGCCTCGCCCATCTTGTCCCTCTTTGCTGTGCTCGAAAAGCCCCTTTGAAAAATACCCTTATTAAAACCGAATCGATGCGTCGAGCCCCTCACAATTGCCGATGCCGATGTCGCTCCTAGAACCCTCGTTGATGATGATGAAGAAGAAGCCCTCGAAAAGATGAAAGAAGGCGTAAGCGCGGGGCCCGATATAAAACCCGCGCCCCTCCCAACGTGGGGTACCAACACCCGCATCATTTTCGCCCACGTTACTTCGTCCTGCGGCTCGCTGCGGTTGAGGAACGCGACCTCCACTGCCCTAATTATTGCTGGGATATTAACGACTCCGATCGCGCCGCGCGTCATTGGCCCGTTCACCACGATCTGCAGCTCCCCCAGACCGCCGCTAAGCCCTGTGCTGATCTAGCCCGCTGCACCTTCCTCCCCAACACATCGTCGTCCCTCTTATCAAACTCACCGTTCTTTTTGCGGCTGATAAGCAAGCCCGCTGTGCATCTCCTCAGCCACGACCCTCTCGTTTCGCTACAAAGTCTAAATAACCACGTCGCAGTGCGCCCTGGTGCCCATAGGGGAGATGATCCTCACCTCCTCCCAAAAGCAAATCCTCCACAACCACCTCACCCACCTCCTCTCCCGCCGCGCCTACCCAAAGACTCTCTGCCCCTCCGAAGTCGCCCGCGCGCTCTCCGACGACGAGCTCACCGAGCTGGACGCGTACTCGTGGCGTGACACCATGGAACACATCCGCGCGCTGTGCTGGGAGCTGCGCGAGTACGGCTCCGTCGAGATACTACAAAAGGGCGTCGTCGTTCGGGCAAAAGCTATTGACGAGATCGCGGGGCCGATACGGGTGAGGTATCGCAAGGGGCTGCGGAGGGAGGAGATGATTGAGGGGGATTTGTGGGTGGAGAGGGAGAGTGGGTTGGATGGGAGGGGGTGGTAGGGGTAAGTCTACCTCTAGAGATTGGAAGCAGATTTGTATATGATGCGATGCGATGCGAAATGTATGTGTAGCTAGCTATGCTGGGGTATCAATGCCATGCCGCGCTGCAAAACAATGTAAACACCGGCCAATGTGTGCCTCTGCAATGTATACTGGGACAAAACAGTCTGAAATCATTCACTCCTTCTTAGGCGGCGGCTTCGGATGGTCCGCTCCGCTCGCGTCGAGACCCTGCCACTTCTCGTTCCATCCTGCATTCGGATCCGTCGCGGAACCTGCTTTGCCTTCTTCAGCGAGCTTCTTGATATCACTCCAGTATTCCAGCTTCTTACACTCTGCATCGGCAGCTTCTACCGCCTTCAGCAGGTTGCTGATCCTCCGCTCTTCGGCTTCGTTCTCGGCTTTGCCGCTCTTCTGGTGGGAGTCGCGGTGCGCGCGGGCGGCGTCGATGGTCTCCATGAGCGTGGAGAGGAGCTGGCGGCGGGAGTTCTGGAAGACGAGGAGCGACATGATCGTTGGGATCTGTGATGGTTAACAAGGGAACGAATGGGAATAGTGAGCTGACGGGCCTGTTCAGCTAAATAGTGCAGCTCTTCCCCGCCTTCATCGATGAACCTGTTGATGAAGACGATCTTCTCGCGATCAATAGCCGCTCTCTTCAACTTCGCCCTCAGCGTCGGCACATCCCTGACCTCCTCATCGAGCGATGGCTCTCCACTATCTTCCAAACTAGCCCCTCCCGTCAAGCCCGTAAATGCTCTGGCCAGCGTAGTACCAATGCTGAAGGTATCCCCGAAGAGCCTCTCGTTCACCTTCGATTTAGGTGGCAGCTTCTGCTTCACCCGCTTCCTTAGCCAGCGCCGCCGCCGCACAAAGCTGTGAAACCAGGGGTGATTCCCATGCCACGCAGCACCTCGGAACCAGAAGCTGTACTGCCAGCCCTCTTCGTCCACGTCGTGGCTCATGTCCACATACCAGCTCTTCCACTCCCACACCCAGCTGGGATCTGGGACTTGTGCGTTTGTGATGTTGACGGGCGACGGCTTGAATTTTGCATCTACCCAAGGCGACTGGTCGACTTTGAGATTCCATAGCGCTCTCGAGGAGAAGAGGGGCAGGCCAAATACGAACCAGCCGCGTTGGTTCTCGTAGAGGACATCGATGTGCGAGTTTGGGTTTTGCGGGGGTGGTTGTGCTTGTTCCTCGGGCTGCTGAGCGCGCTCCGGGGTGGTTTCTTCGTCGGCGCAATCGACGAGGGCGATGTGCTGGTCTGCCATTCCGATTCCAATCTTCTCCCTCAGGAGAAGGGCTTCTTGTGGTGTGCCCTAGAATGTGAGGGTGCTGAATTTTCGGGTAGCGTATAACTACAGGCCTGGACGTGTATAAGGCAGGCTCCACGCCGTGCTATCGTGGCAGCATACTCTGGCGTTTCAGTGTGGTTCAGGTTAGCAAGACCGTTCGCGGGGCGCTAGGAATTATTAGGGGCAGCCGCGGACTTCAAACAAGCAGCTGTCATGGACAACAGAGGTAGCAAAAAGTAACAATACTTCCGATTTTGTGTATATGTAGCGCTAATTGCACATAATAGGCACAGCTGGAGTGGCTAGAAATATGGGGATGGTAGAAAATCGAGGATCGATACAGGGATGGAGAGAATGATGGCTCGCGTCGACGGACCGCGACGTGGGGTCTGTGCTGAAGCTGGTACGTCATCATGCGATGGGCTTCCTTGAAAGCACCCCGCCCATAAGTAGTACCTTCCAAGCTCCTCCCTGCAACCAATTTCTCCATCAGACACCCAATTCGCGCACCCAATTCGCGCACCCAATCCGCGCGCCCAATTCACACCTTTCTGTACTCCGATCATCTCCCATCTACACACACAATGGCTGGACGACAAGTCGGAACCTTCGCTGCCGTTGCAGGACTGGGTGGCATTGGCTACTACCTCTACAGCGCAGGCGGAGACCCCAAGCTTGCCGAAAAGAAGTTCGAGCGTATGTATCTCTGTGATGAAGATTATGACTTGCATGACTAACATATATCTAGACGATGCTGCCACAGCTGCGCGGAAGGTGAAGGGCGATTACCCCGGCCAGGACAAGGAGGCCAGGAAGGCTGGCGAGGAAAGCTACGAGGCAGTACGCGCAAAGGCACAGTCACTCGTAAGTCCATCTCCCGCTGTTTCGTGGGCTCAGCATCCCGCGCGATTGCTGCCGAGTTCATGATTTTCTGTTGCAAATATCTCCTGACCGCAAATGCTAGGCCAATGACGCGAGAGCGGAAGCCGACAAGGCCGATGCGAAGATCAATGAGTTGAGCGCCGATGCGCGAAAGAAGTTTGAGCAACTAAGGGAAGAGGGAGCTCGCGACGTCAACGCCGCAGCGAACAAGTTCGACAAGGCCGTCATCGAGGAGACCAAAAAGGCGAAAGGTTGGTTTGGCGGTTTCTTCGGCGGAAAGTAAGCGTTTACGACACTGTATGAATGTTATGGACTACCGCCTCTGCATGGGACCTTCGGGTATGGAGTTCGTTCGGAGTATAGGTTCCCGCCTCAGTTGAATTGCATTGACTATGTTCGTTTCTTCATTCTTGTGCTGTTTTATCCATGCTATTGTCCCCTCATGCTGCATTTAGGTCGTGTCTTCCTATGCTTTGAACTCCTCTTCTGTTAACCCAGGTCATCTGCCACACCAACTACAAGTTGTGAAGGCTTGAACTATAGTGTTGCTGCAGGCAAGAGTACGATATCTCATGTCTTCTCCTTTCGCTTGCTGACTTTCCCAGAGCAGCCGGCCGTGGCTGGCATGTGTGAGTTTCAACCTTCCTGCCAGAACGACTTTTACAACCGGCCGCAATGCACATTGTGCCGCGGCCATACAATCTATAGGTGAATGATTGATTGATTGATTTATTACGCCCGGCTCACTCGCCTAAAGGGCCTTTTTACGCTAACTACATACCAGAGCTTACAGTAGTGACCTAACTCCCTCTAGCCCCTATAGATAACCATCCTCGTGTCTGTTCATCCTAACTCTGTGTATCTAGAGTCCCTCCTAAGTAATTAGTAGCAAGTTGTCTTAGGGCTGTTCCCCTAAGTGTTCAGTGTCCCTTCTTCGGCAAATGAAGCAGAACCTGCTGAGTGAGAGGGTTAGTCTTTTCCTCCTACGTTCCGCTTGCTATTTCTAGGCGTTTTGTCGCTATCGCGTATCGAATTGTCGCTTTCACTGCCTCTATGCTCGGTGTCCATGTCTTCGCTGGATCTGTCTTTGCTCTCCCTCCAAGGTAGAATGAGAGGCTTCCCCTCAGCGTGTCTGATTGCTCCAGCATTTGTTCCCTAAGCGTGTCCCATCGCGCGCATCGGAAGAGGAAGTGCTCAGGTGTTTCCGTGTGGCCACAAGCACATGCCCTAGAATCCGCTGCTCTAATCTGGTAGAGATATGCGTTTAGCCGTATCATCCCTGTGCGTAGCTGTGCTAGCACGGTCGCTTCTTGTCTGCTGAGGTTGTTGTATAGCTTGCGGGTGTGTTGTCCTGGTAGTGCTGCATCTATCCGCTTGCTATATGCTCCTGTGCCGTCTGGTAGAGTCCTTTTTGCTTGTGCTTTTGCCATTGTCGTGTTGATGACGGTTGATTTAGCTTGAAGCTGCCGCACGGGTGGCGTACTGCCCTCCTGCGTAGTCCTCTTTGCCGCTTTCTTCGCTTCGTCTGTAAGAGCGTTGCTGCATTTCACTGTGATCCATATAAGATCTACTTTGTTTTCTAGCATCTCCAGGTCCTGGATTGTGCGGTAGATTCTTTGGATGATGTGTTGTCCTGACTGTCTCTTTGGCTGGCGAACCACCTGAAGGGCGGCCAGGTTTCTTGTGAGGATTACGATTCGCCTCCGGTGCGGTTTCCCTAGAGCCTCTAGCGCTCCTGCAATAGCACTATAGGTGAATGACGATCCGGCACGCGCAAATGTTTCGTCGCAGAGCACGTCCCACCGGCTGCGCGTCGCTCATTGGCCAGTGCGCGACTTCGACGCGAAAAGACGCGTTCTCTCGCGCTCCTGGCCACGCTAGTGCTGTTTAGCTAACCCCTCGGCACATAACAACCGTCATCTCTCCTCGCATCTTCAATCCCCATATTCCCATTCTACTATTTCTCTACTCTCGCAGCTGACAGTCAACTCGCTGCGTTGTATCCATTTAGCTTGTATTACTTCAATTCTTCCAAACACAATGGCGCCCATCGATCCGACGGCTGCCCTGCCAACCGAGCTAGTCAATCTCCTCGCGCTACACTCGTCCTTCCTCACCGCGCTGTCGCTGCACTTTGTACACAATGGAACCGGTTCACCCGTCGACCTGCGAGATCTGACCGAGGTCACGACATCGGTATGGCGCCATCGCAAAGTCACCTACGATGACATTCGACTCTGCGTGGGCGTCCTCGGCTCCGGCCCAGCTGCGAAGAGCAACCCCTTCCGCCTCTCCGACTACGGACGCGGTAAAATATGTCTGGAGGTCAGCGACGAGTACAAGATGGCAGCGGGGCTGTCGCAGATGAACGAGGAGGCGCTGAAGGTCCTGTTCATGGACAGCCTAGACCACTTATGGAGACACTGGAGCACCGCAAGACAATCACCACAACAGAAGAACGGTGCGCGCGCAATCGCAACACCCAAGAAGCGCGGACGCGGCCGTCCTAAGAAGAACGACCCATCTCAACCCACCATCCAGACCTTCATCGACGAGCTCTCAATCACGAATTTCATCGCGCAGCTCCCCCACGCCGAAATCACAACATGCGCGTCCCTCGTCGCCATCGCGCCGCTCCAGGAAAAAGGCCGCAAGCGCTTACGCGAGTTCAAAGACAGCGTTTCCCACGGCCGCGCTACGAAAAAGACGCGCGAATCCACAACGAGCGACAAGGAAAACGAGCCTGTGCAAGGAGTCGCGCAGACAAAAATGACAGACTTCACCTCCGTCCGGAAAACGAACCTCCTCGACCGCATCCTTGCCAAAGAAGCCGCCGCCGCCTCAGGGCCAAAACCTCTCTCCCCCGCGGAGCTGGCGCGCAGAGCCGCACTCCAGCGCTCCGAGGATGTGCTGAGCGTAATAGCGCTGCTCTGCGCGAGCAAAGGGCCCGGGCTACGCGTGTCCTTCTCCATGAACGCGCTGCTGCAGTCGCTGCAGAACTCGATCCGGACACCGATCTCTAAAGACGAGGCTATGAAGTGCATAGAGGTGCTTGCGAACGAGGTCGCGCCTGGGTATGTGAATGTGGTGCGCATGGGCGCGCTGTCGAGTGTAGTTGTGAATCAGGGGATGAGGCCGGTGGATGTTAAGAATCGTCTTGTGGCTTTGGGGGCGTTTTAGATTTCACCAAGGAGGTTTCTTGTATTAGTACTGTGGTTATGCATTTTTCAGCGTTGAAGCGGGTGCGATGGTAAATTAAGGGGGAGGGCGTTCTTGCATAGTGTGCCAATTGAGTATTTGTTTCCGTACTGTTTTTCTACATGCGGTGAGGGAGGTTACTTGAACTCCGATATAATGCAGGCAGCAATGGTTGGGTATATAGCGGTCTGATCTACTTTTCCATTCAAACCCTTTCGCGCACGAACAACAAATAAATGCACACTACGGATAGACAACACAAATCAACATACCCCCTTCCTCTTTCCCACATCAATCCTCCATCCGATCTTAACATTTCTTTACCGCCTTCTCGCCCCATACGTACCTCCCAGCCTACCCTATCTCACCTAACTCCCATAACCCTGTACCCCCAGCATCGGATGCGGCGCCATTTACGGATTCTGCCTCCTCTTCCTGCACCACAAAGCCAGCAGAATAACCAACCCAAGCGCACCGAGCGCGCCGAGGGTAACGCCTATAACAAAGATACTATACCTAGGCGACGCAGTAGCACGTCCGCGCGAGGGAAGAGGGGTGTCGGATTCCCCTTGGGGGTTCTGTCAGCTTTGATCCTACGAAACTCTTATAGGATATATTGCAGTGCAGTGGAAACGTACAAGCGCGGTTGAGGAGGTAGTAGTCGAATATTTTGGGTGTGTGGGTGGAGTGAGGGGGAAGCGCTCTGTTGGGTGGGATGGGGAATGGCATTTTCCAATTGCAACGCACACGTTGACATTTGAAAGCAAAGGGACGAGGGAAAGGTATAGCACATCTTGTTATGTGATATGTGTCTCTTGGTTAGTCTGAGGGAACAATTCTAGCACCTAGGGTGATGGGCTATCCGTGCTGTGTTATGGTGTGCAGGTGCACGAGCGAGATAGCTTCCACGGGAGATGTGCTACAAAGACTAGATGCCGAGCGTGTTACGTGCCGTACACTTGACATTGCCGCGATTCTGGTATGTGAATTAAGATGTACGACGCCGCCCAAGATCCTGTTTTCAGTGCCAATTAGATGATGCTGTCAGCACGAGAAATGGATGTAGGCGTGGGAGAAGAAGCGACATCTGCGGCTAAGCCCAATACGGCAGGAGAATCCTGCGGCGCGCACGAGGTGCCCAATCAGAACTTGTTTGTATTCTCAGCAGAGATAGGCCCGGATTAGCATTCTGCCTCTGTGCTGGAGGCTCAACTTTCACAATGAAAGAGTAGGAGATCATCTGCCGTCATGCCGTACATCTGAAACGATTTGGACCTCGGCCGACATCGGCGCTAGCAACGTCCCCTCAGATTCCACACACACACACGCCCTACGCGATCACCCACCAAAAATATGCCACCCGTCTCTCGTGCATTCTCGAGGCACTCTCTGAACCTCATCAGCTCAACTCCCAAGCCTCAATTCTCAGCTCCCAATTGCCGAACATTCACATCTGCCATCGGCCCGGCTCCCCAGCAGAAATTTTTCCGAACTCGGCAGCCACCCCAATTCTTCCGCACTTTCCACGTGAGTCAAACGGCCACATCGAAGAAACAACCTCAACCCTTCGACACCGAAGAATTAAGCCTTAGAAAGAAGGCAGCCAAAATGGCGGGCGACGACCACTTCCTGACGCTCTCTTGCCCCGACAAGTCCGGCATCGTGTACGCCGTAACCGGCCTCCTCGCACAGCAGAACTTCACCATCCTGGACCTGCAGCAATTCTCCGACCCCGATTCCAAGAAGTTTTTCATGCGCGTGCACTTCGGCCACGCGACGGATCTCTCCGCCCTGCAGGCGCCTTTGCAGAAACTAGCCGGTGAGCTACAAATGTCGTACCAAGTGCGCCCCGTCCAGGAGAAGCCCAAAGTGCTCCTCATGGTCTCAAAAATTGGACATTGTCTAAATGACTTGCTCTTCCGGGTGAAGAGCGGACAACTGAAGATCGACGTCCCGCTCATCGTGAGCAACCACCCGGAATTCAAGGCGCTGGCCGAGTCGTACGGTATCCCATTCCACCACCTCCCCGTAACCAAGGACACGAAGGAGCAGCAGGAATCCCAGATCCTCGAGCTTATCGCTCAGCACAAGATCGAGCTCGTTGTGCTGGCGCGGTATATGCAGGTTCTTTCGCCGCGGCTGTGCTCAGAGATGTCGGGGAAGATTATTAATATCCATCATTCGTTCTTGCCGTCGTTTAAGGGGGCGAAGCCGTATCACCAGGCGTATGAGCGAGGTGTGAAGATTATCGGTGCGACGGCGCACTTTGTTACTGCGGATTTGGACGAGGGTCCTATTATTGAGCAGAGGGTGGCGCGCGTGGATCATGCTATGTCGCCTAAGGAGCTTGTGGAGGAGGGGAGTAACGTGGAGAGTCAGGTTCTTGCTGCAGCAGTCAAGTGGTGGAGTGAGCAAAGAGTGTTATTGAACGGTGCAAAGACTGTGGTCTTCAATTAATGTGCCAGAGCTATGATGCTTCTGCTTTCTTTTGCACATTATCAATGAAAAATACAGGAAAAATATACCTTTGTGTTTTCGTCCAATCTCCTGTGCGTTGCACAAGGTATCACAGCATCATGGCAGTACTATATTGGCGTAGCTAAGTACCCGGGCTTTGATCTCGTTTCCTAGGTTTGACCAACAGAACCGGACCACTTCACTGTGCTTCCATCTCCGAGTACTTCTTTGAGGCTGGCAGCCATGCCAGAGCACCACACCACCTCGCGAGCTCGTCTAGCGCGGGACATAAGCGAGACATTCGGATGGTACAGCACCATCGGCGCAGACCAGCAAAAGACATGTAAGCCCCCAATCCCCCCATCCCGTGAAATTCCCACTCCATTGCTGATATGTTTGCACCCAGTGACCGCTCTCAGTTACGACCCCACCCTCCGGCTCGTAAACATCAGCAGCAAATACTTCGTAACGCGATGCCAAACCAGCTTCTGCGATTTCTGGAGCGTCTGCGCCAGCGACTACGTCTATGGCATAGGGACGCGATCTGCATGGTAACTCGAAAAACTCCTTCATTCCTCGCGCGAGTGGGGGTGTGTGGCTGATTGTTTTTTTGTTTGGCAGCCCGACCGCTAGCTGTGTCACTGAGTATTTCTACGAGACGTATGGTGCGCAGGAACCGCTTTTGCAGTCCGTCACTTGCGCGAGCGACTGGAGCACAAGGACGTGGTACCAGAAACGGCCTACCGTGGCACTTGGTAATTTTTCGTCGTAAAAGAAAATCCCCCGTGCTTGCATGCTTATTATCAATGGGAATCTCAGAACCGTCTTCTACTTCATCAACGGAGGCAGAGAGTGTCGGTCCGACATCAACTACCGACCCCACTGGCACCGTGGTACCCTCATCGTTCCCGACGCAAATGTTAGCAGAATCTTCCGTTACTGTTACGTCTTTCACAGTCTCAACAACGGGCTTTACTTCTACGAGTGCGGTGGTCGGCCTATCGGTTTCACCAAGTGCGCCTAACAACACCCGTGCCTCCAATGGACCTTTTCCGTCGACGGATTCTTCGCCAGGGCTCAATCTACCGAGCAGGTACAAACCTCGTACCGAGTTCATCGTCGGGGTATCTGTCGCCGGTATAGTAGGCATCGGCGCAATCGTTCTTCTCATACTCATCTTACGCCGCCTCAACAGAAAGAATCGAATACCGCAAATCCAGGAAGAGAATAAAACGCCACAGTACACTGGTGGGGTAGATGGTCTCGGCGAAGGGGAAGATAGACCGGGAGTGGGGGAGTCACTAGGGATGGTGGAGATGGAGATCCATGAGCTGGATGCACAGGTGCGGAGGAGTGAGGTGCCGTAGTGGTATTGCGTAGGAGGTGGAGAATGAGTGGGTGCGTGTGTGTGAGTTTCAAGTGGCGCGTCTTCGAATAAAGGCTGCCAGTATTGCGTATATGAGCTCTCCAATATCGCATGTTCTGCGTCGAGGAGCTGCATGCTTTGTTTGAGGCACTTACTTTAAAGAATTGACCTGTGAGGCCTATAACCCGCGAATATCAGAGAAAGTGATAGTCCTGGAGGTCTTGGTCGCATAAGAAGGAGAGAAACGGGCAAAGAAGCATTTACCCCCTGGATTTAGGCCCTTTCAGTTGACAAACGCTGCGGAAGAACAAGGCAAACAGTATGAGATGAACTTCGCAAGATCCTGGTCTACGTGATCCGCCGGTATGGTGCCCACAAGCAATACAGCAAGCGCTTGAGATCAAAGTGACTGCTCAGCTGATGAGTCATGTGCTTGGTAGTTGTCTCGTTGCCCCTTCTGGCTTTCTGATATATACCAACCGAATACGTATTGTAGCAACGTCAGTCCAAATATACTCATATTATTCTGCTCTTAAATTCTCTTCACATATAGTCAAACAGTATATATATCTTACCCAGGGCGAGTTTGAGAATCTCTGTATCATAATATCCTGGATCTATTCGGTCGCGGCGGCGTTACTTTGCTTGAAACAACTCGAAAGATTTCTTTTAAGCTACCTTTAGCAGTCTATTCGTACTGCTACTATGGTTGTACGCAAGGTAAACTAATGTTAAGACACCAAAATTTATCCAACTTGTCTACAGATGACTTGCGGGATGTGCAACATGGGTAATGTTGGGATTTTCGAAGAGTAAAGGACATACGCGATCTCCGTTTGCCCTCTGCAAAATTTCTGCGACGTGCTCGTCGCTGCGTCAACAAACGCCGCACCTCCCTCTTCCAGGTCTCGTTCGCACGGAAGAGCACTCAATCCTAACAACCAATCGCACCACAAACCAGCGTGTTATTGTAAAATGGAGCTTTCTAACGCGACGCTTCAATGGTTTAATCTCTCGTGATCACCGTTCCAGGACCCTACGTGGATGTTGCGCGGTATCAGCCGATGCATCCGTACAATCGCGCCTTGGGAGGCAACCATTAGCAACGAGCCTGTGACATCAGATAGCGAGTCGAAGTCCTCTGCACGTACATCTGGAGCGTTTTGGATCGAAAAGCACGACTCCACTTATATATGTCCCGGGCTTCCCGCCAAAATGGTCGCCGCCAGCTCTACGGATACAGCTTCCCGCAGACAAACCAAGCCTCGTCGACTCACACGCCCACTGGCCACCGACATACCAATTCGAATCGAAATTTCAGGCTATTCAAGTCATGAATCCCGCCTTCCGCTTCAAAGACATCGACGACATCGCGAACCGAAACAGCCTCCTGACACTGCTCGACTTCGTTTCCGGTCTCCGAACCGCGCAGTTATACCTACACCTGCACATTGTTAGCAACACTCTGATACTAGGGCGCAAAGAAGAACGTCCCCAACGGCCCAACTGGCTTCGGACACTCGTTCGAGGACCACTTCACAACATCACTAGAGCCTACGGCCGACACCTACCACCGCGTCATCCGATACCGCTTCGGGTACCTCAACCTCGTGATTCGCCACGAAGTGGACGCCTACTGCGACTCGAGCGACCGCACATTGAAGGAAACCTTCCACGGCATAGACACTCCTGACAGCCCTCAAGCTACGATACAACACCCAATCCTACACAGCATAGCCACGCCTGTCATACCACGCGGTACACGCATACCCCAGTACCAGACAGCCGAGCTCAAAACCTCAAGTAAGCAAGGCGCCATCCGCCAATGCTGGTTCGGACGCACTCCAAATCTCTGCATCGCCAAGCACAAAAATGGCCTAATCACGTGCGCAGATATGAAGGATATCTGGGGCGAGTGCGTGGAGTATGAGAAGGCGCAGCAGCAAAATCTGCGGCGCTTGGCGGGGCTGCTGGGCCAGATAAGGGAGGTGATCAAGGGAATTGGGAGTGGAAGGGGGTGCTTGTAAGGATGGAGAGGGAGGCTCCGCTGCAGACATCTAAGGGGAATGAGGGGATGAGGGATGCGCTGCCAGAATTGGTGAAGGGTGTGTTTTGGCAGTGAGGAGGAGAGGGGGATTTGGGGACGGGAAGGGTGGTGAGGTGGGTCTGAGGTGGCTGAGAAAGGTGTGTATTTTGTAATGTGTAAATGTGTGTGTAATATCAAGTATACCCTTGGTCACGGGAAAATTCGGGTATGAATGTGTGTGTATGGCTTTGTGCATGAATAGCTGGGAACTACTATAACCCCATCGAATTACTGGTATGAATATTACGAAGTCATGTCAGGACGAAGTCTGAAATCCCTTGGGTATTTTACTGAGACAGAGGATAGTACATAGAAATCATCTCACATAAAACACACGAAACCCGACCAGTATCTTACATAAGCCTTCGAATGCTCCATGCCGGAGAACTCTGTCTGGAAAGCCGGCCCGTAGTTAGCACCGCAGCTCGTGTTCGGTCTCAGAACTTTATGACAGTCCCCAAACACTGGCTGACGCCGGTAGTTCGTCGGTAAAGTGCAACCGGGTATGACACGAGGTCGCATGCAGAGACAATTCCTGCGGTCTGAGTCGGCGCCTCGGGTCTCGAAAGGGTGTAACTGTGTGGCACACACAGTGTATCGCATGGGTATCGAACGAGTGAGCGATGCATGTATCCCGATAGTCTTTCTTGCCGTGCACCGCGGCGTACACACATGAAGCTTTCCGATATCCCGTTAAGCGTCTCAGCACCTTGCTAAGTTGCAGTACAGTACAGACGCATATCGTACAAGTGTTCGTGGGGGCGGACCCAACAAACCGGGACGCTGCCCGCCGGGGGCGCCTGAAACAGATCTCTCGCACGCCGGGCATGGCATCCATGCCTTAATTTCCACCGTACCTGCATGTGCAGGGCTCTCCTCTTTTCTGCATTCAATCGACCTTCTCTTTCGTGAATCTTTTATTTTCCCTTTGTGCAAGCCCGGCGTAAGGTTGCCCTCTCCGGATAGGCGATAACTCCGAGGGAACGCCGAAGGCGCAGTGTCCAATACCGGGAAGCGCTTCTACGCCCATGTATTCCTCGGTGGGTTCGTTGAGTACTCCGAATTTCAGACGTGTGTGCATGAGCTCCAGTGGGAAGGGGTCGTTGCCCAGGCAGGCGCCCCGGCTGATGTCGTCCAGCGTGGTGTTGCGCGTGGTCACCATGATTCGTGAGAAGCCAACGGAGAATGTTGTGCCGTCCTTGACGATATCCCACGCGCCTACGATTAGTATAATGAGCGTCGCCAATATGACTGGAGAATAACACGCCCAAAGCTTCTTTGCATCGTAGATGAAGGTGGACTGGAACCGAGTACGGTTGACGAGAACTTGCTCCCGGTCAACCACAAGCATTTGCGGGGCTGAGAATAGTGATAAAACCATGTTGTTGTAGAAGCTTTGAAGCTTGTCTGGTAAATCATTCATTGGAAGACTTGTGCTGTTGCTGACGAGTCTGGTTTGTTGAATATCGCTTCTTACCCGAGTGTAAGATGGCCCGGGTATTGGTGCGTCCATCTCAATCGAGCCCTTGAGGAACTTGCGCATCGACTGCCCGATCGTGTGGTATGCGGCAACCTTCTTGTATCTTTGAGTATCCCGAGGACTGACATAGTTCTCAAATGGTACAGGGATCTCCCAATTAGGTGACCCGTCGGAACGTTGTGAGAACGTCGTGTTGACGACGGGCGACAGGGGCTTCTGCTCTATTATGGTCGACTTATAGAAAGAATCCGTATAATTCCATTTCACTGTGTAGTTGGTCTCATAGTGGATGCAGCGGAAGATGTGCTGATCGAATCTGTTGTACTAGTTAGGCGCATGGTCTGCTGAAGAGGTCGACGATAGCGAAATACCCACCTGTGAGTCCAGTTCTGTCGAAAAGGAGAGTCGTCGTCTAGTGGCTCAGTAGAATTGACTGAATATCCAATCCAAAGTATCGGCTCGGACTTGAAGACTCCCAGGCTATTTTTGTCTACTTCAGGCCCCGGGATACCACCCGGAATCGTGATCCTGGAGTCCTGTGGTTTTGTGTAGTCTCCTTCTTCGACATCAGCGAAGTAAACATTTTTGCCTTCTGGAATTAGCATGCTGGTGTTGAATGGCGCTCCAAGCTCATCCAACTTGGCGTTGTCCGCAGAGCTCGTGGCAAGCTCTTCGCACTTGTAGCCTGGTGCAATGAAGGTAGTAGTGTACGTGCAATTAAAATTACCACCGCAAGATTTTTGACGCGCATCTGGTCTGTTAAGAGGAGTTTCTGTGAGACTGAGGGCGTTCATTTGGGTTACGCGGTCCGCGGCGAATGATGGTTGGTCGTAGTAGTCGAAGAATCCTGGTTGTTTGCCTTGAGTATCAGTCGTATTGTAAAACATCAGCGACTGCTTTTTAGTCCCATCTGGCATAATATTAGGATCACGCCAGTCGACAGTTGACTCACGGGCGAAATTCAATGTCGGCACCATTAGTTGCGCGTTATCGACTTCGAAATACCACCCGAATGTAAGGGCTCCAGGAGAGAAAATGATTGTTGCCACTGGAATAAGCCAAATTACCAGAGCCATGATTGTCGCCAAAGGAGCCAGATTGATCGCTTCCCAATTCAGAAAAAGACTGGGATCTTCGGTGGCCAAGAAGAGTTGATCGATAGACAGAACGGTGAGCGCTTGTTTTCGAAAAGTCGTCCAGATCCGCTGACGATATACCATAATACAAGTCATCCCGAAGGCAACTTTGGAAAAGTAGGCAAGCGCCCGCCCGTAGAGCACCCATTTGACTTTTTGGCCTTCATCTTCCTCTACCTTATGATGAAGAGATGAATAGAGCAGGTGCTGTCCAATGGCTAAAGCGATACCGATTACGAAAGAGAGGATCATCATGAGGGGCGTTCGCCAATGAATTGTCCACCTTGCTGCCTGTGTTGCTCGGTGCTCGATGAGTCTTTGCGTCATGGGATCTGTCCTCGCACGCGACATAGAGCTGTTGAACGTTCCAGATCTCGTCATAGGTGGTCTTGGTGAGAGAGGCGAATATCTAAAAGTCAAAGCACAAAGTCAGCCAAGAGACATTCGCTCAACGCGTCTAATGCTTCTGTTTTCCCTGAAGATATATATCCAACGAGGGACCGTAAACTAACTCCACTGCGCACCCGGGCGGTACTTACTGGCCGCCTTTAAGACGATAAACGCTGTCGGGTGAGATTGGCACGTTCATGTCCCTCATTTGAATGCCTAGTCCGTTGTTCATAGCTTCCTGAAACTGAGCGCGCCTTTCTGCTTTCGAGGCAAAAGATCCTTTGGACGATGCTGAAGTCGTTGTCGTCGATCGAGATACCCGATGCTGATCCGGCGAAGCCAAGGGGAACGCCTTCGGCGGCGAACGCTCAGTCGCCATTGTCAAGCTGCGCAACTCAACGGTGATGCCAATGTAGCATTGCCGGTGGGGATTGTAGCGCAAATCAGTGAGCGAAGGGACCGGACATATAGGTGGGGCATTGCGGGATGGCGCATGCGGAGATGACGAGGAGTCGGTGAGGCAGTGTGAGTTTCGATGCACTTGGTGTACTCGGCTGCAGCTGAGATGCAGCCCCACGGCGGGTCAAGAACTCGGCTCTGCACAGCTGAAGTGCGAATTTGCTTCCAGACCGCAGAGTCGCGGAATCACCGATTTGAAAGAAAGCGACTGCAACCTTCATATCGCGTTTGCGCAAATCGTTGCGACCAAAGCCCATTGCAAATAACGACACCCCATTACCGTCTCTGAATCCTCGTGCGACGGGGTTCTAAAGCCATTCGCACTTGCCGGGATCGGGTGTACACGTTCCCTAAACGAGCAACTCCGTATGCGGCCTCCCCAGGTCATACCGGAGAATAAACTGTGGCTGTGATGTAACGTCGAAAAGGAGTGTTGAGGCAATCGTTGTTTTGATTGAGAAGCTACTCTATGGAGCTATATACTGTGTGGATCACGTGGATCACGCGCACGGGCCGCACGTACGCGGGTGGCCCAAGCTTCTATACTGAACCGTCACATGTGAAGAACCAACTATGAAACCAAATTCTTGTTGCGTCTGGCGCTCGTGTTCCAGCGAAAGTTGTTAGCGTCGTGCGGCTTCGTACGTGATGAAGATCATCTCCACCTAGGTAGTATCCACCTCACGTGAGCGCCACTGTCCCGAGGTCTCTACCTAGGTAATCATGCTGTCAACGGAACCAGTGGCCGGCGAAGTTGCTTTTTCCTGAGAGATTTCTGATTGAATCGGGTGGTCTGGCGTGGTAGACAAGAGTGTAGCCGGTTCGCAAATATCTCAAACTTTACTGTGCTGACGCGCGTGCCGCCCCGGTTCGCGTGCCGCCCCACTAACAACATGCCCATCACTACAAAGATGAGGCTGCAGAGAGCCACAAAATAGCTATTATTACGAGATTTTTTGGTGGAGAGACTTGTAATATGCTCGCGATTGCTATTTACTACTTATATTTGCTTGGGAGAGTGATTGTGCGGCCGCGAGAGTCGACTTTTAGTAGGGCGGCTGGTGCAGCTTCCAGGGACTCCTCTAGAGCTACACCACCACCAGCGCGTCTCTTAGGCTTAGACTTTAAAGGAGGACCTCTTAAGGCTTTATGCTTACCCTTTTGCGAAGTTTAAGATACTTTCTTTATATTTTAAGCTACTCTTTTTGCCTCGCGCGCGGCCTCCTATTTAGCCTTTATTTAATCTCTCTTTACTTTAGCTCTCTCTCTCTATACGCTTCTCCTCCTTCTCTTTCTCTTTAAGTAGCTTAGAAGACTTTTAAAGTTCCTTCTAATTAGCTTTTGCAAGCTCCTTCTTATACTAAAGTTCTTTATTTACTCTCTCGCGTGCACGTGCCTCTCTAATCTTATAAGGAGACTAGAGTACTGTACTACTATAGTACTCCTGCCTTTGCTATAAATTAAGAGACCTACCACGCTTTTTATAACGCTTCTTAGTGTTAAGAGCGACGCTTAAGCCCTTATTTTTATATTAAAGTAGTTAATTTTGTGCTTAGAGATAGTGGAGTGTTTAGGAGAGCGCCTTTAACTCCTTAGTAGCAATATCCTCTACTACAGACTATACAAGATGGTTTAAACAACTCTATTTAGCCTCTCTAAGAGCCTTTAGAGCTGCTTTATCTAGCTCCTCTTAATTATTAGTAAAGCGTTTAAGTATAACTATGCGGTCTTTAGGCTATATACTAGTAGCTTTAAAGGACTTTAGGATAATCTCTGTCTTAAAGAAGGACGTCTAGGCACTCTAAAATAGTGGGAAGAAGTCCCCCTTTATAATAGGCACTATCCTTTAGCTCTTTTAAAGGTAATTAGTAAGGACCTTAGTGTAGGAGCTAGAGAGAAGTTTAAAGTAAATAACGTTAAGTGGCTAAAGCGTATAGGTAGAGTGGGGAGGAAATATAGCTAGTAGTATATAGTAAGAGTTATAGTACTCGAGAAACTCTATCGTTAGGTAACTATTATAGCTATTAAGTATAAGGAGACGCTAGTCTCTCCCTTAGCGCGCTTTCTACTTTGTGTAGCGGTTAAAAACCTGCTCTAACTATGCTAAACTAGTATTATTATTTATCTAGCCTAACGAAGTTAAGCTAATAAAGACGTCGTGCTTGCTAGCTTTAATACTAGCTACCTAAGTTAACTGCAGTGACCTAGATGCTCCTAAGAAGAGAAGAGTAGGTAAGAGAGCGCTTCTATTAGCGCAAATAGCTACTAATATAGTTAACTACTTACGTAAGCTATCTTATAGTAAATCTTTTATCTCTCCTCTCTCTTAAGCTACTTAACTAAAGACGCGTTTAGAGCGTCCTATAACGCTAATTAAGAAGCCCTTTTCGTCTATATTGTAGGTATTGCACGGTAGTATATTGTACTCTTCTATCTTTAGGTGCAGCAGATCGAAGTACGCCTCGTACTTGGTTTTAGAGTCGGCTTTGTGGCGGTTAGAGTCTATTCCTTTAGTCTATTTATAGATAAGATCTTCACCGTTTCGGTGCAAGAAGCGCGTTACCTAGGCCTAACTTATAGACTTTTTAGTAATTAAGGACGCGTAATTTTGTATTATCTCTCTTATTAGAGGTAGCCCTTTTAGGGATAGATCTTTAATATACTATACAAGCTTAGCTTCTTAATATGGATTAAGTTTCTTCTAGGAGGTGTTTTTAGCTTCCTGCGGGGCTTAACGGCCTTAGTGTCTTCAGGCTAACGTAGATCTTGATACACTATACTACTTGGCAATTACCCTGTATAAAGGTCGTTCTCCTAGTTTAGCGCATTCGATTGCTTTAAGTGCGGCCTCCATAGCTGCTGTGATTGTTGAGATGCAACGCGTCAAAGTTGGTGTCTTGTCTGGTGTTCTGGGGTTGGTGGGGCGGCACGCGAACCGGGGCGGCACGCGCGTCAGCACAGTACGATAAATTCGTGGGGGCGAAGCGGCACAGTGTCACGAGCAGGGATCCCCTTACCTAGGTACATTTGGAGTAGATTTCGCACCACGAGTTCATCTTCGACATGGCGAGATCAGACACGATACGGATTTGTCTGTAATCGTATGGCAGCTGCAACATGGAGGCCGTGGGTGCTCGAGGATGACGCTGACGCATACTGCCGGGCCGGACACCGACGCGCGCAGGCAGCAGTCCACCTGATTGTGACTAGTGCAATAAGTATGGACACAAAATTTCGATGTATCCAAGATTTGTACAAGGAACCTATCCGCCATATTATGGACCTTGTATGTTGTCGGCTACGATACCTAGACAAGTGTGATCGTAGGAAACGTTTCTGCATCTTCTTTTTTCTGGCTCCCTCCCTATCACTTCCTTGTCGCCGAGCAGGAAGCCAAGCCTCTGATAAGCGTCGGTGCCGTCGACTTTCCTCACAATCAACGCATGGTATGTCCCTTCGTTGTCTGCCGCATCCGCATTCCAGGAACGACTCTTCAGTATGAAGAGCGCAAAGATGTCGACCCCTTCCAAGCTCTTCGCAATCTTCTTCACTTCTTGGGGAGCATCCTCGGCCGTGAAGGCAAAGTCGAAGCGCGCGTACACCCCTTTTTGATCGTCATTCTTCGTGCGCACTGTGATGTTGTTGCTATACTTGTAATGTCCTGGCGCTTCGGGATCCCAGTCTTCGAGCATCGAGTACAACTGCTCCATTGGCGCTCGAATTTTGATATATCCGTCTGAGACCTCAACGAATGGGTTGGTGCTCTTGAGTGTGACCTTGGTTTCTAAGATCTCGGCCATATCGGTGAAGTCGACTATTTGTCCCGTTGCCGGAATACCGTCGCCCGAGGTCCACGACCACGAAGGTGCACGATACTCATGAACTCGTCGGAAGCTGAGACTCTGCCACATCAAGCCTTCGATGAGTTGACCTCTCCATAACCCCGCGAGATACTCTTCATCAATCTTTTCGGCGTACAGGCTGGCAATACCTGAAACGGCTGGTAACTTATCAGTCGTACGCGACAAGTTCTTAGGCCCATACAGCCAGAGCATATTGTACCACCCTTTCATGATGTCGCGCTTGGGTCGGGCGTTGAGTCGTAGACCTTTCAGATGGGCACTCCAGCTTTCGTGCTCGTCGGAATCTAAACACTTGTGTGCACAGTTGTGCCTTTCCGTGAGGTCGAGACCGTCTTCACCCTAGAAGCTTTCGTTGCATTCACTAAGGTAAGCCAGCTTACAATCGGTTGGTTCGTACCCGGGATACATACAAGTACATCTGGTCAGAACCATACAACAGAACTCGGTGAGAAAGCACCTGCTCTTGTAGAGCCCAAGCTCTCTTGGATATAGGTTCATGCGGTAGGCTGATATTAACCGCGCTTGAAAAGTTCCTGTCGCAATGGTAGGTTGAATGCAAGCACCCTTCCTTGTATCACGCCGCGAGTGTAGTCGAGCTCCGTAAAAGTTCGATCGATTCGTGAACTGAGAAAGCCTTCCGAGCTTTCCTTTGCTCTGACAGCGGCGACTGTGAGGTAGCCGTTGGAATATATTGAAAGCATCTTTGCGGACTCCCTCTCCCAATTCGCCTGTTCATCTTGGCAGATGCATAGGGAGTCAGCCCACAGGTGGCGCAAGCCAAGCTCGCGGGTCAGCTTCACAGCATCTGGATACGTCTTCGGCATCTCGGCAATGGTAATACCGGTTTTGCGTTCCTCTATTGTCGCTCGAGTGGTGGTAAACTCTTTTGAAGAGCCCCAGCAATATGACAAAGACATGTAGTTTCAACGAGTGCCTTCAGGGACTGGCTCCCAGAGACGCACATGAGGACTTTCGACTTGACCAACATCAATGATGCGAGATGGCAGTAAAGTCTGTGAAGGCCTGCAGATAGGATGTCTGTCAAAGTTCTGCAGCCACTCAAGAATTCTCTCAAACGCAGTAGGTGAATCAGCGGGACCCTCCACAGGCCTGCCTTCGAATACTTTCTCCAAAAGATGATTGAATGCCTCCCGTTGTGTTTCTCTACTTCAGTCCTTCGAAAAAGGTTTCACTAGACTTAAGGCTACCTGCGTTTGCTGGTGACGTCGTGCTTGCATAGTCAACGGCGAGCACGTGCTTCGCTCGGACCATGGTTTTTCCCGCAGCAGACGCACTTCACTTACTTATTACACCGCCGACGCACACACATCCTCCAGCATCTACCGAAATCTCGACGGACAGTCGCTGCGACGTTCGCAGCTACTCCAAGCTACTCGAGCGGGCGCGCACAACGCAGTTCCTGCACGCTCCGACTCACTTTCGTTCTCGCTCATCGTTATGTACACCAGTAAGGAGCTCGAGCAGTGGGCAATTCTGGCACTGGACACCCCGCTTGTCAAGAACGAGAAGCCGCAGACGCGGCAGGTGAGCGAGCGAGGAGCAATCCAGTATTTCTCCCACTCGTTCTGCATTGCCACGCCACGCTAATCATGCATCTGCTAGGTGACTGGATTATGTTCGAATGAACAACGACCAGGCCCAGTTCCTCGAGAATCTTTCGGAAAAGGAAGACGGAACATCCACGATAGCGGTGCTCGTGCAGTTGCACGACGCAGCATATTACTTCGATGATGGACACCTAAAGGAGGCGGTTCTTGCTATGCTACGCAAGTGCATTCGAAAAGGCACTTTCCCTGTGGAAGAGCTCGTCGACATCCTTCACCACGTGTTTCAGCGTCCGAACGGAGCAAAAGACCAAATGTTGAAGAGGCTCTTCCTGACTGCGGCGGCAATGAACTGTGAGGGACTGTCCAAGCTCTCAATGGGCATGGGTTCCGAACTCCTTCAGGTACGCGAGGCTTGGGAGAAACCAGGTACTCGCCCGATTTCGGTCCGAAGCACGAAGTAGGCGTCCCTGGTACTACTATCACTACAAAAGGGTTTGAGATTTTGAGAAGGAGGGCCAATGGGCTGAGGAATTGGTTGGCAATGAATGGTGAATGGAAAGTCATGGGCTTTTGTATACCTAGTCGGCCACTCGTAGTGTCTGGCCTCTTTGGCCTCCCACCTCGGTTTCCACTTCTCAAGCTCTTTCTCGACGTTCTCAGCGGAGGCACAGATAAGTCTGCACAGATTACAGATGGAGGAATATTTTCACAATACTTCAAGGCTTTGGTGATGTTCTTAGCCCCGCACGCCCTGCGGCCAGCTCAGAACGGGTTGGACGTATTTCTGTCCAGTGAGGTTGGTCGACAGGTCGAGTGGTACTGTGATTAGGCTCTCCCATAGCATAATCGAACAAAGATCGCATAGTGGCATTTCTAGGTGAATACAAGTCTTTCGTTGGACGATGTGAACGTATTCTGAACACTGTACGGCCCCGAGGTGTACCAGGACAGCATTCGTGGTCCACTATGAAACGTCGCGCATGCGCTGGGGCAGAATGGACGGGTTGCGTCAACCAATGTGGCGTATGAGGGGCTGGTAGCGACAGACCGGAGACATCCTCCACATGTTATAAATGCGACAAGGCTCCGAAAAAAGCATGCTAATCCAAAGGCACGTGATTTTAAGTAGCTTCCTGTGGCCTTTCGGGTACCGATAGGCAAAGTTATTCTAAGATATAGTAATAGAAAATGAGCGTGCAAGAAAAATCAGAGAAAAAAAAATATGCAAAAAGAATCCAAAAAGCAGCCGATCAGTGTAGCCACGTAACTGACGTCAGAGGTGGTATACGTGGAAGGTACTACTCAGGTGCACGGACTAGGGACTCAACAAATACCCTTCCCCTCTCTTCCTCTCTCTCTCCGCTCAACAGCAGACTCCTCACTCCACACACTCTTCTCTGCAGATCTCAATACAGCTTGTTGTCCTCATATGCCTGCCTGCCTACCCACAATTAGGGTCCTCGAACCCCTAACCGCTCACTAGTATCAGGTTGGACGATTAAATGTCTGATGTCACAGCCAAGTAGACCAGTCGAGACCAATCTATCGCCTGTGTTAAAATCTTGCTCCAAACAAAAATATATATACTTGAAATGGAGGACTTGCGCGGTAAAGAAGCCGCGGAATTATTTACGTGAAATTGGTCTAAGCGCAAATCAATCGCTGAGAGGAAGGCGCTCGGTCGCGTCAGGCAACAACGTCATAATTAAGACGCACAACTGCACCAGTTAAAACAATAATGTGAAATACGTTGTTTATATACACTCCTCGTCGATTATTTATTAGACCTACGCCTGCGGTTAAACATTGTTCGTAAATGTTCGTATTAATACCACCTGCATGGGTAAGATGGGAAAGCGGAAATCTTTTACCTATCTAGGTATCAGACAGCCGGGTACAAAGAAGATGCAACCAGCCACAGCCCAGGTGCCCATGGTGTATTACTTATCAAGAGATAAAACTCAGGACTAAGATATTTCTAGATAGAACCGTCTTACCCGACCTTGTACCCTCACGACTGGGCCGTATAGACACATGTCTGTCTTCACTTCCCAAACAATCGCCAGCGTCAAGGTCGACATTCGTTGGGCCAGAAGCTCACGACACCTCTCGCTCACGCCAGCAACCTCTTTACCTGTTTATGGGCGATGCTGCATATGTGGAAACCCGGGACGTTTGCAAAGCAGCAGGACTTAAATTAATTTAATGCTCGCTCTGAATGGGGTTCTGAGCTGACCCTGGTAAGACTTGGCCATTCTCTTCACAGTGGAACGACCTTGGGTTGCACCAACGTGGTCGACGAGAACCCGATTTCCTTTTAAGGGCTCACTACCATACCTATGGTAGATACCTTGATATGCACATCGACCGAATAGTGGCTCATCGTTGTGTGATGCACCGAATTATGAACAAACGTTTCTCAATTTAACTTCCAAATTTTGGTTTACTCGAGAGACTTTATTATAGGCCATATTCCTTTGGATCCTTCTTCAGTCCTCGTGTCCAAACTAACAATATCTCTGGTTGATCATGCTTGACACCACCGTTGTTCTTTAGCGGCGCTATATCTCTCTCTCCGAGCAACTCGAAACCTGCGCGGCGGAGCACTTTGATAGATGCCTCGTTATCCTCGTCACAATATCCCAGTAACTCCGTCACACCCTTTTCGGAAGCATACCACCCTGTCAACCCCTCGACCGCCTCCGTGGCATACCCTTTGCCTCTGGCAGACGGTAACAGAGAGAAGCCAATGTCGGGTAGGGGTGGTGTGTCAGGGCCGCGAAGGTTCAACCCTACTAAGCCCACGGGCGTAGCGTTGCGCACCCGATGGGCGATATCTTCGCTGAAATCTGAGGGAGGGAGAACCGATACGAGGTATCTCCCGTAACCGGTGGACTCAATTTGTGCTGCCCGATCTTCCATCAACTTTATCGCTGCGGCGTGGTCGGGCATTATCTTCTTGACTGCTCCGTTCTCGTCGACCGATGTGTAGTCCTTGTAGAGCTCCATGGTGAAAGCAATGTGAGACTCTTTGGTAGGGTTGAAATAGGTTATCGCAAGTCGAGGTGTAGTGATGTAGAAGTTGAAGTCTAGCATGGTGACTAGTTGCAAAGGAATGTAGGGGGGTGCTGACTTGGGAATGCTTGGACGGCGTAAAGATTGAAATACAATGAATCATTGATGTATGTATTGTCCATCCGCTGCACTTAAACTTGTGATGCAAATACTTCCGACCTCGCCAGCTTGTACTTCGAGCAAGCGCTGACTCATACCAGGCAACCGACCTTCCCAATCGGGAAACGAGAATCCCGATTTTACGCCGGTCCCGGTGTAATCAACTGGAAGGTAATTCCGACAAACAAATCCGCAGCATCATAACTTCCCTTGACGCTTCAGAGATAACCCAGTAGCGACCTAGCACCTTCAGATGATAATTCCCACCCCGCTTTGAAAAAGGAACATAACCAAACACCACGAAAAACCCATCACTGCGCACACCTTCCATCTTGCATCCGCGCTTGCGTTTGGTGCCTGAATGATTTTACACCCCCTGCAGTGGAGCTTTTGTTGCTAAAAGCTTCCAAAGTTCCTCGATGGTTCTCGGGTTGTCAACAGCGCCTCTGGTGTCAGCAACAGGCACGCGATGAGTCACAACCGGCCGCGCTCGATAAGTATCTATTTCTGTTAGCCTGTTTGCGCTTCCACCGTGCATTGTTACACATTGGCACGCTAGAGACATACCCGTACAATGTCTTTCTTCCCAAGGAACATAGCGAGATGGAGTGTACGTATCGTGACCCTACGAAAGTGGCGGCTCTCCCAACTTCCATGGATATCTGCACCAGCCTCCAAAACTGCCTTCACCATAGCCAAATCCCCGTATCGAATCGCTATGGTCAACGCAGTTTCACCATAGCGGTAGGGTGCAATTTCGTAGATGACCTCGTTTGTAGGCATGTGCTTCAGGAGCTCTGTGACGACTTCGAGGCTCCCATATGTGCAAGCGTCACAAAGTGCTTCCATTCCCACATAAGGAACTGTACCATCAGGGAAGGGGAAATAGAGGATCAAACGGACGTTTTCGGCCGTCTTCGAGCGAATTGCACTCATAAGGAAGGCATTTTGAGGCGGACCGTGGAAATGAGGGTCTCGCACCCACAGAAGGTGGGTCTTGCACAGGCGGAGGAAAAGCTTGGAGATTGCGGTGGTCTTGCAGTGCACCATTGCGGCCTCCAATGCTTTATCGAACCGGAGGTTCTCTAGGAGAAAGAGGACATGAGCAATGTAATTAGACCACTCAACCCGTTCGGCGCGGTCCAGATAACCAGAAATAGCTCGAACCACGGGAGGGTTTCCCGTCGCCGCGGCGTTGAATAGCGCATAGCCGAAGACGTTTTCAGCAACCTGCGTACCCTTTACAGGTCGTTGAAACTGGGGTAATAAAGAGTTGACGAGGTCGAAATTTTCCGTACCAGCTGCTGCTGCGAGTTTGTCAGCGACGGTGAGATCTCCTGTTGTGATGTATCCGCAGCGTTCCATCGGATACGGATTCCGGCTTAGACGTTGGCCGCGGGTATTCCCTTCAGGCATGATCATAAATCGATAGTAGCGATCGCTACGCGTGACTATCTGACACACAGTCTGTACGCATTCGCCTTGCTGCTCTGGGTTAGTCGAATCTAGCTCGCGGCATAGAAATTCCGCCATGGCATTGATGTAATCCGGAAGTCGTCGATTAGCGCCCTGAGCTCCACCGCGGTTTTGCTTAATGGTTCGGTAGTGATAGTGCCACATGATCGGCTCAGCTGGACGATTTTACAATTTCATAGGCATGAGGTCATGAAGAGTCCACGATGATACAAAGAAGATCTCATCTTCGATCTCATGGCAGAAGGCACCTGTGGAGATTCGCAACAAACAGTCATAGTGCTGCGTATTGATACTTACGGCAGGTTCCCCGCAGTTTCCACGCCTCTTCGCAATTGACTTCGATGATTGGGATCTTTGTACGAACGGGTCGCCGCTTCTCGTGGCGATTGTCCGAGGGTACTTGGGGTGTGTGGAGGCGGTGCTGAAAGCTGGCGCTAGTCCCAATGGCGTCGACCGAGTGGACAGCATTGCAGTTCTTCCTAGCGTTGACGTGAGTGGCAGGGGGCCAGCGAGCAAGAGTGCTCGTAGACGCGCTCGTAGACGCGAAGCTAAGCGCGAAGCTAAGCACAAAGCCAAGCAAGTGGGTGAGAAGAGGATTGCACCGGTACGGCTCACAGCTCGACTTGGGCGACGGGATATGGTTGAGGTAAGTCGCCAATATCCTGAATTGTCAAGGAACGTCTCGATCACCTGCTAACATGATTTCAGCTGCCCCAGAACCATGGGTGTCTCATGAAAGGGGTTTATGTCGAAGCCGAGCTTGTGCAGAAAAATGGCAGCTATGCCGAGCTCAACGATGAGGAGGAGTCATTTCTGTCAAAGAACGAGTTCTTCAGGGTTCATTCGATTTTGCGAAGCAACATGGGGTTCTGCTGATACGGATGCCTCAGCTACCTCCCAGCAAAGTGCCCAACTCTGAAGCAAACAGTCCTGCATTGGTCTGAGCAGAGACTTTCTGGCACTTAAGTTCACGGCTCGTTGTAGGGTAAAGCTTGTTGATCCTAGGGGTGAGCAGGCTGCGGTAGTGGGGGTATTTCGGTAGAATGCGCCGTTGAGAAACGGATTTTTTAGGGCGGGCTGTGTGTCTGACGCAGGACACACTGGCGCTGTTTCCGTCCTCTGTATGGAACTGTTAGAAGCTGTGAGGCCCAGGAAATAAACATAACCTAGAAGCCTAACATCCCTCACACACCCTGTGCCGCCAAACTAGTCTACTCATACCTCACCGCCACCCTTCACGCAGACCTATCCGCAAGATCCCCAACTACCCTGCCCTTTACTCCTTCCTAATCGCCCACGCTGCTCCACCCTTGCTGCGCCGGCCTCCACCCCACACCCCTCTCATCCCACACACTCGCGACCCTCTCCACATCTTCAATCTGCTCCTCTGTGTACACATCCCCCACCTCCATCCCACCCACAAGATTATTCGCAAACGCCCAATCCCTCCTCCTAGCACTCCTGTCTTCCTCCCTCACTATATCAAACACCTCTTTCGCGAACGCATCGGCTTCCCGTTTACCTTCGGTGGAGTGAAACGCTGTTTTAATCTGTGCGTATACGCCGCGATCGCGGGGATTGTAGAAGTTCGACCTAGGGATCGAACTCGTAGACGGGGTAGAGGAGACCGTAGTGTTGCAAGTAGGGAAGAGGATCGAGCAAGCGGGTGCCGAGAGAGACGGGTGCGTCCCAGTCAGGGATATGTATGCCTCAAAGGCGCGGGTGAGACTTGACGCGGAAACGGTGTGCAGCATAGCTCCGTGGAGTTGTTTGAACCCCCCTGGTGCGTTGGCGGGGTCGAGCGCGTTGTTTATATCCCCGAATGGCGTCATTACCGTGGTGGCGGTGACGGTGCTCGCGAGCACGGCGGGAGAGAATGTCAGCGCGGTGGCGGCTTCTGCGGCGGAAGAGGGACCGAAGAAGGAAGTTGAGAGGAGGATGATTGGGACGCCGGGACGGGGTGCGGTGGGTGGTGAGCGCATGAAGCCGAGGAAGAAGTTCATCTCTGGTGGAACCTGTGATTGAAGGGAGAGGTAGGTGTCGACTGCGGTTTGGAGGGAGGGAGGTGGGAAGACAAGGGTGCGCTGCCACACTTTATCACCGTTGTTGAGGGAGAGGCTCGCGATGGGGTGGGCTTCGAGAATGGTGCTGATGATGACGCCGAAGCCATGTCCTGCACCGCGGAGGACGTCGAACAGCTTCCTTTCTTCGCCCGTAGACGCGTTGCTAACAGTGATTGGTCTGAGGGGTCCGTCGTCTGAGGAGCTGAATGGGATGATGGTGAAGGACTTCACCATGTCGATGCCCATCCCGTGGATTCCGACTAGCGGGTGGTTCAGCCCTCCGAACAGTGCGCCAGTCATTCCGACACCGTTTGAGTTAGGCATTGCAGTATAGAAGCCCTGTTCCGCGAGACCTTTCAACATCGGCCCCGATACACACCCTCCACCAATGCGAACCTCGCCCTTCTCCTTGTCCAACTCGAAGGAAGAAAAGTTTTTGAGATCCAGGTACATCACATCTTGCGTGATGGGCACAAACGAGCCGCGGCCGCCTCCGGCAGGTATAATTTTGAGCTTATGCTTGTTCGCGTACTCGATTGTGGCGATAATATCTTTAGTAGAAGTGGGCGTTGCCACGGAATGAGGTGTAGAGACGAGAACATCAGACCATCGGTTGGAGACGATATCCTGAGGGTGGGTCCCAGCAGAGTTGTCAACAAACAAAACAAACAATATTTGAAGCTGAGTTTTGCTTTGTTTGACGATTTTATAGTGTTGTAGTTTGTTTGTTTAATTTTGATAGACTGTAGGGGTGCTTTTGTTTAAATTGTTTGTTTGAATTTTAAGAAGCTAGAGACTGTAAAAAGTAATTTATATAGCAATTACTATAGCGACTCCTTCTACTCCTCTATCCTAAAGCTTTTAATAAGCGTTTCTTTGTAGTACTTTACTACTACTATCGCGCTTAGAGGCTTAAAACCTGCCCTTATCCATCGCTGCGTACATATAAGAGTAGCTAGTAACTATAAGCTTATTTTCCGCCTCTGTGGGTCTATTATATTGCCAGTACCTAAGAAGACTTTTTTACAGTCGCTACTAGAGGCAGGAATTAAGAGTAAGTTAATTGCAAGCTGTAAAAGATGTAGGTACTTTAGCTTTAACCTAAGCTAGTACTATATAGCTATAACGCCTGTTTTATATTATTAAGCTATCTATAGTAGCTTTTCTAGCTACTAATTATACTTATCCTTCGCCGTCTTGGTGCACTCGCAATCGCTAGCTTTAAGTATAGCGTTAATAGTGTTATTAAAGCTACTTATTAAGGGCTTTAGTAGTGTAACTAGTGTTATAGTTGCGGCGTTAGCAAGCTTGTAGGCTGTCTATAGTTGTAGAAACTACGCGTGGCAGCGGTTGTAGACCTTAGGTTTGTGCTACTATAAACGCTTGCAGTATGTCTTATAGCGTAGGTAGAGTGCCATAGTAGTGTAGTAAACGGGTGCTTTAAGTAGCTTTTTAAAGTATTTAATCGCTTTCTTCTTTACGGCGCGTAGGTTAATTAGCAGGTGGTTTTTAGGCGCCTTAGTTAGGGTAAAGTTGACGCCTTTATAAGACTTAAGGCGGGCATCTAGCTTAGTAATTATAGACTTTAATATAGGAATTACCTCGTACAGCGCGCTATAATAACCGCTTTTATCGCGGCCTTAGAGGCGATTAGTTGTAAACTTAAGTAGCTATAGTATAGCGATGTAGTCGTTAATAACCGCCTAATCTATAGCTATAAGCCCTATTAACCTTATCTATCGCAGTGCTAATAGAAGCTTGTTACTGCGAGTTCGCGCAGTAGAGTTAGCTACTTTAGTCTTTGTTATATAGTAATTAGTATACGAGGTAATAGCTTGTTAAAGCTTAACCCTACGCTTAAGTGCACTATAATAGCTATTCTAGCGCGTAATTACAGGCTTGACTAGCTCACGTATGCTAATAAAGATAGCGCTTTAAGATATCTTTTTTATAGCCTGCCGCTAACAGCTTGTAAAGAGGCTGTACTAATTTGGCGTGTTAATATAGTTTATCATATTAAAGAAGACGCCTAATAGTCTATTCTTTCGCTACTCCTTTATATAAAACTCTTCCTTTTTTATATTCTTAGGCTTGTTCTTGTACGCGTCGGCGTCGCGACTAAATATAATTATTTAGCTAATAAGGTTAAGTATGTAGTAAGCGTAGTAGAGGCGTTGTTTAGTGCTATTAAAGTTATATATTATAGCAAGTTTATTAATAGTAGTATTGTTATTAGTGGCGTTATTAAGTATAAAGTACCTAAGTTTATTGCGATTAATACTAAAGTATTCCAGGATAGCAGCAACAGCGTTAGCGATAGCCTCGCTAGAGTAAGCACCTATAACTTGTGGCAGCGCTATAGGCAGGTTAACTATCGCGCCTTTATAGTTAACGTAGTGCGTAACTATAGCAAAGAAGCCACGTTTGCTACCTTTAGTAGTCTACCTATTAAAGCTTATATGCACTTTACTCTCCGCCTTCGCTAACGCGCGCACCACTTGCGGCTTTATATAGCTATAGAGCTTTATTACAAAGCTCGCTACGCTATTATAAGAGCTCTATAGCGCTGCCTCTGCCTTAGGGTTAGCAAATCTTATTATCTTATAGAAAGCTAGTGTTTTAAACTCGCGGAGAGCTCTATTATTATTAACTAGCTAAAGTATAGCTACC
>ML976694.1:25633-145658 GCA_010015655.1 Bimuria novae-zelandiae CBS 107.79 | reverse complement strand
GGCTCTACAGGCTATATAGATAAAGGCTTAGGCGTACTATCGCGCTTAGTTAGCTAACTATTAATACTTTAGCGCACCTTCTATAAGGGCTTAGGCGTATAATAGGGACGTTTAGGTGCAGGTTTAACTGCCTTAGCGGACTTATAGCTTTATTTTAGAGGCATAATAGGCGTAAACGTGTGTGTGCAAAGGCGCGAAAAAGTAAGCTATATAGGCAGGCTAAAGTAAGGAATATAGGTAAGTTAAGCGTTAACGTGCTGTATACGCGGGAAGTACGCGATTATTTAGCTAATATTATATTATATAGTAGGGCTAGGCTATAACAGGTCTAATAGCTATTTTTAAATAAACTTAAAATATTTAAATAGAGAAGCCTATTATTTTAAATTTATTTGTTAATCTGGCGCACAGAAGATTTGTTTGTTTAAATTTGAAAAATCAAACAAAATCAAATCAAAATTTTGAAGCACATTTGTTTGTTGACAACCCTGGGTCCCAGGCCCTGGGACCTGTACATGGCAACCCGAGGGAAGGGTTGTGCGGATATCGGAGACCATGGTTGAAGCGACGGAATAGCAGCCGTGTGCCGGGCCATTCGCAGTTTGATCTGCTGTGGGCCTTTATATGAGGAGAGCTCCTTTAGGCCGTCAAGTAGCAATCCTTCTCATTCGTACGAGTACAACGGCACAGCTAGTGCTGACAAAGCTGGGAACAGCAAACATTCTGTGCTGATAGGACAGGGTATCGACCTTGGCGAAGTATGGTTGCACTTGGGTTGTGAAAGTCGGTACCGTTGCGCACAGTGTCCTGTCCACACGCAGTCTCAAGCTAGCCAGCTGGAGGTATCCGCTTCCGAAACTGAGGGCTTCTGGTATATGTATCGAGAAGGCATTGGTAAGCTGTCCAGTCTCCAGAAGAGCGTAAGCACTGCCGCAGAGTATGAGGATGTAGATACCTTGCCGTTTGTAGATGGGTCCAAATTCACGCTAACCCCCGCCAAAGAAACCCAGACATCCCTGTCACTCTTCACCCTCACCACTGCACGTTTATTTCAACGTCTACCATCAACATTCGTTCACGCCAAGCTCCTTGGGATGTATCCAACCCTCCAAGACTCTGTGCCGCGCCGCCAAATTGATACGAGGCTGCTGACGATGTCTGATTGGCCAGCATGCACACGAGGGGCACTTGCGGCGCTTAGTGGTACCCCGCTTACAACAAGGTGGACGTGATTGAGGCTGAGCAGCTGGGAGATGGCGCGCGTGAAGAGCTATACATAGACGACTACTTAGGCAGGCGTGCGACCGTTTCTCTGACCACCTGTTCGTCGCCGTTTCCTTTTCCGCACCTAAAGCCCTACTTACGCGGAACTCGTCTTCGTCTTCCACAACTGCATTCCCTTTGATCATACAAGCTGAATTGCTGAGCATGTCGGGCTTCCAGGGCAGTCCGCCACCAGGTGGGAACTACTATCCGCGTGAGTGGCAGAAAGAGATGCATTGGAAGAAGACCAGACGAGCTGACTGTGTACACAGCACCGCCCGAGAAGGGAGGATACGGTGCCCCGCCAGGTTCATCCTTCATACGTCTACCACCCATCCCGCCTAACTCCATCCAGATCATTCACAGCAATACTTCGCGCCCCCTCCCGGCGGCCAATCCTACCCTCCACCCCCGCAATCCCCGCCCGCCCAGCAACAGCAACAGCACTACCCGCCCCCACCCGCCGGCGCACCACAACAACACTTCTCTCCTCCGCCAGACCACCACGTACAACAGCAACCAGCACAACATTACCCTCCTCCCAACGCCGGCCCGCCGCCTCAAAACCCCTATGGCGCCCCGAGTCCGAGTCCGCACCCAGGCATGCCGCCGCAACAGCTGAGCCAGCAATACACCCAGGCACCGCCGCCGCAGGAGAAGGCGCCACAAATGCAGGTCCAACAGGTGCAAGCACCGAGCCAGCCGCAGTTCGCGGGCGCCGGGAGCACGCAGACCGATGACGTGGGAACGTTCAACGGCGGGAGCTACCGTGTGAGCCACCGCGATACGAATACTATTTTGACGGTGCAGCTTGCGATCGGGTGTCCCTTCACCGCTAAACCCGGTTTGTCCCTCCTCTCCCCTTCCCCTCCCATCCAATCAAACCAAACCATCCCTTCCTGCCCAGTGTCACAGTAGGTTGAAGTGCTGATGTTTTCCAGGCGCCATGATCGCCATGACCCCCAGCATAACGCTCAAAGGCCAAATAAAATTCTCCCTCAAAAAAGCCCTCGTCGGCGGCGACATGACCAAATCGACCTACACCGGGCCCGGGGAACTACTTCTCGCGCCCCCATCTATCGGCGACATCACAATCATAAAACTCGCCGGCCACGAGCAGTGGTCCGTCGGCAAAGACGCGTTTCTCGCCTGCACGCAGGGTATCGTTACCGAGTATAAATCGCAGGGACTTGGAAAGGCGATTTTTAGCGGCGAGGGACTTTTTGTGTATAAGATTAGTGGGCAGGGGATTCTTTGGGTTACGAGCTTTGGCGCGATTATTAGGAGGGATGTATGTCTTCACCCATTCCTTACACCTTGGACCCTTATTCCTTTTACGGCTCTCTGTGCGCTTCTTGAGATTGTTTGAGGGGGCGCTAACGCAGGGGATAGTTGCAAAAAGACGAAAAATACTACATCGACAACCACCACCTCGTCGCCTGGAACTGCAAGTATGTCCTCGAGCGCGTCGCGTCCGGCGGCATCATTTCCAACGTCGCCGGCGGCGAGGGCTTGGTGTGCAAGTTCACGGGCCCGGGGACTGTATTCATGCAAACACGGAATCCGCGAGAGTTTAGCCAGTGGTTGGCTGGACAGGCGATGCAGAATCCGTAGATCTGGACTGGGTGTGGCAGGAAGGGGGTTTGGGAAGTGGATGGGTTTGGAGCGAGCGTGTTTCAGCGTTTATATATTATAGCGCGGTGTTGGGGTAGTGTGGGTGAAACATGTTTATATGACTTCACTTAAGTCGGTAGGAGAGTCAAGATGCACGATATGAAAGAACGAAATGGTGCAACTTCAAGCTCTCTTTCTATACATGTTCGCGTGCTGTAGGTACATGAAACCAGCATGCGAGCGTCATCCCATGAACCCATCATTGCTCGTCATGCCATTTTTATCGTCGCAGAAGAAACCCTTACACCCACTCTGCACATCTCAACGTCCACACGCGTAGATGTCCTTCAGAGCCAAGTACAAAACACGAGAGCCGTCCAAGCGAACGCTCCCTAATGCCATGCGAAAATGTAGCCAACCTAACCCTGCTGCCTCCTCCGCTTGCCGACCTGGGCTGAGAAACCGGTCTTGATGGCCGACACAGATCGTCGCGAACCGCAGCTGTTGCACGTAACGAAGTACAGACGGTTCTCTCCCTTGGTGAGATCCGAATCGGGCGAGCGGCACGTCTTGCAGGACACGTATTCGACAATGTAGCGACGGAGGACGTTTTCGATCTGCTTTTGCTGGAAGCGACCCTTGATGACGAGACGACGGGAGCCGTCGACGGAGCCGGAGGTACCCAATTCGGCGAACAGAAATTGTGTGACTGTGTAGTTGTTAGTAAAATACTCATAAAACAATTGAATGTAGTGGAGACGTACCGTGCTCGTCTGTTCGCTTCATGCGCTTGCAGATCTCGCTGATGTTGGCAAAGATGGTCTTCTTGTTGCCTTCGCGCAGACACTGCGGCGGCGGGATCTTGTAGCTCTTCGAGCTGGACGACGCGAGATCAGGGTGCCGGGAGTGCAGCAGCGTGAAGAAGCGGTTGAGCAGCATGTTGTACGGGATCTCCTTGGTCTGGTCATGGCCCCAGATGCCGGTGCCCTTCATCATGTCGCCCTCCTCAATTTGCTCCTCCTCGGGCTCCTCCTTCTCTTCCTTCTCGTCGCCGACCTTGGCCGCGAGCTGCGCCTCGAAGTCGTCGGTATCTTTGGGCTTCTTGCTCTTCTTCTTTTTCTTGAGGCCGGACAGCAGGTCGTCGCCTTCCTCGCCTTCGGTCTTGGACTTCTTCTTCTTCTTCTTTTGGAGCCCGGCGAGCATGTCGGTTACTTCGTCGACATCCTTGTCCTCGCCTGTACTCTGTGCGTCAGCGGCAATATTCGCACGGCCGTCGTGTGCCTGCGGCATCGCTGGCAGGATCGACGTACCGGCAGTATGCGACGCTGCGCTATCCTTTTCTCCGTTCATGGCGGCGGTCTCTGTGACCTGGCCGTCGCTGTCAACGATGGTGGTGTTATCTTCGAAAGCGACGGATTTGCGGGGTTTCCGCTCGGCGGCGTCTACCTGTGGGAAGCTGTCAGATGTTGTCTGGAGAAATCCATCACTTGAAGGAGACGCAGAATGTGCGCCACGTGTGAATGCAGCGCTATTAGTGGTGGTAGGGTGTGAATTGGATACTGTGCGGGCGCACTGGGCACTGTGGTGACGTACATCAGCCATGATTGCGGTTGTGGAAGTGTGTGCGGGAGTGGCAGCGATTTTTTGTCTGGTCGTTGTAGAAATTGTGTCGCAGTGTCAGTGGTCGTGGTGGTGTGGAATGCCTCTCGTCGAGGTGGGATGCTTTTTGCCGCACATTGACGCTGGGAGTCACAACCGCTGACCTAAGAAGTGACTCAGGCCCCTCACCCTCTGATTGGCCGCCTGCGCCTGCCTTAGAAGCTTCCCCAGAAACCCATCACCATCTCGCCGTCACTACCCTGCCAATGCTTACACGATAGCCCGAAACGCCCCGAATTTCCTGCCGCCATGTCCATGTCGAACAGTGAAAGCTTCATCCACCCGCCGCCAAGCGATTCCGACTCAGCGGAGCTCAACTCGCTGCCCTCGTCCTCCACGGGTTCCACCGTCGACGATGACGAATACGTCTCGGACGCAGAGAGGGAGTGGAGGGAGTCATTGCAGCAGATAGAGCTGCTGTTGACAATGGTGCTTGTTCCATACGTGGGCAAGTATTTTGGGCGAAAATGCGCATACTGGGGTGAGTGCTGTTGGGAAGGAGCGCCTGGCCTGTATTGCGCCTGCCTCCGCCCGTGGAAAATGGGCCACCGAGAAGGCGATCTGTTCAGTCGCTGACGACATGCATAGGCTGGGCGAAGTTCATGCAATGGAAATACCCCGTCGAAATCGTCGTCACGAGTTCGAAAGCATTCAAAGCCGCAGGTGCGGTCGAAGCGGCAGCATCGATATAATATCGCTGGGAATCGACTAGTGTTACACGACAACGGTGTTCCGGCGTTTTAAAAATGTCATTTCGTTCTCAGGCTCGCGCCGATCCAGCACATTATTGTACATGTATGAGAGCCGACTCAATATTCAGCCACATGCATCAATCCATCTCATCCCTGTTCGTCGTCAAGGTTTAGTACAAACCTCAAGCGTACGCTTCCAGCCGACGACCACGCTTCGTCCCACCCAGCATCTTCATCCCGCCGCATGTTTGCCTTCCCCTTCTTTGGTCCTCCGCTTCTCAGTCTTCTGGCAGGTTGTTTCGTACGCTGTCACCTAGGCAGCAGCGTGGGGGTGGTTGTTGAGGTGCTTCGACGAGGGGGTTGTTGGGGGGTGGGAACCGTGGAAATGCACGTGCAGAGCTTTTCGTCCGCTTCTTGAGATCATACGCGCCCGCATTCTCAGGGCAAGGATCCTTCTTGGACGAGCAGCACTGGATTGGCTGTCCTGCATATGACGTTGCCGAGCCTTCTCCGAAAAGCTTACGCAGGAACCCGAATCGAACAACGAGAAAATCCATGGATGCGTCGCGAACACGCATTTCGCCACAGGAGCGGGCTGTTTCCGCGCTATTCCTGCTGAGCCACAATGCGGAAACCAGCGCGGACACGTTTTCCCGCTCCGTTGGTGACCTCCCACGCGCCTAGCCCAGTCTTACTAAAGCGTTTGTTACTCTTCCTTGGGTTCCAAGCTTTGCGGAGCAACTTCCATTCAATTCATTAACGTGTCTCGGGAGCCTGAGGTCTGAGACTTTGCCTCTCGTGTAAAGCTTTTGTGCTCACCTTCACCACGAACCACGCTTACGTCCCTCCGTTCTCGCTCAACACCTCAACACCAATTTCTCGTCAAATCAATTATCACTACCACACGGCTGCCTTGAGCACATGTTCTGAAGCCTAGAGAGATCATGTAAAGGTGCAAGTCGCATCCGGGGATAACACAATGTCTCCACCGAACGGCTACGATTACGAAGGTTCAGCATCTATCTATCCACAACCGCCCTCGGCAATCCATTGCCAGTATGGGGAACACTGTATACACCTGCAAAACCCCATGACACTCAAAGCCCACACGCGCGCGACCTTCAGAAACCCCTATGGAATCTTTGTCAATGGGAATCATCTATCCGCGGAATCGCCCGTCACATTGACGGCCGATTCGCCCACGAGCATCATACCTGCTTCGCCAACGGTTGGAATCGACTCCCCGACGAGCTGCGAATCTGTATCTTATCCTTCAACCTATGCTCAGAGGAACCAATCCCTGTAGACTGGCCTAATAACTCACGCGCACACCTAAAAGCACTCCACCACCTGCGCATGACGCCCCAAATCGCCGCACTAGCTCAACAAACCTATTACTCGCTCAACACCTTCCATCTCCAGCTCCACTACACACGTCCCGATCCCTCCGTACGACCTACTCTGCGCTTTCTCTTTCCGCGAAAGAGCGTCAATCATGACATCAGGAGGCTGCACATCGAGATCGTGTCCCTCACCGTGGATTCACTGCGGAGATTGGAGAAGTTGGCGGAAGGATTCTACGGCTTTCCTAAACCCCAACAAGTGCGCCTGTATGTCCATGCACCGCATGGTTTGACTTTCGAGCAGGTGGATATGTTTCAGCCGGTTGATATTCGGGACGATGGTTCCCTCGGAAGAAAGTATATCCGGTTCTCTCGCGCTGGCCGACTGGACGTGGTGAGTTTCGTGGATGGGGAGCCGAGAGGTGAGGAGCTGTCACCGCCATTGAGAGAGTTTGAAAGACAGTTAAGGGAGAGAATCACGTTCGCAGGTGCGGAAGTCGGTGCGCAGTACGCGGAGGGGCGTGAGGCGGTTTTGTATCCTCGCGCAGGATGTACGTACGACGCCGTCGC
Source organism: Bimuria novae-zelandiae CBS 107.79 (assembly GCA_010015655.1). Classification (NCBI taxonomy): domain Eukaryota; kingdom Fungi; phylum Ascomycota; class Dothideomycetes; order Pleosporales; family Didymosphaeriaceae; genus Bimuria; species Bimuria novae-zelandiae. The sequence continues at coordinate 138,517 of ML976694.1, read as the reverse complement.
TTAATACTATTCATGCTCTGTACCTTATTTTAGTACTAACCTTTAACCTAAGCGTATGAAGACTTGCGTTCCCCTGCTACTCGTTTCGCTAGTTATTATTTTTTTTGGGAATATTCTGGCATGACCGGTTGGTCGGTGCCTTTGAGGAAGTTATGCGTTAGCACTGAGCTTGTTTAGGATGGCAACTCAAGTGGAAAGCCTGCATATTGTGTTTTATATTCTGGCTGCAAGGAACTGGGAGGGGGATGTATTGGGTGATATGATAGTTTTGAGTTGAAGTCGGTGGCGCAGTGGAGTGCTAAAATATGTATACGAAGCACAGGTGAGCAAATGTCGCCAGCTTTAAAGTGCTGAGCGGCTTTTCGGGGAAGAGTTGTTGGTAGGCTGGTCGTGGTAACATTAGGTAGCGCATTACTCTTCCTGACTTCTCCTGGGTTTTCATGTTGTGATTGTGTACGTGGACTTAGCGACTGGCTTGCTAGGAATAAGGGTGTGTACTGGTGATTTGTTCACACTTATGGCACTCTGCCGCTTGATCTGTTCAGATCGTTGAAGACGATTAAAAAAAAGCTCGAGGCACTGTGTACACGTGGTGTGCTAGCAGCGATGGGATAAAGAGGGTGTCTGAGACGGTTCCTGGGGGTCGTGGCGAGCTTCCATTCAACTTGGTTGATACTTTACTGTCGATTCAATTCAAATCTTGCGCACTCGTTAGGTAAGCTTTCTTTTTCACGTCCTCATGCCATTACTATGATGGCTGGCTATATTAGCGCGACCTTGTCGCTCTTCGCTCCCTACTTTCGCAGCTCATTCCATCGATACAGGCACAATGATAATACTCCTCCCGTTCGTGTTCCATAACTTTCAACTACAGCCCATATGATATGATGACCGGCAGCCCGCCCACCATCTTCCTTGAAGCTAACTATCCCTGCAGCTGGAATGTGACCAGCGCCGTCATCATCTGCACGAACGCCGCTCGTTGAATGTTGGTCATAGGCGTGGCAAACAATGCTTCTCCAATCTCCGACAGCTTCAACTTACCGTTTCACTGCAGCTCCACCTTGGGACATTCCCTACCGAGCTCCTCGGGATCTACATCGCGTGCAGAAATGCTTTCACAGTCGAGAATGATGGTGACATACTTCAACGCCGGGAAGCCGTACACTCCGTCGGCCAAGCGGCGTAGGAATAACCAATGGTCTTGCTCTGGCACGGTGAGGATCTCCAAGGTGCAGACGTATTTATTGACGATTTTGGGCGGGCAGCGGAAGTCGACGTCGAGTGTCCAATCGCTGTACGTGGAAATCGAGATGACGTTATTCTTGTAGAATGTCTCGGTTGTGACGGCCTTGATCTCTGGAGTCATGGTGAGATGGGGTTCGAGAATAGCGGCACTCGTTCGATCGACTGGAGAGTCCAGTACCAGGTTGAACTAGAGGATGGCGCGCTTCAGTTCTGTGGCGAGGGGTGCCCATCGACGGGCAAACCCCTCACCAAGGTCGTATTGAGGGCGTATGAGAAGTGGCTTATGGGAGGCTTGGACTGTGGAAACGCAGCCGGCTGGGATGGTAAGTGCGTTGCCGATGATCATGAGGTAGGCGCATGTGACTGTAGACAGCGCTTCCAACAGTAAGTAATATAGCCTGAGTAGGGCCGCTACGGTTACGTTACGTTTGTGAGCGAGTACTGTACGTACTTTACGGCGGCAGAGCTCGTACGGTACGGGAGACGAACCGTAATAGGTGAATTAAAGCTTCTACAGGCAGTAATAGTATACAAATTTCTTAATTAAGAAAAAGGCTAGTATTAAGGTTATTAGTATTAATATTATTAGTATTTTTAATAACTACCTTTATAATATTATCCTTTCTATTAATATAAGTAGTTAGGTTATTAAAAAAACATAGGATAGAGTCCCCCCCCCAGATTTAACCCAACCCCAGATTTAACCCAGCAAAAGCACGCAACGCGCATGCATCACGCGTTATCCCCACCAATGCCTCCCTAAACACCAAAAAGACAATTAAATCGCGAAATTTAAATATAGAAGGCTTTATATGCCTTTTAAAATAAAGATTTTTCTTCTCTAAATTCTGTTATAGACTTCTTTAAAGTTTCGCGACGCACCTTACACCGTAGATATTACAGTGGCTTAACGCAGTTTGTAAGCCACGAAATAACTTAAATCCTGTTAAACGCGGAAGAAAAGACTCTTATATAATAGATTAAGAACTATACTATTACTAGAACCTAAATTACCTACTTAATACTAAAGGAGCTTACCCTCCTTATATAGGCCGCACGTGTTACGCACGCGTTATAACTAGCCCCTTTTTTATAATTACTCTCCTATATTAATAATAAATAAATTACATATTTTTAAAAGAGGAACCCTAAAATAGAAGGGGTATTTGCTAGGCATCTTAAGCATTTACAAAAGGAAGGAGCATCCTACGCGCGTGTAGAGCGCTAGTTCAACGTAGTAGCTTTAAAAATAGAGGAGCATGCGTACCTCCCTTTAGATATATAGAACATGGATGAGTCAGGATTCGGTGTTGGTGAGGAGCAGATTATAAAGGTATTAGTGTACCTTAATGCTGCTTAAAAGGACAAAGTAATTACTAGGAAGTAAGAATAGGTTATAGATATTAAGTGCATTAATACTATAGGCGAAGCGCTAGCTCCCCTCCTAATCTTTAAAGGAAATAATATTAATATATAATAGATTAATAAGCAATCGCTTCTAGGGTGGCATTTTGCTACTAGTAAGAATGGCTAGATATTAAATAACCTAGGTCTAGAATGGCTAAAGAGAGTATTTAATCTATTAACCCGCGATAAGGCTGCGGGGCGCTAGCGTTTACTTATTACGGATAGATATAGAAGTTATATACGCGCAGATTTTATCGCCTACTATATAAGAAATTAGATTAATCTTCTAATTATGCCTGCTTATTGCTCGCATATACTCTAACCTCTTAATTTTAGTATCTTTTTAGCGTTTAAATAGTATTACTCCTGTGAGACGCATACAATATCCTGGCTTAGCTTATAGCGCATCCCGCGATTAGAGTGGATAGAATTACTATCTTACGCACGAGAGAAGGCAATATTAAAGAAAAATATACTTAGTAAATAGCGTGCTACTAGCTTATAGCCTGCGTTACTTATGCGTGTCCTTAGTAACCTGCCTTGTAAGTCGCCCCCGCCATTACCTATCTTAGCTACACTATAATAAGTAACTAATTTAGATCTCTCTCTACTACAGAGCTCTCCTCTAGAGCTAGTAGAACTACTAAGATTAAATAAGTAATTTATAGAGTCACTTCGCGAGGATCCCGTAGTCCTCTTGCTAGTAAAACGCTATGCAGAGCGGATAACACGCCTTTATAAAATATAGAATGCTATAATAGCTATTTAAGCTAAGTAGATCGCAGATTAGTCTAAGCTTCTTTAGAAGCGAAAGAAGGCTAAGAAAGAAAAAAGAGTTTAACTAAAAGGTTAATTAATCTATATAATAATAGAAGTGTTGCAGATCGCCCGCGAGGAGGAGGCAAAGCTAATAATAAAATAAGTAAGGGGGCGCCCACGAAAGGTTGTAGTACTAGAAGAAGATAGTTAGGAGGAAGCGGAAGGTTCGGATTGTTCAGTAGATAGTTTATTAGAGGGGCTGGCAAAGCGCACGCGACGCGCAATGCGATCGCGTGCGCAGAGTTGATTTTGCTGGGTCAAATCTGGGGGGGGGACTCTAGCGGTTTTTTTATTTAATTTTTTTTTATAGCTAGCAGGCCTTTATTATCTTTACTAATAGTAAATTGCGATCGCATGTAACTATACGTTTAGTAGAGGTGAAATAGCGCTTGCAGTCGCACGACGTTGCTGGCACAGCGAGGTGATCCATCGCTATCTTGAAGACAACTGGGTAGCGTTTTTGACCTATCTCTGTCCACCAGCGGTGCGGATCCCATAGTAAATCTGATAGACGCTGGTCTACTTTCGCGACATTCAGGTCATCGTCAATCGCGTCAATGTACTCCTGCAGCTGCGAGCTCTGTTTCATACGCTTATGCGACTTCTTGCCGGTGAGCAGCATGGGATCTACTCACATTGTACGCTGGCGCCGAGCGCCACTTTTGTAGGCGCCAGGGATCTTGCGGGTGCTGTCATCTCTGTGGGAGAACTCATCCTCGCTATCCTCTTGCTGGGTCTCCGCATCTAGGTAATTTAACTAGACCTTTTTAAGCGATCTCTCTGCCTTTTTACACCACTATAGGAAATAACTTTAGTTAGTCTGAAACCAGCGCAAGCGCTGCATTAGGTAAAGAGCTATTACTACGTAGTATAATAATAGATTTAGATCTATAACTAGGCGCCTAAAGTACGAGTCAAGCTTCTCCTTTGTAAAGGAGACACCATTTTATAGGTAGGGTGACTTAGTATACCTAGCGTACGTTGTTACCTCGTTGGTGAGAAATTTGTAGATTTCTTGTAAGTTAACAAGCGTCTACTATTATCGTTTCGGAAATACCTGCTCGACCCACAGAGCCAGCCAGTCATCGTCAATCCTTCCTTTTCTTGTATTTTCTTGAACGCAAAAAACTTAAATCTTCTAAAAAATTTAAGGGGGGTACTTATAACTCTATAGAAGCCCTTTATCTACTTTTAGTATATTATTATCCAAAGTTCCTTGTGTGGTGGAGAGAAAAGCGAAAAAAAGGAGACCAGAACAGAAAATACGCGCTGTCTGATGAGAAATACGCCTTAAGTGGGTCGAGCAGGTATTTCCAGAATCACCGATAAAAGCTGCCGAAACCGCTGCCGCTAGTGTTGCCCTTAAGCAATTTGTAGTTCTCATAGAAAACTTGTAAGACGCTATAAATAAGCTACACTTTATCTTAGTTATTATTTAATAGTTTATGTTAGGATCTGAACATGTACAAGACGCTGAGGACCAACGGGCCCTCGGTGGGGGTGACACTCGGCGGGGTTGCGTAACCGAGGTCACGTGACGTACCATCCAACCAAGACATACCATCCCGCCAAGATCATGGAAGGTGTACCATCCACGGACGGCGCTGCCATCCATCAATACTTGGGGATGGCAGGAGGAGGGTGGACGGTAACTAATAACCCTCTTGTATATAACCTAACACGAATACCCTTATGGCATTCGCGTTTAACCTGTTTATCAATCTATCGTTTGGATCTGACTAAGCAACCTTGTTGATTTGATTGTGCTGTACACACCTTCGATACCAACACCCCAGTGACAAGCGCAAGCTATCACTACACCCTCTCCCGTCCTACCTAGTACTCCTGCCCGAGAACCAACCTTAGCCCATTTAGGACCAGCTATCCTAGATGGAACCTAACAGTTTATTACTTTAAAAATTAAAAATATTATTATTAGTAGCAAGGTCGTCGCGTAAGTACTTAATATACTATTAAATTAGCTTTTTAAGCTCTAAGTAGCATAATAATATATAATAAGTGCTATACTATTCAATACTACTATCTTTAACTAAAATTAAGTGTACTATATACTTAAAGAGGTAGTCTTTATTTAGTAAATTTTTTTATATCTTTATAAATAGGCGCTAATATTTATATAATACGTAAAAAAAGTTAATAAAGCTATATAGCCTGCTAATAACGCCCTTAATTTAGTATAACTTATATTATTTTATAGGCAAAGCTTTTAATAATTTAAGCTTAAATTTACTGAAACCACGTCTATATATAAAGTCTTTATAATTAAATTAATTATATACCTAGCATAGCAGATTTAGTGCTATTTATTAATATAAAGACTATTATAAGTAAGGTTATTAATACCAGCTAAAAAAGTCTTATTATTATTACTTACGTTATTAGCTATAAAATATTAAAATTTTTACTTAAAGTTAAAGTTATAAGTAATTTAAAGGATAATAAAAGCTTGCATCAGATTTATATAGTTATAAACAAAGGTGTAAAAGGTAATAAGTAAGTCTTATTAGCATAGGTTAGCGCCTAGATATTTAGTATTAGTAATACTAAGAATTTTAAAGTCCCGCTAGAATAATAGTTATTCTAGTTAGTACTAGTAAAATTAAAACTTACTAATAAAAAAGGCAATAACTCTAAGAAAGTTAATATTATTTAATAAGAACTATATAATATAACTTATACTTATTTTACTCTACGCTATTCGTAAAAGTTTTTATATATTATTCTTTCTCTTCGCTATACCTTTTTCACGTACCTAGAAAGTGTAGTAGTGCTGGACAACAGGGTGCGTAGTAGATCTATTTAGTTTTATATTAATAAGCCTTTACTAGCTACCGACGTCGCTATTAAGAAGCTTAAATTATTAAGAATTACCTAATTAACATACGCCTTTAATAGTTCTTTTTTTTACTATAGTAAATAAAATATAATAAAATTAGCGCCCGTATCTTTCTTAAATAGATCTTATAATATACCTATAATAGGCGGCATAAGGCCAGTGTTAGGATCGATTCGGTGAGCCTTCCGCAGGTGCAACTTTATATGCGCAGTGCCGTGATCCAGATCGAATAATCAGGCAGGCGTTCTGGTAGTATGGCATTTCTCACACAGAAAGAACGACTTTTGGCTGACTAGATCCTCGTCTAGGTAACTCAACTCAGCTCCATATCGCCAGATAGATACAGGTTTGCGGCCTCCTAAGATCTTTAACTTATACCGCACGCGGTAACTAACGCGCGTACTATCTAGCTTCTAGATACTATGCCAAAGTTTGTGCTAGTCTATATAAAACGCCCTGCCTAAGTTGCCGCTAGGATACTTATAAAAGGGATATATTAATAATAATAAGGATTATAAGGAGCTAGCTAACGTATTAGCTCTTTATACTATAAAGATATAAAATAATAATAGTACTAATAATAAAAACTATTAAAATCCTTAAGATACGCGCGTACTTTATAAAATAACTTAAAATATAAGTATTTTAATAAAAACGCGCTAATAGTATATATAAGGAGACGTAGTAATAGCTAGGAGACGCGTTACTTAATTTGCTCTATATAGGCCTATCTAAAGACTGATTAGCTGGCCCTGTAGGATCTGCCAGATCCGCCAGATCTAGCCTCCCTAATGCTCAACTCATGCCTCCTTCTTGTTTGGGACAGTATAGACAGTAATACGGTGTCAAATCCAGTACGGTACGGTGCCTCATACGGTGGGCACCTTTCTACGGTACGTACGGCCCAATTCATCCTACTCAGCCGTACAGTACAGTACTGACCGTATTACTTACCGTTGGAAGCGCTGCCTGTAACACGACTGGCAAGAGGGAGGAGCATGTCGTGATATATCGTAAGTGGAGATTGTTCCGCGTTATACGGGCTCGTATCGTTGTTGGAGGCCATTGTGACGTGCGTCCGAGCTGGTCTGGTGGTGTGGTGATTTCGAAATTCTATGTTAAGGGCGCCAGAGCGTGGAGGCTTGTGGAATTCAGAATGAAGGGGCGGGGTATTTTATAACTTAAAGGACGGGCGCGCATGGCGCTACTATGCACGAGCCACTTAGTGGAAGTGCCCGCTTATATAAGTGTGAATGTCAACCTTACGGTGGCTAGGAGGTTTATCTTTCCGGACATGACAAGCCATATAAATACCCAGACACTGGGGCTTGTTTGCAGAAGAAAAACGGCATGACCAACAAATTTTAAAGTTTGCTAGTTGTTCAAATAGTGTCGGAGCCATCTACAGATCATTCACAAGAACTACGTCTACCTTCTTTTCGCAGTAGAGCTATACGTAATCAGCTCCACCTTCCTGGCCACCATTTGAACCCAAGACCGGCGATATCGTGTCAAAAGCCCCAATCGGGCCCTGAAAATAGTTCCCACGAGGCGCACATCTATCTAGCCAGACCTACCAATCAAGTACCTATCATCCCGTTTATTGTAAATTAAAAAACTGCACAATGTGTCATAGTGGTTCTGTGGCATAGCCTCTATCATTTGAGAAGAATCCGCAGTAGAGATCATTTGAAGCATTTTATACTGTATATTTGAATATAGGTCCTGGAAGAGTCTGAATCCGTATTGGATAAGTACAGCCTGAATCATCTGGTATCCAATAATGTGAAAACCCCGTTTTCTCTGAACTTGGTCTACTCTTACAGGAGTAGACCGGCTTTTAATTTGCACACATCCTTGAATGGACACAACATTATTGGATGCGAGAGTATTGAAATGCAGTGCTGTCATAAAGTAGAATCTTGAACGATTCGGCCAGGAATGTATAGAAAAGAGCATCTTAGATGTTAATTTTCATGATAAGCAGCAAGCACAAGAAAACTTCGCTCGTGGAACAAGTTGTTTACCTTACTACCTATACACCTCATCTCGTAAACATCTGAAACCTAACCAATCCGATAAATTTAAGTTGATCCGGTGGTGAACGCCATCTGCATTCTCAATTGAACGACGATACATAGAATACCAGTTTACTGACAGATAATGAACGTGACTTATTAAACATTTTCGTGATACCGCATAATCTTTCCGTCCAAAAACCAGGCCAGGATTATCGAGAAGCGGACTTCGCGTCGGGGTAGAAGCTACAATGATTGTCGATCGTACTAGTTCTTCGCAAACGCGATGGAGGCTTTGAGCCCCGTGCAGAACGTGTCCCACTGCCTTTCTGTGTGCCATAGCTAACCATATTGAACCCCACGACTTAGCGGAACTCCGTCAAACAGATCTTAGAATAAAACTGCTCCATTTCCAGGGAAGACTACATCCCGTCATCCTGTGACTAGTTGCATGGCGAGCGTCGCGTCACACGCTTTTCGGAGATTCTCGCGTTTGCCGATAGACATACCCCGTAGAGCGAGGGCCCGGACTTAAATGACGGTATGATAGAGGCGACCGAACCTATAGCTACTCTGGGCAATATCGCTCATGTACTCCCAGTTCCGTGGACCACATCGCACATTGACTTTGAGCTTGTGAATATGCTTACGAAAGCAGCGAGCTGAAAGCACTGGCTTGTGCTATTTCGCGTACGACTGCCGCTCTATATAATAGTCGCCAAGCTCGAACGTGTTGTTTTCGTAAAAGTGTGAGGAAGGGAAGACGGCTGCGTTGATTTCTCTATCGTAGAGATATCCTACATATATATAGACGTTGGATCCTGCCAAGAGTCTAGGCATGGAACCTGATAGAATCGAAGCTGATGGAATTATACCGTAACAAAAAGGCTTGGAGGGCGAGGAAACCCATCTTGGGTGAGCATCGTGCCCAAGGCAGAACCAGATCACCTAGTTTACGGTCAGCGCTGTCCAACCCTATCGGCTGCGGTGCATTCTTGTATGGTTCGTAGCTGCGGACTGTTGACTCGATGACCGTGAGCTTGATTTCGGAGGTTAATTTCTCCCAACCTCGGGCAAACGCTACTGTGATTGGGCCAGCTGGGTCGATGCACACAAAGCCATCATCTCCTCCTTTATTCTGGCGTCGATATGGAATCGGAACGTATGGTAGTTTCAGGAGAGTTAGTGTAACACATAGGTCCGGTAGTAATTCGACCAGCGCTGTTAACAATGAAGTCATTGTAGGGAAGAATCGAAAACTGAGAATTGCAGGGAAGCGTCAGACCTGTAAGAAGCGAAATCGGATTGTCGGGTAAGCCAAGGGCCGGAACAGCAGGTGAATTGATGCCATCCTCGTCCATGTTCTCTAAGTATTCGAAACTCGAGAATTCGGGGTCAAGTTTGTGGGTAAGCGGACTCAGTTTGGCCGAGGTGTTTTGGATCAAAGTAGATGGGGAGGCCGGCCTGGAAAATGCTGCTTTCGAAGGATTGAGGTCGACCAAACGTGTAGTAGCTGAAGAAGTGACCTCTATAGACGCTGTGTAGTCTTTATTTATCTGGCGGTCGCATGGGAACTTCGGTTCCCGGTGCAGCGGACCACCGGCGATGTGGCACGGCCCCTATTAAACAATGCACAGCACGAACCCGGACATACTTAGACTCGATTCATGACTCAAATAGTCATGGACTCATTTTAAATGCAAATTCAGCTCCTTTCCATATGCTTCGCTTTCAATGGGGCGCATTGTCCTATTCTACTTGGTCTCGCGATGATGACGAAACACTCATTCGTGATGCTCATTAGTTTCATACAGTAGTTGTAGGGGTATCGTCAAGCTTATTAGAACTATGACTCTATGGAGGCTATATATGCAAGGCTAATATAGCCTAGTATGGAAGGAAGGAAGGTACACTCTAACAGTTATTCAGACCGAACCCTGTTTTAGTTTAAGTTTTTGTTTCTCGTGAGAGCTGGGTTTATGTAGTATGTACTATTGAAGATGTGGTTGTCTTAACCAATTACGAGTTTGAAAACACTCACGGTCTCGTATTGCTGTAATCGTCGTGCGTTTCTTGGTTGCTGTTTGTCGCATAACCTGCTCAGGGTGTCAAAGACAATAAAATAATAGCTGGGGTGACCCATGAGCTACAAAAGATGTCCTGGACACGGCCTTGTTACCATTTGCAACAGAAATGCACAAATCAAACGTCTCATCTATAGTGTTCCGTTTTCGTAAGAAACAATTTATTCACTGTCTCTGAGTCTCGGGCTTCTGGACCAGCGCTCCATGAGGCTCTCAGGCGTCAGCTCATGGCATCTAGGTGTATTTAGACCCATCTTAGTAGTGATAGAACTAGTAATCATGGTGCTCAATGAAGATATCGAATCCCTGTGACGAAAATATTGTAATCGCATGATTGTACCGGGACAGCAACACAAATTGAGCATGACATATACATTCCTCCGGTAAGGGTATATGGAGTGGAGAGAATAATGAAATTTCGAACACGGACAGCCCTAGAGCACCCTATCATCCCATACGTTCCTGATCCACAGATGCTTCCCGCGAATCAGCACACTCGAGCGCGCCCTTGGACGCCGTCTTGAGAAAAATGTCAAGCTTTCGCGAAGCTGATCCCCCTCATCAAAGCTTTCATGAAGCGCTTCCGCTGTTTCTCCGACTGCTAGACTCCATTGTTCAATTTGCCCGTTGGATCCAGTATTGGCGAGGACGGTTTGCCTTTGTCAACGGCGACAGTACCTTTCCCTGGGAAGGTAATGTGGTAACCGTTTGTGATGGCGCGTACTCCATGCTCTTGGCTTTTCGAGAATTCCGCTCGCAGATTGGACGTACGGTGGACAGAGTGGAGAAAGACGCCACTTGTTCCTAGTCCGAATCGTAGTTTCAACATACGACAGATGGCGGAACCCATAGTGACCGCGCGAAATGTTAGACATCATGTACCAAATGTCAGCGCTGAAGACTATCCTAAAATTGAGATTCCGAATATGCTTGGCCGCAGCTAGAGGTGGGAGTTTTGGACGCCTATAATCCAGGTTGTCGATCTCAAAAGTGTTCTTTTCGTAATAGCATTGGGTGGCCAGCGTCGCCATTTCTGAGCTGATACGGGCCCGTGGTAGGACATAGACGTCGAACGCTTGCTTAGCATTGTGCCGGTTGATCGTCTCGGCCTCATGCGCTGTAGGGAGGTACATGACGGTAAATTCGATGGTCGTTTGTTTGAGTACCAGAGATAAGAAGTTCCAGCCGCGTGCAAATTCAGCAGTCAGTACTTTACTCGTATCAATTCGTGTATGAGGTTGAACCAATCGATAGCACTCGGAGAGATCACCTGGGTCGGGCCTATGAAGAGCTGTGATAGTGATGGGTGTAGCGGACGAAATCATGATCGGGCCGTTGACTATGATACCGCCGTTGGCATCTACAGTGACAGTTGCGCCAGGTATAAGCTCAAAGTCTGTCGAGAGAGACTCCGCAGCCAGGTCCGAGGTGCTCTTTTACGCACTCATATTCTTGCCCTCCGTCATTTTCTTGCTTGCAGGCGAGGCTCTTCTCCAGCGATGACACGTACGCGCGTCTATACCGCAGTGCAATCAAATTTGGCAATTTGGCAAGGATCCGGGATAAGAGCGTAGACAGTGTACAAACGAGCTGCGCGTGGGGTTTCTGGTTGAAGCTGAAACCTTGAGCCGCGGAAGGCCCGTACAATCGCTGTGCAGGTAGAGCCCTGACGCGGGAACGCATGCGAACCGTTCAGACCGAAGAGATAGAAACAGCGGAATACGCGGGTAGGTAGTTAGTTTGTCTGGGCGGGTGTATAGGTGTTGAGTGAAGAATACAGCATGAGCAAACGGACGTTATCGATACTCGAGGGGCGCCCGCGTCATAACATCACATGATATTACCTGCATAAAGCTGTCTCACCCTTACCTGGCAGGTGCGCCTTTTACTAACAGAGTGAGAAAAATTTGTGGGGTAGCTCAAAATATCCGCTTTCATGCACAGTCGTGGGGATGACGTAGTTGCAGCGGTGACTGAAAGCATTTCACGCCAGGTGTCGCTTCCATGTACCTGCGGTAATCAAGTATGCATGTGGTACATCATTGAAGGCCTATCAAACCCGACAGAAGATCTCAATACTATGGCTAATGCGACATGCCCTAATCCAGCTTCCCATGGCGCAATCTCTTGTCCAGATGCCAATAACCAACCACGAGAGCAGACTGTGGAAGTAGAATGTCCTCTACGAACGTAGAATAGTAAGTTGGTAAGCACTTTCCCTGAACTGCCTGCAATCGGAGATCAATCTGAAGACACGTTCCAGGAAAGCGTTTCAAATATCCTCACAATCCCCAATTCCAAAGACAAATGCAGAAATCCCAACTCTCGTGGCACCCCAAAACGCAGAAATCAGCCCTTGTTAAGGATGATTCGACCCCTAACCTTCATCATGAACTCCCGACGCTGAGCCTGCGAAGACCACACCCGCCCACGCAGGGCCCTAGCCGAAGGCTCCCCCCTGGCAGGCCCAGCCGCATCCCGGCTTCTAATGAGACTTCCAGCCTGCACAAATTTAATCTTGCGGCACCACGGGAGCAGCTGCGAGACGTTCTTCGCGCCATGCTGCTTGATTTTGGAGCTTAACTCCTCGCGCTCGTCGTCGTCCATATCCAGTAGTAACTGATGCGTGCGAGCAGCCATACAGGGAAGTTCGATCTGAATGTGTGTTAAAGTGGCGAAGTTGCATTCGTTGCGGGAGAGTCGCTCTAAGAACGCCCAATTCCGCGGTCCGAACACAACCTCCACATGGAGATGATGAATATATTGCCGGGCAGAGGGCGATGGGAGTATGACTCTACCGCGTCGTTGGATTCCATAGCCGTGGATAAGGAAGATATTGCTCTCGTAGTAAGCCTGTGTTGCGAGTGCGCCCATTTCCGGCGTACATCGTGCCCACGGCATGACCAACTCCTCGAACGCAGCACGGGCTTGATTATGACCTATCGCCTTGACGTAGATAAATTTATCCAGCGTACGAACACTGCTGGCGTTATCACAAACAGTCGGCCCGATAACGAGCAGTTTGAGTTCATCCGCTAGTGAGAACCAACCACGGGCAAAGGACTCCGTTAGGGCGACAGGTTTGGTTGGAGTGATTTTGACAACCGGATTTACTTCGGTGGCGAGCTTCGGGTCCTTGGAGGGGTTCTGGAGATTTGTGATCGTGACGCAGGTTGAAGGAGACAATATCTGGATGGGACCGTCAATGACGAATTAGAAATTCGGAAGGATAGATATTTCGGAACCAGAAGACAAGCTGCTCTCAGAATAGAGTGGAATCGGTTTCTGTGGAGAGCCCGGCTGTGCCGTAGTGGCATGTCCAGATCCGGTTAGTTTGTTTATCATTGCGAAAATGGAGTTCGGCTAAATCAAAGTTTGTATTAATATCAAGGCAGATACAGTGCGACCTTGTTCGTCCATGAAACCTTACCTCGAGACTGAGCCCTAGGTAGTGTTATTAATGGGAAATGAAGTGGAAGCGGGATTGCGTAGTTGTAACGGTTAAGAATATTCTACTCAGAAGGAGCAGAAGGCTAGCCTTTTGTTCCCCACAGTAGTTAATATACTCGAACTAGCGGCTCGCTTGTAGGTCATGTGATCCCCAGACTCCCAGTCCACTTCGAGTATAAGAGCACGAAAAGCTATGACTATCGCCTGCCATGACATATAAATCCTTCACAATCTCTGCCAACTTGGGATCCATTAACTTTCCAACGTTTCTGTAACCCCATTCACTTTTCCTCTTTTCCAGGAGTAGTACTGACTTCTAAGACCCGCGGACTTCAATCATACACCTGAACAGATCGCTCGATATACAACACGAATTACGCACCTTTTACAGAGGAATTCTAATACCATTCTATGTAATCTATAAAAACTTCCTGAGTCATATGCTTAGACTCCTTCAGGGCCTCATGTATTTTACATCCTCAAATCATCAGCCTCCCATAACACTTCCACGCCCACCATTCAGGCCTTCGCAAAAGTAATCTGCCGCTTAACCGTCTCCACGAACTCCTTATCAAGCGGATACCGAAACTCCTGCGCAGCATCCATCACCTTCCAAGGCCTCCCCTCGTCAGTCCTAGGCAGACATCCCTCCTGCTCAAACGCAATCTCGCGACATCACGGCAGCAACCCCTCAAAGTCCACCCCACCCTGCTGTGTCCGTGCCCACGTCACAAGCTTCTCGTCTACAACCGCGCGTTCGCTCTCGGAGAGATCCATGCGCAGTGTCCGTCGAAACATCGTCCCCTCTCCACACGGGGCGTCAATCTCCACGCGCGTTAGCTTCGCGAAGCCGTACACATCGCGAGCCAACCGCTCCAGTAGATCCCAATTCTTCACGTCAAACGCGCCGCTAAAATGCAGCGTACGGATCTGCGCGCGCGCAGAAGCCAGTGGCATCATGACGCCCTGTGCGCCTCCGTTATCCTGCGGCATAGCAAACCCGTGCACCAGAAACGTGTTAACCTCGTAGTACGCCTGCGTCGCAAACGCCGCCATCGCAGGTGTACACCAGGCGCACGGCATAACCGCCTCCTCAAACGTCGCGCGAGAGTTCGCGTAAGAGATCGGCTGCTTGCGATACCGATGGGTTCCTTCCGTAGCAACGTGCACAGCCTCGCGATGCACGACTGTGGGCTCGATGACGAGCAATTTGAGCTCGTCTGGGAGGCAGGACCAGCTGCGGGCGAACACCAGCGTTAGCGCGGCCTGCGCGATTGGAATGAGTTTGACGGCCATGCTCCAGTGCCATTCTGAGATGCCGATGTTTTTGATCGTCAGGGCACCGGTTGGGGATGAGGGAAAGGGGGCGAGATCGAGATTGCTGATCGGGTCGCTGCCTTGAATGTTTATGGGAGTGCCGTCGTTGATCGTCACGTATGTTGATGAGCCACTGAATTGGGTAGGTAGTCTCTGGATGACGAAATTGAAACCAGGCAGTATAGTCACCTTAGAAACCCAGGAAAGTTTAAGGCTCGAAGCGAGTGGGACGGGGTTCTTAGGACTTGACTTTTGCTGAGATCCTTCGGGCATGTTGACTATTGTTAATTCTTGTTGTTGATGTTGTTGATTCTTGTTGTTGATCTTTGTTGTTGATGCTTGTTGTTGATTCTTCTTTTAGGTCTTGAGTTGGATCCTGACATTCTCTCTGAACATCAACAGCAGGAGCAGATGCAACAACCTTATATTACCCCCAAGTCACGGCTCTAATGAACAGTGTGTCTTCCACCCTCACCGCACTGATAAACATTGTGCCTTCCGAACCCTTCTTTTCTAACCAGTCTAAATATAGGAACAGTCTAGGTCGGCTTTATTGCACTACCTAAACACCTTCACTCAAGCACAGCGGTTGCTTTTACTCATATACTTTCCAAGTGAAACATCCACTTGAACACCGCAGAAACCCAATCTCATCCGTTATCTGTCTCAGTTCTTGTCCAAGCCAGCACTCACCCCCTTCCCCTTCCTCATGCACATATATCTTCATTGTTATAAACACACCCAGGGGGTACGGTGAACACAATCAAAAGCCCCATTAATCCCTTACATCGTAAGCTTCCAAATCCCCAACCGGATGCAACAGCGTTAGACAGTCAGATAATTCTCCGCTAGTACCCCAGACTAACGGCATGATGTAGAATCTCAAGATGTAGTACGCCCTTCTGTTGCTGTAATTATTACGCTTCTTAGTTGCTGTGTGTCGCAGATCTGGCCAGGTTGTTGAGGGCGATAAAAGAAACCCGGCGCTGCACCTGCAACTCAGTCGACCCTACGCCTAGTAGTACTCCCTCCACAGCCATGTCCCTCCACAACCATCTTCACTCACAGTGCCACCTATCCGGCGTCTGTCTCTACACACACCCCACCTTCCCCACCGCAGTCCTCGTCTCCCTCCCACCCATCACCATCACACCACAATCCCACGTCTCTCGTACCAAAGCCTCAATACCCACCGTCTCCAGAAAATACCTCAAGTACGCCCTCATACACCTCGAGTTGCATGTCACATCTCACAGCATCCTACAAAACACATCATAACAATCGAATAAACAATCCAATAGGGTATCTTATTCCATCCCATCTCATCCTCAACAAAACGCCTTCTACCATCTACGTTATTACACCTTCCCATTAACAACGCTATTCGGTATCGCACTCTTCAACAGTCTCTATTGTTTGGCCTCCATCTTCTCATGCTCAAGCGGCTCATCAAAGCACCACCTCCTCCTTGGCGGTTTTTCTTTATACTGTTGCGCGGGTGCGGGAGCGGAGTCCGCCTTCCTCAAACCACCGCCACTCTCAGCCTTCCCTTCTCCATTCGTGAGGCTATCAGATGCCATCTGCTGAACCGGCATCGTCCTCGCTTTCTTCTCGCTGCGCTGTGTATCCGCACTAGGTCGTGTGTCTTTCATCGGCACGGGCGCGCCCTCTTTCAACTTCAGCTGGCCTAACAGCGCCGCCGTGATACCCGACCGCATGAGCTTTCTTTCTTCTTTGATCTGCGGTTGCAGACTCTTCCACATGGTGCTGACCTGCCTCTCCACCTCCACCCTGACCTCCTTCTGCTTCCTCCCACAATCCTCCACGGCCTCAGAGTTCACCGGCCTATCCGCTGCAGAAACGAGTTCACCGGCCTCATTGCGCCCCTGCAAGATGCGCGCGCGACGAATAAAGTGCGTAGGCTGGTACTTCTTCATATACTCCTCATCACAGCCCTTCATCAGAAACGCGCTGGGCCCAACGATAGCGCTTATGTCTTTAAGCAGGAACCCGCCGATGCCGATGCCGAGGCCGCGCACGCAGCCCATGACGCCGGCTTCTTGAGCGCCACGGATCGGCTGCATCCACAGCCCGCTGATGCCGTCGCGGATACCGTACACGAACTCGTTGCGCCCGGCGCGGAGACCGGAGTGCACGCCTGTGATGCGCGGGATGCGGCGCACAGTGGCGTCGCCGTAGAGGCGCGGCGCGTTGTGGAAGCCCTGTGCGAGGGCGAGGTGCACGCGCATGGGGAAGCGGATGATGGCACCGGCGGTCTTGCGGAGGCCTTGTTCGGCTTCGCGGGCGAATTCGAGGGCGAGAATATCCTCGGGTTCGATGAGTTCGGACAGGGTAGATTCCCGATGGAGCGCTGGGGGCCGTGTGCTGCCATTTGCGTTGCCGTTCGTGGTATGGCCATTTGCACTTTCCTTCGCGAAGTTTGCGTTCGCGCGGTCCAGAGTGTCTTTCTTCTGCTGTTTGTGCTTTTGTTTCTTCGCGATCTTGTACTTCTTCTCGTAGTACTTTTCTCGCTTTTTCACACTCCTCGCCATGTTCACTGGTACACTTCCCACGCCCGAGGCCAGGTCACCAACTGTATCTACGATCGCGCCCCAGACGCCCGTCAGTGGTTCGCCTGGGCCACCAAAGTCGTTCCATTCGTATTGCCGCAGGAGTCGGAGTTCGTTCCATTTGATCTTCTTCCACTCGACCAGTAGTTCTGCAGCAAGAGCGCTAAGACGGATAGATGTGTTCTCGAGACGCCAGGCAGCGGCATGGTTTGGAAGCAGTGAGCATCGCATCGAACCAACCTCGCGCAGAGGAAGGGATCTATGAAAGGAGCGCACCGCGTTCAGCGCGCCATCGCCCTCTTTGGCGATGCTGTCTGCGATCTTCTGCACGTTTCGCTTCGCCTCCTCAGTCAGACACTGTTTGATGCCCTCCGCGAGACGTTCAGCTGTGAGATGCTTGTACAGAATGCAGTCGTGCGCTCCAGCCTTCGCCTTCGATACCATGGCTCCCCAGAATGGCTGATCTCCGAAGAATGGGACAACCATTGTTGGCTTGGCGCATTTCAATCCAATGGCTGTTGTTCCTGCGCCACCATGGTGCACCACTGCGGACACCTTCGGGAACAACCAGTCATGAGGTGTGTTCTCCAACATGAATACGTTATCCGGTGCAGTTGCGTTGCTGCCGAACCCACCCCAGCCTTTCGACACCAGAGCACGCACACCGGCTATCTCGATGGCTTTGAATATGAGCTTGGTGAACTCATCCGGATCATCGACAACGATGGAACCGAATCCGATATACACAGGTGGCTCACCCGCATCAAGGAATTTCTTCAGGTCGTCCGGTGGCTTGAAGGATGAGGCAAGGTCCAGAAAAACGAAGCCTGCGATGTCGATCTCTGGACCCCAGTCCTTTGGCTTGGGAACCAGGCCCGGTGACCACATGTATGTGTAGGGCACTTTGAGCCGGTACAGCTGTCCCGGGGCCCAGAGCGTACTCACTTCGTCCAGATGCAGAGTCTTTGACCTGAATCGATTGACCAAATCGCCGAGTCCTTGCCAGGTCATCATTTCGACTAGAGGGTAGCTCATGAAATTGGTGTACTTCATGTCCACATTGCTGTTTTGAATGTTGGCTAACGGATGTGGGAACTGTGTAGTGGGTGTGTAGGGGAAACTGGGAAGCATCAGCGGATACGGTTCAAGCAATGCGATGGCGACCCTACGTGAACATCATGTGTAATGGTACACCCAAACGTTCGGCGATGTGAGGAGGTGCGAAGCTGGGAGGGTTCGCGATGATGGCGTCGCAAATGAATGGCGTTCTGTCACCCACTGCGGCTCATTAGCACTATCTCAGCCTCACAGTGAAGACATCACTCACTCATCTTAAGATTAGCGTTATCGTTTTCGTCGTCGGTCGCGCTAATGCAGGCGCGCCACATGCCTTGAAACATTTCGTACATGGCTGCTCTCCTTCGACCGATCTCACCCTCCCTGACGGTTTCCAGATTCGGGATCAAGCCCGGGTTCTTCACCATGAAAGCCATCAGTTCGGATGGATCTCCTCCGATGGAGAAGAACTCCAACCCGGAGTCGTCTTGAATGAACTGCTTGAAGGCTGAATGTGTGGCGATGCGCACACGGTGTCCGTAATCCTCCTTCAAGATCTTCCCTATACGCAAGAACGGCTGAATGTCGCCACGAGACCCGATAACGATAATAACAACGTTCAAACGCACCCGCCGCTTCGGATCCTCCATTGGGTCGTCCTCAGGCGCAATCTTCGCTACATCATGTTTCTCCGAGCCGCTCTTCGTGCTCTGCAAATCTTCGGCACCGGCGAAGTGCTTCTTCAGCCCCGCACCTAGGGTTTTGGCGAAGTATCCACTATTCAACGTCTCGCTAATGGAAAGCTTCACGCGACCATCTCGCTTTGATACCTTGCCTTTCGTTTCGAAGCCTTCGTGCCGCAACTTGAGTTTCGAGAACGGGTTCGATCTGGATGTCTTCCCGCCGTGCTTCAAGGTCCCATCAAGCTGTGTACCGTGCGCTTCGTCTTCGTCGGAACTCGAATCGGAGCCGGAAGAATATGGATCGAACTTTAGCGCCGTCGGCCTATGCATGTGCTGTGACATATCCTGCGCTGTCCCCGCACGCTTCATCTCTCGTATTGACCGCCGAGCGGTGGGCTGTGGTCGGTCCGTCGAGGACTTCTGCATCGATGGTCTTGGGGAGCGTTCTTCTATAATCTTTTTTGAGGCTGCTGGTGGTGTGACATGTCTGTTTGTGCTGAGCGCACCGGGTAGACCGGCATCGGTCGCAGCGAAATCGGTCGCGGATGGTACGGATAGTGTTCGTTGTTGTGGAACATTTTGCTCTTGCGGCGATGGGAATTCGGGCTCGTGGAGGTGGATAGCGGTCGGAAGTGGCGGCGGTTGTTGGCTGCCGCCGGCCATGGTGTCTTAGGTGTGCTGTCGAGTAATCGACGTGATTAATTAGTATAGTAGGAAATCGTTGTATAGGAAGGTACGGTCTAGCGCTCAACAGAAGCAGGAAAGCGCATTTAACAGCAAGAGATGATGAAGCGACAGAAGACGCAGTGTGAATGCCGGTAGTCCGCGGGTAACGAGCGTGGAAGACGGCGGATGCGCCGTCAATTTGCAATCGCGCGCGACGTCAACAGAGGTTCGTCACTTGAACCCGATCCAGGCTCGTACCCCTGCCGACGCCTGCGTTAGCTCCCGCAGTAAGGCCAGTGATGTCACCAGGGTCTCGCCAACGCATCTCGTTTCGTCCAATGTTCTTTCATCCATTCTTAATCTGGAGCGCTCCTTCGACGCCACTTTCGAAACGGGTCCGAAAGGGTCGCGCGAGCAGGAGAGGCGGTGGAAAATAATTCTCCACTATATCGATCGACGCCTGAGTTCACAAATGCCTTGAAACACTGTAGAGTATTCCAGAACAGTGGAATCGTCGTAGCGTACACATCTTCACCGCTGTCCAAAGATCTGGTTTCTCACCAGCGTCAGCATATCCGTCGCCCAGCCGACCCATCCCCGCGCAAGCTCCACGGCGTACAGCAACTTCACCACTCTCCGAGTAAATACTTCCACCTCCTCGAAGTCATCAGCATGCACTTCCCACAGCGCCGTCTTAGTGCTACCCTGCTCATTCTTGCTAACAAGGTGCCACTCCCCGCTGTCGTCTTGCTTGACATTCATTTTGGGTCCGACAACGATTCCGCGACCCAGGATTCGCGTATCCGCGACTAGCCGCGTTCCTGCCTCGACGACGTCTTCCACTTTCCCCATTCCGCCGCCTGCGAGTGCGACTTTGGCAATCACCGGCACGATGGTCGTGTCGATGAAATAGGGCAGGATGATGTTGACGCGGATCCCCTGCAAATGCGAAGTTGCTCTCAATGAGCGGAACAGCCCCAGCACTGCGTGCTTGCTTGTCGCGTACAGGGGCGCTGCTGCAATGGGTGCCAAACTCGCAACACTGCCTAGCAGCAGCAGGTGTCTATCTCTGGTCTGCTTCCCAGGTACGGAATTCATATTGCAGGGCTTCGATCCAGGGTTCCTGGGCAGCCAGTAGCATGCGAGATGCGTAGTGTACAGCACGCCCGTGACATTGACATCTACCGTCGCGAGGTTCGGCGGGGACGGTGACGCCGCACTGAGGTCTCCAGGCTCCTGCAACCTGTCCTTGGCCTGGATCCCGGCGTTGGCGACGACGGTATCGATCCCTCCATGCGGG
Source organism: Bimuria novae-zelandiae CBS 107.79 (assembly GCA_010015655.1). Lineage (NCBI taxonomy): Eukaryota > Fungi > Ascomycota > Dothideomycetes > Pleosporales > Didymosphaeriaceae > Bimuria > Bimuria novae-zelandiae. Next base: position 117,042 of record ML976694.1, on the reverse strand, counting down.
CTCAGCCGTATCGCTTCTTTGAACAAGTTGACCTGTGACTGCCAATCCGTCACATCGCAGTGCACGAAGTGGGCCGCACTTTCCCTTCCCGTCTCGTTTCGGAGTGCACGCGCAAGTGCATCGCCTTTCTCAACGTCGACGTCTCCGAGGATGACAGTCGCTCCGTTGGTTGCCCACCGTCTTGCAAAGCCAGCGCCGAAGCCGCTTGCGCCTCCGGTTACGATGATCGTTCTGTCCTTCACCCAGGAGTCGACGTACGGGATGCCGAAGTCCAGTGGGGGCGATTGCTTGATGTAAGAACTCATACCAGTGAGCTGGGAAGCTGCCATCCTTGATCGGTAACAATATGGATGCGGTTGTTAAGAAGTGGCGGCGGCACAGTTGTTCGTTTACCTTCAGTACATGAGTCTTGGCTCGGCTGGTTTCGCGCGAACCCCGCATAGGAAACAGCGTCCCTCTCGCGACATCACAAGGGAGAACAGAAGACACCAAGCATGTTATTCTTCAATCGCTGCTGCGCGAAGCGCTAGCACACTGTCGAGCTACTCACTATATCGCCAATAAATCCAACGGTACGCGTCAATGATGCTTGATACTGCCTAGTGGGTCTTCAAAGCATCGACGTCTTGCAGCTTTCCGTCCGTGAGATATACCAATCGTGGAAACATATCCAGGATTTCTTTCCGTACTTATAGAATGTATCCATTTCCAATTTTAATATTTAGATTTCTGTTGTAATTTTTCGAGACAAAGCAAGCATCATCCACCGAAGCTAAAAATAATTAGCCGAGCGGCAGGTGCCCTGCATGCATTTCAACCTGCCCCGCCATCGCAGCCCCTCGCGACGTCGCTCCAGGAAACTTTTCATTTCACCTCTACAACATCCCACACACACCCGCAATGGCTTCATTCGAAGGGCCTACGCCCCGAATGGTGTACATCCCGGTACACCCCGCAGCGACGCCGCGCTCCTACCTCATCGCAACCCTCTTCTACAAATCCAACACGTCGCACTTCTTCCCCCACCCGGACGCCTCGCCGCACTCTCCCACCGATGCCCTCGCCCCGGCCTCCCTCGCGTCTCTCAAAGACGGCGCCGCACCCACGGACAAACTCGAAGCCTACCCCCTAGAGCCGCCGACGCCCGGCCCGAACCCGCTCGACCACCTGTACGGCAGCTACATTAGCCAATCATGCCTCACCGACTTCGTCGTCATGCTGCAGTCCATCATTCCGTCTCTGCCAACCGATGCGACCTCCCTACACCCGCTGGAAGGCGGCACCACCCCACGCGTGGTCGAAGCGCGTTTCCCTTCTGCAAACGCCGAACTTGAAACATTGAGGAGGCACGAACAGGTCAGCCGGTTCGAGCGCGAGTGGAATCTCGAGATCGTGTGGCAGGCGGATAGCGTCCATCGTCGGTACAAGCGGCTCGCTGTGTTCGATATGGACTCCACGCTCATCCAGCAAGAAGTCATCGACCTGATTGCCTCACTCATTGGGGTAGAAGATCAAGTTAGCAAGATTACTGCGGCGGCGATGAATGGCGAGCTCGACTTCGAAGCGAGTCTACGCGCGCGGTGTAAGTTGCTGAAGGGCGTGCCGAGCTCGGTGTGGGACACGCTGAAGGGCAGGATCAGTCTGAACGAGGGCGTGCCGGAACTCATACAGGCACTGAAGAGGCTCGGGTTTAAGACGGCGGTGTTGTCGGGAGGTTTCACGCCGTTGACGGGGTGGGTGGCACAGAGGCTGGGCCTGGATTACGCGTTTGCGAATCATCTCGTTGTGTCCGAAAACGGAAAGGAACTAACGGGCGAGTTGACCGGCGAGATCGTCCACGCGGAGAAGAAGCGCCAACACGTCCTTGAGATCGCAGAGAAAGAGGGAATCTCGCTGGAGCAGGTGGTGTGCATCGGCGACGGCGCGAATGATCTCCCCATGATGAGCGTCGCTGGGCTCGGTGTCGCGTTTCACGCCAAGCCGAAGGTGCAGATGCAAGCCCCCGCACGCCTGAATTCGAAGAGTATGCAAGACGTCCTCTACCTCTTTGGAATTTCCAGGGAAGAGCAGGAGGAACTGCTGAGTGGCGTGCCGAAGCTTTCCCTCTCTTAGGCGGGGATGGAGAGCGAGAGAGCGACCTTGGAGCAAGATGTGCGTCCAAGCAGCGAGTTGAAGAGCTGCCTAGCGATGGAGACTAAGCGCCCGAACAAGGAGAAGGGAAAGGAGAAGCAGAAGGAGGAGGAAACAGAGAAGATGGTGGAGAGCGAGGGTGCGACTTTGGAGCAAAATGCGGATCCAGCCAGCGAGTTCAGGAGCTTCCTGGCGAAGGCGATTGAGCGCGCGAAGAAGGAGAAGGAGAAAGAGAAAGAGAAAGAGAAAGAGAAAGAGAAAGAGAAAGAGAAGGTTGGAACGACCTTGGAGCGAGATGCAGGTCTGCCCTGCGAGTTGAAGAGCTGCCTCGCGAGGCTGGACAAGGGGAAGGAGAAAGAAGTGGAGGGCTCTGGCGCGACGGCAGAGCGAGATGCGGGTCCCGAGAGCTCCGAGGCGGCTACGAAGCGACATGTGATTGCCCAGAGCGTGTTGACGAAGTGCATAATGATGCAGAATAAGCGCCTTGTCAAGGACAACGCGATTTATCGAAGCGATAACGCCCTTCTGAAGAAGAACAAGAAGCGCTTGGAGAAAGAGAACGGGGATTTGAAGAAGGAGAACGCAGCTCTCCAGGTCAAGAACGAGGGCCTCAAGGCTGTACAGGTGTTGCTGAGACATTTGGTGGGCGAGAGTATGTTTCATGGTGCTGGGGTTGAGAGTGGTGGAGGTGGAGTGGTGGGAGGGAAGAAGAGACGAGGCGAGGATGATTTGGTTGCGGTGTGAAGGGGGAAGAGGAGGGAGGGGGGGATATACCCTTACAGGAATAGAGTTTAGGTGCTGTTTATTATCTTAGCAATTTTACATTACAGCTCTGTATGCGTACTTCCTTTCCAAGCCACAATTTTGGTTTGCCAGCGTTGGAGCGGTACATGTGTTTCATCGCATTGCGCTTTGGGACTACTCGGAGCGGACATGGGAAGACATCATCTCTCTGATCCGCGAGTTTGGAACCATCCGCTTTCTATGTGCCACGCCGCGCCCGAACATCCTCCACGTCTCCAAGTCAACTTAGTCCCTTAGATCGCTTGTGTCGATCTCAGACGCGTATGAACCAAAACAATCATTTAAAACCGCACGAGCGCATTATTCCACATGGACAGGGCGCAGGCTTGTATGTAGGAGACACAGTAAGGTTCTATGGGAAGGAGCGTGGGTGTGGGTGTGAGGATGCATTTCCACGGGTATCGAGTTGGAGAAGGGAGTTTTAGCGAGCGCGGGCTCGTACGTGGGACGCTCTTATATAGTTTTATAGCCTTTGGGAGATACTGACGCGTGATGCGGCGGTTCGGCGTTGGGTGTTAGGGGATGTGGTGAACAGCGCTTTTAACGTACAGTACTCCGCACCGCACCGAGCTCCTGTGCGTTCGTGCGGGTAGTAGGGGGAAATACGTACGTACGGCACGCCAAGACAGTGAGTGCGTTACGTACAGCGTAGAGGTCGAATTTCTGGCCGTACGGGCTATAGAATATGTGCAAATTACCTAATTAGGAAAGAACTTAGTAGAGAGGTTGCTAAAGAGCTTGGAAGCGATATCGCTGTCCTCCTTTTATTTCTTCTGCTACTCTTTATTCTTCTTAATAATATAAACAACTAGCTAGGTAAGGTAACTTATAATAGCGTCTCTTCTTAGCTTGTTCTTTTAACGCTAAAGAGCTTTTATTACTACTAAAGACAGTGAATTGCAATCGCACGTAACTATACATTTAGTAGAGGAGAAATAGCGATTGTAGTTACATAAGGTAGCTAGCACGAAGAGGTATTCCATTATTATTTTATTAATAATTAGGTAATATTTCTGCCCTATCTCCATCCACTAGCGGTGTGGATTTTAGAGTAGAGTTACTAAATTAAGGGACGCTAACGCGGCAAGTATAAGGGGTTTTAGGCCTAGGGGACCTAATGTAACGGCCAGCAAGATGTAGCCTCGCGGCTGATAGATTGGCGCTATGTACAAAGACTCAAAGCTAAAGAAGAGAAAAGAAACATGAATACTGAGCGCGGCAGGTTAAGTGCTGGCCTAGCGCGGCAGCTACCATCGCAGTGCTGTAGCTGCTATCCTTGCGGAAGCAAGTGCTATCCCATGCCTCCCGCCTTCCTCTATCGCCATTGTGACGATACGACCACAGCAGGACCTACAATCGTCACACTACCCCCTCCCAAAAACCAAGCATGCGGTGCCGAGCAGTCGCATCTTGGTCATGTGTGTCGTGGCTTATTCTTCCGAGCACGCTTTTGGCCTTCTGAAACTGCCTTGTTATCATCCTCGTAGTCCGGGGCGAAGACCTCGTCTGCTGCTGCCCTCATCCACTCTTGTAGCCGAACTGGTGGCCCTGGGGGCGTCTGGTTGGCGGTGGTGGAAATCTTCCAGCGCTACCGGTGCGTTGCGTAAGTCCCGCGCGGGATACCAAGCGTCGTCTGGGTCCTATCCGCGCCAGGCAACCTGGTATTGTAACTTCTTCTTTCAACCGTATAGCTATAAAGCGTCACCCTGTTTAACTTTATATTTAGGTTTTTTACTAATCTTTTTTATTAGTAGCTTATTTTAATATTAGCTTAAAAGTAAGTCGTTTGCTGCCTTGCGCAAGTAGTTAGTAAAAAAAAGATTTATTATTTTATAAGTTAGTAAAAGATTAAAAATATAGCTATAGCCTCGTTCTTCTAGTATTTTAAACGGGCTAACAGACTAAGACTTAAACCTTATTATTAATATATTTATAGTAAAACCCTTCTTGCGTAAAAATATACTATTTTTATTTATAAAGTCTACTAGTTACTTTTTCTTATTTACCTAGTTTGCTTGCTATGTCTATACTGCTTTAGTCGTTTTTTAGGTAATCTTATAAACCTCTTTTATCTATTTTAGCAGGGCCCGTGCCTTTTAGGCTTAAGTAGTATTATTTGCCGCATCTTATAGGTCTATTAATAGTAATAGAGGGCTCTAGACCTCCTTGTCTAGAATAAGCGTTAGTAGTACTATACTAATTATAAAGTACTATAAAGAATTATGCATAAAGTCTAGCGCTAGTAAATATATACTTTAATTATTTTAGTATTAGTTAATATAAAAACGTAGTCTTTAGTTTAGTTCCTAGTTCGTGACTTTTATTACTTCTTAGGTCTGTAGATAGTATACGCTATCGTAATAGTGCTTTATTTATAATAATTTATTAATTTTTACTATAATTCCTAAAATAAATGGTCCTATATTCTTAGTTAGCCACAAGTCAAGCATCCCTATAAGTTAGTATAGGTAATAATAGTACTGCATGACGAGTATATCTCTAGTGTTATTTTTATAGCCTGATAGCGTAACGAGCAGGCGGCTAAACTTATAAATAAATACATATATATAGTTGTAGCTAAATTAGTCCTTAGTGTTACAAGGATCCTACGTACCTATGCCTAGTCTAGGCTAGGGGAGGATAGGTCAAGGGTAAGGTACCTTGCGGATATTTAGTAGTCAAAAGCTACAGATAGCTACGAGGTAGGTTTTAAAAATAATTTAAATTTATAATAAACTATAGAATAACTAACTAGGAGATTTACTAATTTATTATAAAAGATGTACTTATAGTATATTAAGTTAACTACAAGGAGTAGGAGAAGCATAGAGAAACTATTAGACTATATACTACTTATTTTAGTCTTTGCTATTATCTAAATCTTTATTATAGTCCTGCTAAGATCCTTTTCCTAGAGGTAGTCCCTAAGACTTACTATTGTCCTAACTCTTACGCGGGACTTTTTGCTTATACGGGACTTTGTCACGTGCTTGCTGACCTAAGCTGCCCCGCGCTACTGTGTGTTTCCCTAGCGCGGTCATTCTGCCAACAATGACCCTCTTGGCGTAATTATCTGGTTCCATTGTTCCTGTGGGGTTCGTGATCGTAACACTTAGACATGTCCTTCCCGTCTACCACGACTTATTGCTAGACTTTAGAGGGTATCAGTAAGGGATAGAGTAGGCCTAGTGTTTTATCTTAGGCCACCTTATTCCTTCTATAATTATAATAGTTTTTAATATATCTTTAGATATTGTGCTCTATTTCTAGCCACCTATAGTCCTTGTAGAGTATATAGATCACCTTATTTTATAGACCTTACAGATAAGTGCTATGCGCAGGTGTATATAGCTATTTATTATAATAGCTAAGATAAATAGTTAGGTATTATTACTAAATTCCTTTAAGTAATAAGCGCTTTCTTTTTAGATTAAGTCTACTAAATTAGCTTTTTAAAGTACTATTAGGGCTTCCTTATTATTATCTATAGCTATAATAACGAAGTTTAACTATTTTAAAAAAAATTAAGGCTATAGTACGCTCCTTCGCTTCGTAGGTTTTTATAATAAATAACTTAGTTATTTTCCGCGATAAAGCGTTAGTTGCTATATTTTTTTTAGTCTAGTTAATAAGTAAAGGTTAAGTTAAAATTGGAAAAAACCTTAGTCTAGCGAACTTATTATATTAATAGTATTCATTTATTTATAAAGTATACAAGTGCCTAGTAATTAGTAATAATAAAGAACTATAATCCTACTAATTTAAGGTAGTAGTACTCTAACGTTTGTACTATGGCTAGTAACTCTTAGTCTTAGATAGGGTATACTCTCTTAGCGAGAGACATGATCTTAGAGAAATAGCCTATTGGCTTCTATACGTTATCTTCTTATTACTGCTAGAGAACTCCGCCTGTAGCGTTATAAAAGGTATTAGTTTTTACTTTAGTTAGTCGACCTGGCTTAATGAAGGATAGGATAAGTGTAGAGTAGGCTACTTCTTTTATAGCTTTAAAAGCCTATTACTACTCTTTTATCTTCTATTTTATATTTTATTTTAGTAATTAATTTAATAGCTTAGTTGTATTGCTAGCGTAATAATAGAACATCTAAATGTAGTTATATAGGCTAGTAAAAAACTAAATTATAGACTTATTTTTAAGGTCTTTAAATTTTTAGTTCTTAATAGCTTCTACTTTATAGGGATTAATATAAATACTAATTCTAGCAACTATAACTATGCCTAAGTAATCTACTTCAGTTATATTAAATTATAACTTCTTAATAACTTCCTATAGGTTTACTTAATTAAGGTAGTAAATTACTTTTGCTACTTATAGCTAGTGTTTTTCCTTAGTTTTTAAGTAAATTAATATATTATCGACGTAAGCGCTCGCGTAAAAGTTTAGTAATTTAGTAAGTTAGTAGTTAATAAAAGCCTAAAACTATACTAGGCTTACTTTTAGTCTAAACGATAAGACCTTTTACTAAATGGTACTATACCTAGTCTAAAATACTATTAGATACTAGGAGCCTACTTTTAGTTGCAGCTAATAAAAGGTCTATATTATATTAATTTTAGTAAATAGTTATATATTATAATAGTTAAAATTCGTGCCCGCTATCTATAGTGCAGTGAAAATTTAACTCTTAAGATAAGTATTAATCTAGTAATAGTTAACAAAGAATTATTAGTCTTTTAAGTATAGTTTTAGGGCGAATAAGATAAGGGCTACACGGGATTTATAGCATAATTTAATAAAGTTAATTTTAAGAAGTTTGTTAATAGTCACTTTCTCTAATAAAAGATATTATACTAGTGTGCGATAGGGTAGCGGGTCTATAGCTAATAAAGGCTTCTTAAGCTTAAGTACTATATCCTTACTAGGATAGTAGGCTAGTAGAGTATTAGCTTTCTTTTTAGAGAAGAAACCTTCTAGGTGTGTAATTAGATTTAAGATCTTTATTTTTATAGTATTAATATATTAGGGACCTCTCCTTTAGGGAAAAGATTACTTTACTATTATAAGTTTTCTAAGCTTATTATACTTTAATAAGGTATATTTCTTTAGTCTTATTTTATTAGTTGTCTAGCTCTAATAGGATAGCTTCTATAGGTATAAGGTAAGTAGTTTATTTTTATTATACAAAACCATTCTTTACCTAGTAGATTTTATAGACTAGAGCCTATCGCTCCCCTTTATTAGTTAGGACTATCTAACTAGGTGGCTTAGAGACTATTACTAAAACTAGTTTAGGTATATTATTAATAAAGTCTTAAAGGTGCTAAGTAAGGTTCTTTATTCTCTACTTCTTTTTTTAATTCTATTTGCTAACTAGCCGTTCATGCTATTAGGAATAACTATTATTAGTATTAAAAGTGACGATAGCTTTCTCTTTAGTTTTTAGTTTTACTATAGCTGGCGCCTATTTCTTAGTAAGTATCTCCTTAACGATAGGATCTTTCTATTATTAGCTTAGAATGTAGTACTACTAATAAGAGTAATTCACTAGCTTATTCTGTTAATAGGCATTAGCCTAATAATTAGGGTCAATTTTGCTATAATAAAGCGTGCGGGACGATAGTTTAATTATCTAAGTAAACGTAGTTAAGACTAGTTTATTATATAGCTAGATTAGATTTATTTTCTTATAATTTAAATAAAGGCGTTAACTGCGTAAATATCTTATTGTTAAAGCCCTGAGGGATAGCTGATCTTAAAGGGGCTTGGGTTAGTTCTCGGGCAAGAGTGTCGAGGATATAGGTAATGGGTATTAATAGCTTACGCGTATTAATAGGGCGTTAGTACTAAAAGTGTGTATAGTATAGTCAAATTAATAAGGGAGCCTGAGTTAAATCTAAATAATAGATTAGTAAATAGGTTAAATATAATAGTATAAGTCTACTATCGCGTTCTTATATATATAACTCGTCCCACGAATCCTAAGAGTCCCAAGAGTCCCAAAATCCCATGTGCCAAGATACTTCTGGAACGCCTGATATTTCTGGGACGCGTGACTTAGTCACGTGACTCATGGCTGAGTCAAGAATCTTGGCTGGTCGTATGGGTAAGCGTCCATGCCCCGCCCCGCATCATGTTAGGTCTTAATAGATCCTAACACTTATCCTTATAAAGACCTCGTATGTGGACTTAGTGATCTAGAACTTAGAATTTAGGAAGAGATGTTTATTAATTTTAAAAAATACTACTATTTTTATCTCTACTTAGCCCTTCCTAACTCCTTAATAGTCCTTAAAGACTAATAGCTTACTTGGTTTTATAATGTAAGCGCCTAGATATTTCTACGCTTAAGTAGTAACTTACTTATTAATAATCAACGCCGCTATTACTCTACTATTTAATAATACTATAATAGAAAAATATGTACTATTTACTTTAATTTTAGCTAACGTACTCTACAAGCGAGTGGCCGGTACAAGCGAGTGGCCGGTACAAGCGAGTGGCCGGAAATGCCAAGACCCCATTAAATCTACACTCTACACAATAGTACAGAACGCGCATAAATAGTTATAAGAAATCGTAGTAGGCTAATATACTTAGAATTTACTTTTTCTTTATTTTTATACGTGCGCAAATTATGCCTAGCCTTACTATAGCGTCTATAGCGCTATGAAATTAATTTGCCTTTATTTGCGCACACACTTTTTTTTTTCCTTTTTCTTATTACTACGCACCGTAAAGTCCTTTAGGGTAGCTAGTTACTAGCTATTAGTAGCTATAAGGACCCCTTCTTATTATAATTACTTTCTTTTATATATTTTCTATTATATAGCGGCCTTATTAGTAGCTTAAAGCTTAGTAATCTACTTTTATGCTAATACTAGCTTATGCGCTACTACTATAATACCTTTTATTATCTTTTTAAAGGCCTTAATTAGGCTTATTAGAGAATTATTTAAGTGCTTGTAAATTCTCTCCTTTACTAGCATTAATTATAACCTAAATTCTAAGGTGTTACTAGGCGTCTATAATTACTATAGGCTACTATTAACTACTAGTAGTAATAGTATACGTAGACGGATGTTAAGCTTTAATATTATCACTTTTAGATTAAAAGGAATAAGACTAGCGCCTTAAAAGCTTCCTTAAATATTACTTTAAGTAATTATAACCTTAAAAGTAGTAATAAAGTAAGGTAGGAACTTAATTTTAGTAATATACGTAATATAGTTATGTATTAGATTCTTAGCTTAGCGTCCATACTGTTAGAGGCTAGGCCTCTAAAGTACTCGGCTAAGAAACCTCGTGGCCTAAGCCTTAAGCAATTCTAAGAGCCATCAGGTGTTACGAGCTCAGGAAACCCGGATAGTGACACAACCATAGATAAGGATAAACAGGGGGAGGTAGATAAGGTTATACTATAGCTAGCCTATAAGGACTCGCGGGGTCGCTTATATTAGCTAAAGTTACGTAACCCTAATCTAATAGTAGCTCTAGATTAAGGTAATCTACTAAGAGCTTCGAACTAAGGTAATCTGCTAAGGGGGCCGGATCACCTAAAGATAGAGGAAGAAATAGACTAGTATATAGTATAGTAGATTCTCCTATATTATTTTCTTCTTTATAGTTAACTTATATATCTTCTGTGCAAGTACGTTCTCTTATATAGACTAATAGTTATCTTACTTTATTATAAAATTAAATTATCTAGCCTTGCGCTAAGTGTCGCATTAACTTATACTACTAAATAATTTATAAAGTACTATAATACCTTACTGCCCTAACCTAGATCGGAACAAGGTGTGAGAGCCTCATAACATTAGGGTACCTCCGGAATGTCAGGAAACGGACCTAGCCCCTCTAGAGTTAGTCCTCTCTACTTAGAAGCTCTATATATAGCGTAGGGAGGAGCTACTTAAACTCCTTATCGAATTTATCTGTATTCTTCTGGCATCTCAGGTCCCCCGGGCCTAAAGCCCCTTACACATACGCCTTCTTTAATAGCGAGAAACATCCTATATCTAGTAGCTATAAGAGGTGCGACAAATATAGAGGCATATAAAAAGTAATAATCTTATTATTCTTATAGTATTATTAGAATTTAAGCAAGTTATAGCTCTTATAGCTATTAATAATAAGTAGTTAATAGCTACTAATAGTATACTTTTTTATATGCGCGTTAAAGTGCTTTAGCTACTATAAACTAAGCTTATTTATTATTTAGCTATTCTTAGAGACTATAATAACCTAATTATAAGGTAGATCCTTCTCTTTATACTAGATAGAGAGGTAGTGCTTGCCCTAGAAGATAAGGAAGGGTAGAATCGCCTAGCCTATTATATTAATACCCTAAATAGCTATAGTCTACTTCTAATTACCTTACTACACGCTTTTTAACCTACCTTAACGCTTAAAGCCTATAATAACTACTTCTGTTAGTATTATGCCTATTATAAAGCTAGTCTTATTAAAGTTATAGGTATCTTTATATAGAATACTATACTTGACTTTAGTATTCTCTACAAGCTAGAACTAGCCCTATATAACCTTAAGATCTTCACAGAGGGCTCTCTTATAGTTATACTTTTAATTAAATTTAACTTAGAGCTCTAGCTAGCGCTTTATAAAGTTTATAGCCTAGTTTTAGCTAATAAGCTTATAACGCTACTTAGCTAATAAAAATTTAGCTATATCTTTAATAGTAATAAGCTAGGACGGAAATCCTCGCGCGTTTAAGTTAAGTATATACTAAATAATTACCTGCTCCTCTATTAGAAAGAGATTTATAAAGTTAGGTATATAGTTAGGTTAAAAGGTTACTCTAGCGTATCTTTATCTTAGTATTCTTTTAGCAACACTATAGACTATTATAGTATATAAAATTAAAAGTAGCGTATTTCCTTTAATAGCTTAAAGCGTAAGCTATAATTAGGCTTCTTTTAATTCTAGTAGCTAGTTAGGTAGTTAAGATATCGCGTTATACTATAAGTAATAGTACGTTTTAATAGGGTCTTGGTATTTCTGGTCATTCGCTTGTGCCGGTCACTCGCTTGCGCCGGTCACTCGCTTGTGGAGTACGTTAAGTAATTCTAAAACTGATATTAGCAATCTAACTAATATTAGTTAAACCAATATCGATTAGTTAATAATTGGTTCGTATTTGATCGGTGCCAGCTCTAATCCGATGGCGCGCAGGACGCGCACAGACACAGTATTCGCTCTGGTGTGCCCGGCCAAGAGACGTCGCGCGCGCTCTCCACGGTTCCAATCCCAAGGCTACAACGCCATTATTAAATCTCGTCAAATCGCATCAACCCAACGACTGCTTATTTCTTCCCGCTTGTTTTGCGCTTGCCGACATGGCGAGCAGAAAGCGCAAGGCGCGACACAGGGACAAGCCCCACGACGACGACTTCCCGACTAGGCCGCCGCCGAAGCAACCACGACGAAGCTAAGACCAGCCACCGAGATAACGCAGCAAGAGACAAGCCAAAAACACGGGGAAATGAAATAGAAGGCCCGACTGCTCTAGAACCCCCCTAGTTACACTAGGGGATAGTGTACCACTGGACGGTGATGTAAATTATGCCGAGCAGTAGGATCCAGCTTAAGGGCACCAACACCTTTGGCCCCATCGGAGGATTCGACAGCATCTAGCCCGAGTGAAGAATATTCCAGAACCGCCGTATAGATTGAGGACCTCTCTTCGTCAAACGCAGTTAGCACGTGCACATTACGTCGCATCTTGTGTGCATTCCACGACAGCCAGAGGGCGGGTAAGCTGCCGGTTGAAGTACTTGATTTGCGCACCATGATTCACTCCTTCAGCGAGAATCGTCACAACGAGGACGGGGATGATCACAGTTTCATTGATCATAGTGAAGGTCGTGTCCACGAAATTGACATTCAAAATTACTTACCCTCCAAAATTAGACTGCCCCGATGCCACGACGTTTGTTTCACCCTTTACCGTGTTAGATAGAGGGTGCTCAGTTTTCTACCTTCCCCGAACCCAAGAAAAGAAGTGTTAGATTTTCCCTACGAAGAACGCGCAAGATAACGATGTCCTAGTGCAAGTACTACCGACCAAACTCATCGAATCTGTTACTGGCACGGATGATGACTGGGAACGATGAAGAGAGCACAGAATTCTGTCCCATTCACAAGAGGAAGATTTCGGACTCCAAGCACTCATGAGCTGCTTTGAACATAGTTTGTTTTTAAAAGGATATCCCCAATGACCTGAATAAGGTTCGAGTATTATCTATTAATACAGGCTTTTGGCAAGCTCTACTGGCCAAGATCTTTGACGAAAGTGCTGAAAAAACAGTACCTCGACGATTGGCTAACTGGTAAATGGTCTCGAAAAGAAGCCTAAACCCGTTCGTGGCAGAAAAGATCCCATATATTCCCTTCCTAAGAGCGATCATCCTGTTTACCGGTATTCGCCGCGATTCATGGAGACTCGCAAGCAATTAGGCAAAGTTTGTGAACGGTAACTAACACTCGACGATGCCCTCACTTACCATATTCCACATTTGGAGCGACGCTTTGGGAATTTAAGAGGAAGGATCAACAGGTGAATGAATGCAATGCAGGAGGAGCGGAAGAAGATTGAAAAACACGCCACAGACGGAGTGGCGAGGATAGGAGACCAAACGGGCCTATTATGGAGAAGTGTTGAGGATCTCCGTGAATTGAACGACAACGCACGTGAAGCTATGTACCTCCCTTCACTACAAATGGCTGAGGTTACAATTTACGAGAAGCGCGATTAGGATCTGCAGAAATTCGAAGTGCAAGAACAGTATGCACGGATGGCTAAAGAGTTTCAAGATTGCGTTCAGTCTGTCCTCGAGAAAATTAATTAGTACGCTTCGATGGAAATGGACAGCGGACGAGGAGGTCCTAGCGGCTGAGGCTCAATCGGCGTAGGTGCGTCTCGAGGAAATGGAAGAGTCGAGGAGCGAAAGGGAGCGAAGGGACCAAGCACTCTGTTACTTGTGTGCCGTCAATGTGTCTAATGGATCGACGAACTATAATGGAGGGGATGAGAAAGCTAAATGAGTGGCACAAGAGTCTCAGTGCAAACCCGAAGGCAGCGGCGCTACAGCCGGTGTCCAGTGTCTTCCACCTCGTTCCACCAAGACTCCCGAAGCGGAAGGTGACGGGGAAATTTGCGAGCAAGACAAGCACCCGGGGTTTATCAAGGGGGCTGTGACATTTCACGCTTCTCCCAAACATCCATAGAGGAGCAAAGCGGTGGCCGCGAGCGAGGATTGGATAATTCCACCTCAGAAATTGGAGAAGATTATGAAATGACCTGTCAGGGAGCTATACCAGCAGGCGACTCTACTCCACTCCGTATGTCGATTACTGATGAAGCAGGAAGTGAGGAGGAAGAAGCAAGCGCGATTATGCGAAGATTCCAAGCAGCACGCTATCCTTGAAGCGGCATGCCTTCATCTCGCTCTTGGATGAAGGTCCGGTTTCGCACAGGAGTTGGAGCGAAGGTATGGGCTACAGTGATCTCTTGCATTGAATTCAAACCAAAAGTCGTCTTTGCTCTTTCTGTGTACGCTTATATTGATATTGTACTTAGGAGAACAGCGCTTTTCAGCTCATTACTGTTCGGGATATTCAGGTGCTGACGGCACGGCACTCAAATCATCAAGAACGTCGCCGCCTCAGCGTATCTGGGTTGGGAGCACCCCACCCACGTGATGTGGGGCTGAAGTGTCGCGGCGTCTACATCTCTTACAGAGACACCTACCAGCACGTATCTACTGGTCGAGTTTTGTCTATTCCAGAACTTCAGCCCACCGTCCAACATGAATACTTTTTCACAACCAAAAACGTTCAATCTCGCCATCGTTGGCGGGGGTATCTCCGGCCTCACTCTCGCAATCGCTCTGCAGAAGCACGACATCCCAATCACCGTCTACGAAAGCGCTGCCTCCTTTGGTGAAATCGGCGCCGGTGTAGGTTTCGAGGCGAACTTCGTGCGCACCATGGAGCTCATCTCGCCCGGGATCAAAGAAGGCTTTTTACGCTGCAGCAACAACGTCGAAACTGAGCCGCCCAAGTGGTTTGATGTGCGGATAGGCGACACCCAAAAAGCCGACAGCGAAGGTTCCGTTTACGAGAAAGACGGCAGGAAGATCAGAATTGGAGAGCCAATCTTCACGATTCCGGCGAGAAGAGGCCCAAGAGGCGGCGTTCACCGCGCTCATTTTCTTGATGAGCTTATCAAACTTCTCCCGCCGGGTATCGCCCAATTCAAGAAGAAGCTCGTTGATGTTACTGAGACGTCTGGTGGCGACGCGGTGCTGCACTTCGCGGACGGGACGACAGCACAGCACACGGCTGTTATCGGATGCGATGGGATCAAGTCGCGGACGCGAGAACTAGTGCTTAACAGGGAGGAAGCACGTCCGGTTTTCTCTGGTAAATACGCGTACAGGGGTATTATCCCAATGCAGAAAGCGGTCGAGTTCCTAGGCGACGAGGAGCCGAGAACGCCACAGATGTACTGCGGTTACAAAGGCCATGTGCTGACTTTTCCCATTGCTAATGGCACAATATTCAACGGTATGGCGTTCTTTTCTTTTCTCGTTGTGGTTGAGGTTAACGGTACGCGTAGTGGTGGCATTCAGCTCGAGGGCTGAGTGGACAGATCCCGAGTGGGTGGTCAAAACGTCAAGAGAAGACATGCTTGCAGACTACGCAGGGTGGACCGATAAGGTCAAAGGGATTATGGCTAACGTCAAGAATCCAGATATATGGGCCCTCTTCAATCATGTGCCAGCTCGTACATTCCACCAATCGAAACCGCGCATATGCTTACTCGGGGACGCAGCTCACTCCACCACCCCACATCAGGGGTCTGGCGCGGGAATGTGCATCGAAGACTGCTACGTGCTTGGCGAGCTGCTAGGGGAGATTTCGAGCGCCGACGAGCTGGAGAAGGCGTTCCGCGCTTATGACGCAGTGAGGCGCCCCAGGGCGCTGAAATTGGTTGAAACGAGCCGAGCCGCGGGAATGTTGTGGGAGCTTGAGGGACCTGAAGGAGATGATCTTGAGGCTTTTAAGAAGAATGCGCTCTCGAGGATGTCCTGGATATGGGATCATAGGATTGAACAGGATCTTGAAAGAGCACGAGAGTTGCTGCGAGCATAGACACGGCACTGTTATCGGATATTTATCTTCTCCATCTCCACGCATGTACAAAAATTATTTTCAAGACTTATCGTCTAGCAACCAATACACAACCATAACTCGACTGTATATCACTTTAATCCCGAGTCACCTCGACGTCTTTCGTCACCGTGATGCCCTCGATGATCCGCTCCTGCGATTCACTCCGACTGACCAACGTGACCACCACCTCACTCTTCGTCTCCTTCCTACCACTCTTCAGCGTGTCCATATGCATGCTTCCCCCCTGTCTTTTGCCTCTCAACACCTTCCCTCCCGCACTCCCCCCACCATACCTCGTATAATATCCCACGCTGGAGCCCTTCCTAGTGCGCCACTTTTGCGGCCACGCTCTGGATATCGTCCGACGCAAACTAATCAAGCACGCGCAGATGACGCCGACAGCAGCCTCGATGAAGGACCACAGATTCGTTGGTGCCGACTCCCACGTCGGTTCTCTGAGCTTGAGCGTTTGCGGGAGGGTGGCCATGCGGAGCGCGGTGATGATGCAGATGAAAAAGCCGATGCTGAAGAGGATGATGAGGCCTATGCGGTTGCCGAGCGACATGTTGAGTTTCAAAATCAGAGGGAGAGGGAGGAAGAAGATGATTAGGTCGGTGATCAGGTTAGAGATGGCGTTTGTCCAGCTGCAGCTATTAGAGTGACTCGATACAAGGGATGGAGAACGTACCGGTGCCATGCAAAGTTTATACAGGTACCGGGAATGGTGCGGTCGTAGACTCGTGCAACGGGCATGCATTGGAAGACGGCGACGAAGAGGAAAGCGACTGTCCAGACTCCACTGACGCACATCATGATGATACAGAGTCTTCGGAAACCAGGGATGGGGAAGATGCGGTAGTATAGCATGAGGAATGCGAATTTGTTCATGCCATTTGTGAGCGTGTAGAACACAACTGTGAGGTAGAAGAACTGTAAAGCATCTTGTAAGCTGGCGTTCCGCTTCAAAAAGATGATTGCTCACCTTGAGAGCTTCGCGAACACTGCCGCCAGTTCTCACGATGTCGACTACGTGCATCCCAAAACCATAATGCGTGGATACGTGTACCATGGCCGCAAACGAAATGAGGAAGATCTGGTCAGTTAGTGATTGTCTTCTCGGTATAAGTGAATGTGTAGAGCTCACAGTTGCGGTGATAACAAACCCATCTTCAAGTCCGAACCATCCGCGATTCTGCCATGTGGTCGTCATACGCATCACCAACAACACGAGTGCGACAATGGACAGAGAAATGGACACCCATCTCAGATCGCGGTGCTCGTTTTCATAGGCAGAGAAGATCACTGCACCCATGACTGTACACTCTCTTTATAGTCGTACCAAGAGACTCAAGCAAGGGGCTCCGCAAATCAAAGTCCCAGATCGGAAGCTTATGCGGTAAAAGCAGCTATGTAGACGATCTTTCATCAATAAGGATGATCTTTCCGTGGAGAGTATGTAGTTGTGGTGGTTTATGATGGGATAATGGGTTGCGGGGGCGCAAAGGTTTTTGGGAGCCGTGAGGACGTGGGACGCACGATCACCATGAGGGCATGCACGCAGCGGTCCTGTCCAGCAAGATCTCTGCCGTCTCTACGGTACCTCTTGATGCACAGGCATTATTGTGACACCGGGGCACTGGAACCGCTGCATTACTGTACATGAGCCGTCAGGTTGGCCACTCGGTTTTGTTCCAACTTCGAAATGGTATGAACAAGGCATGTTCCGTGCTCAAAGCGTAACTGTCAAGATTAATCCAGCTATGGGCTTCGGACGATTGGAACGACATTAGTACGGTAAGTAGCATCGAGTTCCTGGTGCGTGGGAGCATTGTGGCTTGACCGTGATTCACGAATGAGAGGTTACACACGGCGTTCCTGCCTCAAGGTCATGGTCGGCGGTTACTCCGCTGGTCGAATAAAGGAGGATGGAAGATGTATATCCGGGACAGCTGCTACAAATATTCACAAACATCGATGACCCCGGTTACGCACGGTCTCAGGGCGCAATTGCGCCAATTGTAACGCTCGAGTGCCTCCCCGTGACAATCCTATGGCAGCGTCAACCCGTGTCTCTAGGAGCAACTTCCTTTGGCAGAGCAAATATTCGTCCGATAATTCAAACACGCGACGTGTATGCGCACTCTCAACGTTAATGAGCTTAACCATAGTTTTTCGATGGCTTAATTGAGGTCTACATAGAGACACGAGCACGCAAGTCGCACAACGTTCGCTTTCGCCTCGTATGAACCGCCATCGGGCCAAACCGTTTAAAAAATTTGAACGAAGGATCACGTTTACGGGCCGCAACTCAGGGTGGCGCTTCCTATCAGCAGGGGTCTAGCACGGTTAATTGTCCTTCATAACCACAACACGCATTAGTCCGCCCCATCTGATTGCGCGATATTTTGCGACCAAAAGGAAGAGGAGTGGTGCCGGAATGGTGTGGGGTGGATACGCAGAAGTAACTTTGGTGTTTGCCCATGCCCTGTAGTAGGGGAGCGATCCTGTCTCTTTTTAACCAAGAGTACATATTTTGCTTTTCCGGGAGACAAGATAACCCATCTCACTGGAGAGTTTGATCGCGATCGATACCTATACCTGGTCGTGTCTTCCGATTGGCACTGGAGGTCCCGGCCAGATTCGTATTCAGCATGCACCCAATTTTTTCGTGGACAGGATCCTACAAGTTCCGGCATTATGGTACCTTTTGACAACGCCCCGATCCCGCCGCTTGGCAACCTTAGAATTGTTCCCCATAGGTTCGCCAACCGTAGCGTTACATGTGTTGAGACTAAGGCGGAACATTTATCCGTAATCGGAATACAGTCGGTAGAATACCTACGAGGTAGCGCCGAGGGTACTTGACCATAATCTCGCGGCTAGTACGATTGGTGCCAGGGGCCCCCACGAAGACTCTTCCGTCCAACCGAAGGGAGCGCTTTGGATAGGAGGAGTTTGATTAATGTTGCAGGTTGTATTGGCCTCGGCCTGGACTTAGGTTCCAGGGTCTTCGCCCTGCTTGTACTTCAGGGTACCTTTCTCAGTCGTATGATTCGATTCGGTAGCTTCTTCCCATAGCAGTTTGTTCTCGCCTACTACCGGCCCGTGCTTGCATCTTCGTCCCTTATTGCATTGGCTCAGCTCTTGAACACTGTTGCTTTGTCGGACTTGCCGACTTCCCCTCCTCCGACCTTACACGACTCCAGGAAGTACCTTTCTCATTTTCTGTGACTTTTCTACCCATTGTTGCAACACTTCCTGAGAAATTGAGAATGGCAACAACAACAACCTTCTCAATGGAGAAGCAGAGCATACTCACGGGCTCATTGCCTTCCCCAAGCTTGACTTCCTCGAATGAACGCATCGTCGACCGCGCTGCTGAGCGGCGCCTCGTTCGAAAGCTCGACATCCGTATCATTCCTGTGTTATGGATTCTGTACCTCTGTAACTTCATTGACAGAGCGAACGTGAGTACCGCGCGACATTTTCTCCACCATCTTTCGTTGACACTTCCAGATCGGCAACGCGAAAATAGCCGGCATGGAGAAAGAGCTCCACCTCATCGGCCAACGCTTCAACATCTGCGTCTGGGTCTTCAATCTCGGCTATCTTGTCGCCGGTATCCCTTGCACCATCCTCTTCAAGAAATACGGCCCCAAGTCTCTCTGCGTGATGATGCTCTTCTGGGCCATCACTGTAATCGGTTGCGGCCTCGTCCGCACCTGGGAACAACTGGTGATAACGCGTCTCCTCGAGGGAATCTGCGAGTCTGCGTTCATCGCCGGCGCAGCGTACTTGATCGGCGCGTACTACACGACTGCAGAGTACCTTGGACGATACGTGATTTTTCTTACTGCGGGTATTATTGCAGGCGCAGTGAACGGCTTCATCTCCTCCCTCATCGCCAAAATGGACGGTGTTAGCGGGTATAGTGCCTGGCGCTGGATCTTCATCATCGAGGGCATCTTGACCATCGCCGTAGCGCTGGCATGCTGGTTCTTCGTCCCACCGTTCCCAGAGCACTGCACCTTTCTGCACGGTGCGGAGAAAGAATTGATGTTGCAGCGCGTCAAAGAAGGAGGCCACAATGCGCATGACACTATCACAGTGAAGGATGTCCTGCATGAGTTGAGCGATTGGAAGATCTGGGCTGGGTATGTCATTCCTTCTCATCTTTCTCCTCTTTCTTCCACCTCTATCTTTTTTCCGCATTCGTTTGAGATCACTGGACACAGCAGACGTCCAGAGCAACCGCTAATAAACAAGATAGTGTCCTAATGAACCTCGGCGTAACCGAAAATGCAAACTCCCTCTCAAACTTCCAGCCCACCATCCTCAAAGGCCTCGGCTACACCGCCACCTCCGCCCAAGTCCACACCATCCCCGTCTACCTAACCGGCGCCGCCGTCTCTGTCATCTGCTGCCTGATTTCCGAGCGACTAAACCACCGCTTTGCATTCTATCTGCTGGGTTTTGTGAGCCACCGCCTCTCCTCCCCCTTCCCCATCATTGTGTTATACACTCACTAACTGCTGTCATGAACAGGCAATCCTCGCCGCTGGTCTCATAATTGAAGTCGTACACCCTCCTTTGGCAGCCACCCGTTATGCAGGTAAGTAACGCGTTTCCCATTCAAGCAAGTCACTGACGCGTTCTCTCTTAGGCATGTTCCTCATCGCCTGCGGCGCCTATATCGCCATGCCCATCTCCATCATCTGGGTCTCCATCAACGCGGGCTCCGGCTACAAGCGCGCCATCGCCATCGCCACCATCATAAACTTCGGCACCGCCGGTGCCTTCGTGTCCTCCAATGTCTTCCTCTTCAAGGAGACGCCGAAGTTTCACACCGGGTTCAGCACGGGGCTGGGGCTCGCGTGTATGGGCGCTGCGATGGCGACAGTGTATTTCGTTGGTTGCTGGATGATCAACAGGAGGAGGGATGCGGGGATGGCGAGTGGGAGAATGGAGCCAGTGAATGAGCAGAGTGAGAATGAGAAATTGGGGTGGGAGCATCCCGATTTTCGGTTTGTGTTGTGAGGGGACAGAAGAGAAAGCTTGGGGAGACAGAGGAACACTAACGGGAGTAAAGAGTGATGGCAGTTCTAATTAGACTATGGTACTTGCTTTCGCACAGGGAAACCCACGATGTATCCGTTATACGCACTTCTGGAAATCTCTGAACATGTCCATATCCGCTTGTTGTAAGATCACGCCTAGACGCCAAGAAACTTATATCGTTCGCTTGCACCAAGACCGCAAAGACAGCTCAGATAGTCACCTAGATGGGCTCGTCGCGGTGCTCAGTGAGAATCTCGTTCACAGCGACGTGCTCGGGTTGCGTGAGCGCATAGACGATCGCGTTCGCCACGTCCTCAGGATCCAGGACCTTATCACCCGACGGCTCGCCATATTTCTTCAAAGCCTCTGCGTCTGTAGACATGCCAAGCAGATCTGTAGCGACATTGCCTGGTTGGAATGAACTGACGCGCAATCCACTCCCCGAGGTTTCAAGGCGCAGAGCCTGGAGTGTAGCCTCGACGAAGAACTTCCTAGCAGAGTAGACACCGAGACCAGGGAAGACTTTACGACCCGCATCCGATGAGATCGCAACGATATGACCCTTCCAGCAGGACAACAGAAAAGGTACGGTAAAAGAAAGGCAGGAGGCCTTTGGAGTTGACCTCCACCGTGCGGTTTCACTCCTCCGTCTGCACGTTCTTCATCATTGTGAAGTACATGACACCGGAGACAGATGAATATGTCAATCGGTCCGAGTTTCTTCTCTGTTGCAGCAACAAGTATCTGCACCTGCTCCCTGTCTGTAACATCAGTCTTTTGGCAGAATACCTTGCTCTCACGAACGACGATGCGCTTCTTCAGATCCTCGAGAGCATCGAGACGTCAAGCAGCGAGGGCCACGTGAGCCTTCGCGTGCCAGAGCTGTAGCAGTCGCAGCGCCAATGCCCGACGATGCGCCTATGACGATAGCAACCTTTTCGTAAAGCGGGTCCCTGGGCGGTATTGTTAGATAATTTTACGTATGAAGTGGTTGGAGTGGGAATATGCGATTAGGGGAGAAGAAAACTGAAGGTACGTACCTCTTAGGAAGCTGGCCAGTACCACCGGTCGCATTCGAAGTGACAGGAGGTTTAGATAGCCAATCACGAGCGTACCAGTGGCGAGTGTAAGTCTCAAGGAGGATTTCGTCAACCTTTCGGCGTTCCACAGCGGCTCTATATGGCCTCGTCTTTGCATTGTCAAGAACAACAATATCGCGAAGGAACTCGACACTAGGCATAGTATTCAGGTTCTCCGTCAACTTCAACAGCAGCGTTTCCAACAGTAAGTAATACGGCCTGAGTAGGGTCGCTACGGTTACGTTACGGTTGTGAGCGAGTACTGTACGTACTTTACGAGGGCAGAACTCGTACGGTACGGAAGACGAACTGTATCGGCGCTGGTCACTCAAAGAATCTGTTTAGGCGTTTCTACTTAGAGGCATATGGGAGTGCGTGGACAAGAATGTAGCCAAGAATGCATTAAGTGCTAATAAGCTTAGTATAAAAGGATGCTAAAAAGGTACTAAACTATATAGAATAATAAAGGAAACTATATATAAACGTACTTCATAAATATTATCTTAAAAAGCTAAATATTAAGGAGCGGGAAGATTATCTAATAAACTAAAAGGCTAGTTTAATAAAGAACTTTAATAAAAGGAATATATAATAGGTCTAATAAACGTCTAACATAAAGTAGTATAAATTTTTTTTTTAAAAACTAAAGCTATTTTAAATTAGAGTTGTATTAATAAAATAGGGTAAATTATATAACTTTAGAAGTTAGTAACTCAATAACTGCATTATAGTACCCCCTACTTTTATTTATAAATAGTCTCTTATTTATACTATATTTTCTTTTTTTATGATTATGCCTATGCTAGTTATGTTATTATAATTATATAATTACCTTATAGCTAGTAATTAGCGATATTATTTATATTACAGGGTAGGCAAGCGTAAGGTATTACGCTATTAGTTATATACTTTTACTTTTAGTTAGTTATTTATTAGTATAATAATATAATGTAAGAAAAGCATAATAGTGGGGGTGTTTTAAAATGTATTACTATTTGTATAAAAAAGCTATTTTAGATTTTCCCGGTTTTTCATCCCTTCACTGTATTTTATCCATAACTTTACTATATGTAATTTTACTATGAATCACGGCCTGTCTATAAGGGGCTGGGTGCTGAAGGAGCCAAAGGTGCGAAAAGAATACTTATAAATTTAATAAAGAGTCTAAAGTTAAGCTTTAGGTATTAAATATATATATCTAGGATTCGCATAACTAAGGGTTAAGGATCTAAGATAATAACTAGGTGTAGCCTATTATATACCTCCCTTTCCTCTATTATGGGTAGAGAAAAATCGCTACGTTTTAACTTACTATATAGCTTTGCGGTTATTTTATTATCTACTTATAATTCTCTTACTATTATAAACCTTTTACTAGTTTTATTCTCGCGTGTCTAATTTTATATTTATACTATAAGTAATTGCTACGGCGGTGTGTTCGCGCTAGTATATTTACTTATTATTATATATATAAAATTAATTTTTACGTAGCTTTTAAACCTTATTCTTTTATGCTCTCTCTTTTCTTATCTTAACTTTATACGCTATAACGTCTTACTTTTAACCTAGTCTTTTTTAACTTTGTAATCTACTTTATTTTTTTATTTTAATAAGATAGCTAGCCCTTCGCGTAATAGCTACGCCATAAAGACTTTTAAGCGTTAAAGGCGAACTATTAATTTTAATAATAAAATAAAGGAAGCCTTATTCCCGTTATAGTAACTTAAATACTAACTAAGAAAAACTAAGCTTTTTAAAAATAAAGTTACTATTTCTAACGCTAACGTAATTCTCCTTAGCTAGCTTATTAAAAAGTTTAGTCCTTTTAAAGCTTATAAGGTAAGTTTTAGACTTTTTTCTACGCTTTTTTTTTTTACTTCTTTTTACTTTCTAACTTACTTTTTTACTCTTTTAACCTCCTTCTTAGTTTTTTATTAGCCTGCGTGTACGCACTTATTAACTTAACAAGCTTAGCTTCTAGAGTCTAATTTTACTACGCGCGATAATTAAGCGCTAGTATATTAATTATATTACTTATAAACGCATCTATTAGTAGGTACTAGCAGGTAAGATAGTGTCCTATAAGAAATACTATACTTATAAGCTTACTAGCTACACTAGATACGTATGCTTTAGTCTAACTTATTCTAGATAACTTTAAGATATACTGTGGCGCACAGTCACAACGATTAGTGTCGGTATACACATATCCCATCGCCTAAGGCTGCTTAATGCTGCCTAACGTACCGCCTCGATCCTACTTTGGTCCGACTCGCACCAAAGCCATGTATACCTTTGTAGCACCTACGTTCATAGATAGAATATACTAATAGCAATATACAAGACATTTGTTACTGTTATCACCCATACAATCGTAAAAAGGCCTACTAACACTAATTAGTAATTATATAGTAGTTATAGATAGTTAGGTTAGAAGAGATAATCCTATAACCCTGCGCGTTCCCTAGTTACCTATATTAGTAATAGAGTTATCTATACTAAGTTTACTATTAGCTATATTAGGCGTCTTATCTAGCTTAAGACTAACTATTCTAGCCGTATTAGAGCGTTCTAAAATATAGTTTATATACGTACTAACCCCTATCTAGTCGCGCTTAACCTGTATATAATCTAAAACTACTAATAAGTCCCTAGCGAATATAGCTAGCACGACACGCATTAATAATAATAAATAGCAAAAGAAATATCTAGTAGTAATAGAGGCTACACGCTTATATAAAAGGAGTTACTAAGAACTACTAATCTAAAGGTAAGAGAGTAGCGTCACATTAATCTAAAGATCTAGGACAATAAGATTAAAGCCCTAGACAACAAAATAGACGTAACTACAGTAACAACGTATATTACGCGTGCGATCGCGGACTACACAGATTAGCCTATAGTAGATATAGAGCTCTTTAGTGAGTTCTATCAGGACTTTAAAGGATAGACTAAAGCCATATTCCAGCGTGCGCATATAGTATACACTAAAAAACTAAAGCAGATTCTCCGCTTTAAGGGCGTATACACTAGTCGTGTTAATATATTACTAAGCAAAGCTATAGCTAAATTACTACGCATAGAGGATTGCCTAAAGTAGCTAGATAATTAGTTCTAATTTACTACCTTTAACAAGCAGTTAGCCGCGTATATACTATAAGAGTAAATAATACTAAGATAATACACTACAGGATTAGTATAACCCACGAACGTAGGGACAGCAGGTTAGACCTAAAGCTAAATCTCTATAAGGGCAGGAGACCAGGACGTAGAGGATTAAAGAACCTACACTTAAGATAAGACACGTATTAAAGATTAAGCTAGTTAATAATTAGATTAAAAACAACAGCTTAAAGAACTACTTATAAAAGTAATTAAATAGACACTACAGGCGGACTAGTAATAGCAAAGTTAATAACCTCCTTTTTTATATAATAACTTTAATAGATTCCGCGAATACACACTAGCATACTTACAACGTCTAAAGGGATAAAGCGTCCCTCTAATCATGCCCTTAGGTGATATAGACCCGTACAGGGCAATTCCCCCAATCGAGTTTAGCAACAAGAAACTAGATCTAAAGATAATTAATATCTTTACTAAAATATAGGACCGTGAGAAGAAGTACACAAGGAAGCCATATAACCTCCTAGATAATAAGCTAAAGATCTTTTACAATATCTACTATTACGCAGACATCTAACTAGATTAATTCTATATAGTTTTTCTACAGATCCTAGAAGGCCGTGCACAAGAGTATTACCTCTACTTTATTAATTAGTAGACAGACACATTCCTAACTATGTACACAAAGCTTAAGAACTACTTTAACATAGATATTAATTATAGCCACTACTACGCGGACTAGACAACAATATCTTTTATTAAAGTCCGCAAGGAAAACCCTAATAAGACACTTTATAAGGTCCTTAATATTATGCTAGACAAGCTCTAGTTATGTTAGAGGGCTCTTAGTTAGTAGTATATAAGAGAATATGCGCTCTAGACAACTATAATCACAGCATGCTAGGGCGTTAAAGAGTTTACAATAGCACTCTATAGGCCATCCCTAGAGTGTAAGGTCCTGTTTAGAGATCTATAATCTTTAATCGAAAACTCGCTTACTATAACTACCTCTGTTAACTTTACTAAGGCAGACTATAATAACCAGTACTACTTAGACTATTAATATACTAATAATAGCTCTAAAAGAACGTAAGAGGATTACAACTTATAGAGTATATAAGGCAAGTTTATTAATAGACATAGCTAACCTTAGTAGCGTTCTAGAGACAACCTGCAGACTAACACACAAAGTAATAAGAAGTGCTACATCTACGGTAAGACAGGCTATTAGTCTATAAACTATACGCTTAAGGAAAAAAGATAATCTAAAATATAGTATATTATATACTATAATATTATAGGCAAGTAAATAGAATTTAGAATATTTCTTATTACGTATAAAGGGGAAGAAGTTAACTAGTTCTTTAAAGAGAAGTAAGAGGAAGAAGAAGAGAAAGAGGACTAGAGACTAGTAGTTAAGTATCTTATAAATTAGGCTTTCTTGCACTAGGTAACCAGAGATAACGTCTATAAGTATAAGGAACCTATAACGCTAGTAATATAGTTCCTTATTAAGGGCTACTACTTATAAGTTACGTACTAAGGCATCCTCTCTAATACTAGTGCCTTTAATATATTAATAGCTAGAAAAGAGCAATTTCAGGCGCTCTAAACTAAGGATCTTATAGTAACTTTAGACATGTCTACTACTAGAAACGCATTAGTTTAATTTAGTAAAGGAAGTATAACTATATTAATTAAAACTACGCACGTGCGTATAAAGATTAAAAAAATTAAATTTAAGATCTTAGATATACTAACCATATTCCTTTTTTATTTAAAAGACATAGATTAGTTGCACGTATACTTTAATAATACTATAGATTAGCTGGTATAAGGAAAAGCAACCTTCCTAGTAATTTATAAATAGGGATATCTATAGTTCCACCTTAGTAAGACAGAGCACGCGCGGGTATTCCTTATAGAAACTAAGCTTTAACGTCTATATTAGAGGTTTAGGCACCTAGCTATTAAACAGCTAATATAACTACTTAAATATACAAGGCATAACAACGTAGATAAATAGCTACTCTACAAAATTTAAAAGTTCTACTACTACTACTAAGCACATAATCTAGCGCTATAATAATTTAAATTCTAGCTAAAAGATAACTAGGAATTTAACTTTAAGATTTTTATAGACGTAATATACCTAAGTAGGAAGCTAGTGCTTCACGTAATTAATTTAGCTATAACCTTTAATAGCGCTTAATTTCTACAATCTATAAGTGCAAAAGACACCTAGGAGGCAATCTATTTACTATAGATTAATACGTACTAAGGGCCGCTAGACATTATTACCTATAACGCGGGTACCAACTTCGCATCTATCAAGTTTAGATCTAAGGTAAAGATTATAAGAATCACCTGTAAACAGGTGCTAGTAGAGGCTTACTAGTCTATTAGCAAGGTAGAAAAGTACTATACACCTCTTAGACGCGCGTACGAGATCATAAGGGCAGAGCTCGACTCCAGCACTAGCGACATCGCAGTGCTACAGATAGCAGTCAAGGCCATTAACGACACTACTGGCCCAGACGGACTTGTACCCACGCTGCTCGTCTTCGGCGCATACCCTCGGGTATCCATGGACTCGCCACCATCACCATCGACAATACGTCGCGCTAAAGCAATCCAGAAAGCGATAAAGGCGCTGCGGAGGGCCGCAGCAGAACGTGCAGTGAGTAACGCACTTAACACTAGGAATAGGCTAAATATAGATGAGTTGCTCTTACTACCTCTACAGAGTGAGGTGATGGTATGGCGTGAGAAGAATAGATAGCAAGGGCCGTACAAGGTCATTAACATAAAGGATTACAATATTACTATAGACATGGTCAACGGCCTAACGACGTTCTGATCCACAATTGTAAAACCTTACTACTGAGACACGACTACAGACGTGATTCTAGCTATAAACAAAGGGGAAGGACTAACTACTACTAAATAGCAGCCGCTAGTAGCTACACAGCTAACCTAGCCTCGTAAGCGGGGCCGCCCGCCTGGATCTAAGAACAAGCGTACGGTGCAATACCTAATAAGGAAGGAGGAGGACAATTACGCCCTAGTTATTAAGCTACGTAATAACAGCGTAATTAACACCCTAGGCGCCCCTTTTAAAGCATTTAACAAAAAAAAATTAATAACCTTATTAGCTATAAAGTGTTTAGTTTTAAGCTATTTAACCTAACTATATATAATAGGTATTATATCTTTAAGTCGCGTACAGTTCGCGAAGTTAAAGGCAAGACTATAGTCTTATATAAAAAATTATAACTTATTATTTAAGGCTATAATAATAAGGGCAAACACGAAATCCTAACGTAGTCTCTAACTATTTAACAAGCTAGTTAGCGCTTAATACTAGCCCTAGCACCCGCATTGCTTACTAAAGGCATGTCTATAGAACTACGCAATATTACACAGGCATACCTATAGGCATAAACTAAGCTATTCCGCACGATTTTGGCGCACCTGCCTAAGGAGCTTATAATAAAGTATCCTAAGAGTACGATCATTCGCGTAATTAAGCCACTATATAGAATTACAAAGGCAGGAGTTTACTAGTTTACTACGTACTAAGGACACCACTACAAAGAGCTCGACATAGCTACATCTACATATAATCTATGCCTCTTAATCACGAATAGAGAACTAGAAACGTTTAGTATAGTAGGTTTATAAATAAATAATACGCTCGCGATTATAATACCTATATTTTTTAGCGTAGAGGACGCCACGCTCTAGAAAGCAAACTTCTAAGCTAAGCTAAAGAAGAAACTATCTAAAAAGATACTACTAAAGTTTAATAGATGCACCCTTATATTACGTAAAGACACTATTTAATTAACGCAGAAGGGGTAAGGAGCTAAAATTAATACTATTAATCTAAAAGTAGTAGACTAAGTATAAAAGTATATAGAGTAGCGCGCGCGTGGCGCGTATATTACTTCTATCTACTAACCTAAAGCATCTTTTAACCTTTCCGCGATTACGCAAATACAGTAACCTATGGATATAGACTATAAGAAACTTAACTACTAGCTAAATTAGTAAGCTAAGAACTTACAGCGAGGATTACAGTACATTCCCCTTAACCTTATTATAATTAAATTAATAGTATTTACAGATAGTTCTTTTACTAATAACTAAGACCTTAGCTTATAGCTAAGGTACCTACTTGTCCTTATTAATAAGTCTAGTAGACAAGATAATACGTTCGACATACGTAGTAACGTAATATATTAGAGTTTAACTAAATATAAACGCGTTACTAGAAGCGTCCTGGTATTAGAGATATATAGTATAGTTAGCAGCGTTAATATTACTATCGCTATCTTAACAACACTTAAGATAATTATAAAACGCCTAGGTCTACCGTCAATCCTACTCGTTATATATATAGACTTATACTCACTATATAAGTGCCTCGTTAAGCTTGGCACCACGAATGAGAAGCGCCTAATAATTAATATTATAGCACTCCACTAGTCGTACAAGCGCCGCGAGATCGCGGAGATTAGATAAATTAATAGTAAAGATAACCCTACAGACGCACTTATAAAAGCCACGCTAAATCGCACACTTAAATAATTTATTAATAGTAATATACTATTAATACAAGTAGAGGGATCTGTGTAGCGACCTATAGAATAGTGTGCTATAATAATAAAAGGTTGCTAGTATTAGTATACACATATCCCATCGCCTAAGGCTGCTTAATGCTGCCTAACGTATCGCCTCGATCCTACTTTAGTCCAACTTGCACCGAAGCCATGTATACCTTCGTAGCACCCACGTTCATAGATAGAATATACCAATAGCAATATACAAGACATTCGTTACTGTTATCACCCGTACGATCGTAAAAAGGCCTACCAACAATTAGGGAGCTCGAAAACAAAGTCTATTAAGGAGAGGAAGCTCTATAATAACTAGTTATTTATAAGTTTAGGGGATCGCGTGCTTAGCTACTTAGCTACTTAGCTTAACCCTAGCTAGCATAAAAAGCTCTAGTAAAGTGCCTTTTATAATACACCCCCTAGCTTATAGAGCGTAGTATAATAAACTAAATAATAACTTAAAGTATAAAAGGTAGCAAACTTGCGCGTAGAGCTTAAAAAGCGTCTAGCTTAGATCCCTAGCTTGCTAGGTAATTAGTCTAAGTAGCTAGTTTACATATAGTTCTAGGAGAAAGGTAAAGAAGAAAAGGGAGTAGCGTACGTCTACTATAGAGCTTTAATAAATATTTAAAGGTAGCTATTTACTTATAATATAACCCGCGCGAGTACCTACGTAAAAAGGTAAAAAAATAAAAAGAGTAGCGTACTTCTACTATAGAGCTTTAATAAATATTTAAGGGTAGCTATCTACTTATAACGTAACCCGTACGAGTACCTACGTATATAAATATAAAAAATAGATAGCTATAAAATTATAGCGCCTAGCTAGTAAAGGCTTACTTACCTATAGGCTTATTATAATCTATGCTTTAATATTCCTTAAAAAGACTAAAGGAGGGTCTACTATTTACCTCTTATACTTAAGCTTAGTGAATAATACTTTCTACTAATCCTTTTAAATTTAGCTTTTAATTTCACTAATCTCCTTACTTATAGGCTTATTATAAAGCTTATAAGGAGCTTCTCTCTAGAGCGCGTACTAAAGGCGGTTATACTCTATAGGCTTCTATTAATACTAGCTATTTACTCTATATAGGCACTTATAGCTTATATTAGGAGTGCACCCTTTGAGCGTAACGTATATACCTACGTGCTTAGTTATTTAGTTAAGCTACGCGAGCTAGCGAGCGTATTCTTCTAGAGATAGAGTTACTACTACGCCTAGTCGCGATAGGTTATTAAGCTCTTTTTAAGCCTACTTATAGTTATATTATAGTGCTAAGCGTAGGAAATCCTTTATTAGTAGCGTACCCTTTATCTTTAAAAGATCTAGGAGTACAGCGTTGGCGTGTGCGCGGTTCTATTTAGATAGCTATTTAGTTATGTCTGTTGTTCTGCTGCTCTGTGGGCGTAGGGTAACCTCTCTATATATATGTCGTACCTGCTCCTTCTAATTATTATTACTTAGATAAAAATTATTTTTAAGTTCTTTAATTAGCGCCTACAGCGTTTACTACTTACTTAACTATAGTATTATAAGCTCTAACCTTTATAAATTAACTATAGTATAGACCTAGTTCTAGAGTGCCTAAAGCTTTATTATAAGCTAACTATAAATAGTAGACTCTAGCTTATAGCGCTTAAGCTATTATATACGGGGCTCGCCCCTAGTATTTATATTTAGTAGCTTTAGAGCCTAGTCGTGTATATTTATCTACTTAGAAGCCTTAGGGTTAATATAACTTTATATCCCTTAAGCCTTTACGTGGTACTTAAGCTACGCGTACTAAAGTAAAAATAAGTTATAATTTATAAGTTAGTTACTTAATAGGAGCTTTATAGTAGTTATTATATAGTTTAGCTCTATTATAAGTTATAAGCGTTAAGGCGTAAGCGTAAGAATAATAAGGAGTAAGAAATAGTTTACTACTATAATTATTAGTTAGTGTAAAGTAAGTATATTATAAAGTATTATAAAAGTACTAGGCTTATAACTATGGCGCATAGTTATAATAATTAGGGAGCTTAAAAATAAAGTCTATTAAGAAGAGGAAGCTTTACGACGACTAGCTATTTATAGGTTTAGGGAATCGCGTGCTTGGCTGCTTGGCTACCTGGCTCAACCCTAGCTAGCGCAGAAAGCTCTAGTAAGGTGCCTTTTGCAATATATACTCTACTAACTTCTTCCCCTACCTAGATTTAGCCTGCCCTTAATAAAGTTAGCCACGAAGAGTTTACTAATATTATAGTTATTAGTATAGGCTACCTTATAAATAAGGTTTTAAAAAATAGCTAAGGGTAGAAAATTATTTTTACTATTTTAACGCATTTTATTCTACTTATAAGATTATTATTATTAATTACTATACCTGCTTTAAGAGTAAGAGTACTACTACTTCAGGCCCTATTACTTCTTTTTAAAGGCTATTTAGCTTTTAGAGCGTATTACTATTATAGTTAAAAAGACTTCTAAACTTCTATAAGTTCATACTACTAATTTTAAAATATTTTATTAAGATTATAAAAACCCTTTTATAAGTTCCTTTTAAATACTAAAGCTATTTATTAAGATAAATATTATATAGCCCTCTAGCAAGTTCGTGGTAGTAGATAAGGGCATAATAATAAATAGTTTTTAAATAGTAAATAATATTCTCGCAAGGGCTAATGTACCTACTTAAGTCTACTAGGGCTTACGCTAGTAGCTTTAGGCTATTATAATTAGGAAGTACTTAAGTAAAGAGGATAGTAGCTTTCCTAACTCTAGTAGTATATTAAAGGATAAAGAAGAAGACCTAGACGTTATAAAAAAAGGTTTTACTATTCTTTTTCTAGCTAAAAATACCTTTTTTGCCTAGTTTCTTTTTCCTTCTTACTTTAGTTTACTTCTAAGGCTCCATTATTTTATATAGTTTATTCTTTATTATTATAGAAATTATTTATTTCCCTTATTACCTTTAGTAGTTTTAAAGGTTTTTAAGTTACTTTTTTAGGATTTCTTCTTAACTTTCTTTCTTAATACTTAATTTTATTTCTTAATAATGTTGTTACTACCCTTATCTTAGACACCTTTATCTAGCTAGGTTTTTTAACCGAGTAAGGCAGGCATTGTAGAGCCTCTTTTAGGCCCTAATAAAAGCTAATTTAGGGAGTATTACAATAGAATTCTATTAAGAGTTTTCTATTATAATTTTAATATAGCTTAGTAAACCTCTCTTAATAGTTAAACGTAGTAGCTTAATTAAGGTTTTTATAAAATTCCTAAGTTCTTTAAAAGTAGTTTTTTTACTATACTAGGTATTTTACTCTCTTGCCTCTGCAGGACTAGTATTTTTTATATATATTAACTATACTATAATTCTTCTCCGCCTTTTTTATTATAATTACTTCGGGCTAAGCGTAATTAGTAATTTAGCTAAGGAGAAGGTTTAATAAGACTAACTTTAGCCTATTTACGTAGAATCTTAGGTGTATGTTTAGCGGGATATCTAGTTCTACTACGTAAGAGTTTATTATTATTTTATAGTAAACCTTTCTTACTTCTAGTCAAGCTTCTTACTTAAATATTAATTTTAAGGGTAGTTTTTATATTTTAGCTATTTCTTATCTTATTGCTTCAAGATTAAAGTATTTTTATATTAATAATTCGCTAGGCGCTCTTATTCTTATTAGGCTATTATTATTTTTGCCTAAGTAAAGTTAAAAACTTTTTTAAACTTTTTTATTATTATCTTCGCAGCCTTCTTTACGTTAGTTCTAACCTTTAAGGCTAATTTCCGTGCCCTAAAGTTCTTAACTAGTTTAATATTCTAGCTATAGGATAAGAAAAATAGGCTAACTCCTATTAATATAGCTTTTTGCCCTTTAATAGCTATTTAAGCTATAGGAAGCCACTTTATCTAATTATCTTATTACTAGTTATAGTACGCCCGGGGATAGGCTTTAAGGATAGAGTTTATTTATTCTATCTACCCGTTTGTCTCTAGGTGCTTTACTATAGACAGTCTTTGATTAATACCTGCTTATTTATAGAGTATAGTTTAAAATTCGCTCACGAATTGTCCCCCGCGGGTTAATATAATAAAGGAGGGATAGAAGTAGTCTACTACTTAGTATTAAAAAAACGCTATTGTAACGACCAGTATATTAAAATTTAGGAGACTAATAAACTTAGGATCCTTACTAAGTCTATTTATAATTATTATAATATTCGTGCAGCTATTACTTTTAGGTAAAGTAGTAATAAAGTCTATTATAATATCCTTCTAATCTTATTTAAGTAGTAATTGTAAGGGGCTGCGCAAAGGTTGCCGATGCCTGGTAACAGGATTATATTTGACGAGGAGCAAACTATCGACAAGTAAGGCCAAACTTATATGTGCGCTGTTATTGTCAAGAAGATTTGAGAGATTTCTAAGGCCCTACTCAGTCTAAAGGAGCACTGAGAGTTTCACTAAGGGTTTCACTAAGGAACAGTACAATAAGATATCTAGCCTATTACATTACCCCCCTCCTCTCTCATGGCGTCCGGATGAAGGTCATCAGATCCACGCCAAAACCCTGTAGGAAGAAGTCGTGTATTAGGGTCTTAATATAGCTTTATAAATTACTCCTATTAAATCTTCGCTTTAGTATTTTAGAGGTTTTTAGCTAGCTCTATAGTTAGTAGGTAGTAGCCTTTCCATTTTACTTTATACTACTACTTCTATCCCCGTCCGCGTTGTCGGCACACTTCTACTAATATATCTTCTACTTCCTACATATCTACGCTATTAGTATCTACCTAAATTAGCAGTAGCTAGTCGTTGTCTTTTATTTAGCTTAGTAAGGGGTCTGATGCTGCTAGTCAGAGTTAGTTAACATAGAAAACATTATAAGGGCCTAGAGGTGTATTTAGTTAAACTATGTGCGTATTTATCACTTTAATAACTATGTACTTCGCGCTCCTCTAGTCTAGCTTTTTTAATTTTCGGCCTGTAGCAAACTGCTTGTCTAATTTTAGCCATACTTTATCGCCGACGCGGAG
The DNA here is from genome assembly GCA_010015655.1 of Bimuria novae-zelandiae CBS 107.79. NCBI lineage: Eukaryota > Fungi > Ascomycota > Dothideomycetes > Pleosporales > Didymosphaeriaceae > Bimuria > Bimuria novae-zelandiae. The sequence continues at coordinate 82,038 of ML976694.1, read as the reverse complement.
GTGTGGCGCTTCTTGGCAATGCCTATTGGCTTAACGTTCCTGCTCTTGCTGTTCCTGTGTCATAGATGCTTGCGCAAGTTCTACAAGGTAGCGTAGTTTAGTAACAATAGACTCGGCTTTCTCGCGGTCAGACCTCTCATGTGTAGTGTACTTTCTGCGATTGGCGCCCGCAGGTATCTCTAGCTGTAGTAGGTTGATATTATACCTATGCTAAAGGAAGAAAGGAGATATCCTTGTTGTTGTTACGTCTCGTCCTTTAATTGCAATTTGTGCTAGCGGGCAGAGAGGTGCCCAGTTACTTTGAGCCCAGCTGACAAAGGCTTTCATGTATATCTCCTATGTGCTGTTCATGCGCTCTGTTGCTCCATTAGTTTAAGCATGGAATGCTGTGGATAATCGCCGCTTAATCTGAAGAATCTCGCAGAGTCTTGTCTAGAACACGCTAACAAATTAGCTACCTCGATCTAACGTAATTATATTAGGAATCTAATAGTAGGCAATAATATACGTAATAAACGCTTGCACTATTGTCTCTATTTCTAAATTTGCTAGCGGCACAAACACGACGTCTTTGTTTAGGCAGTTAGTAATAACTATAAGGTTTGTGTTGCCGTTGCTCTCTAGCAAGCCCTTAACAAAGTCCATCGAGATCTCCTTCTAGATTTGTTCGGGCACTGGCAGGGGTTTCAAAAAGCCTTGCAGACCATCTCTCCACGGTTTTGTTCTTCCGCATGTATCGCAGTTCCGTATATATCGTCGAATATCGTTAGACATTCCTAGCCAAAAGAAGTCTCTTGCAATTATCTTGTATGTAATCTCTCTGCCAGGGTGCCCAGTAGCCACAGAACAGTGTATCTGCTTAATAATAGACGTTCGTAGGGGTTCGTGGTTTGGTACCTATTTTCGTCTTTAGAAGTAGAGCACTTAGTCCTTAACCTTATATTCTATAATTAAGCATTTAATCTAGAGTATAATAGGGAATTTCTATTATCCGCTTTCTATAGCTTAGCGTGCTTCTTAATAAACTAGGTCTCTCTTAATTAACTTGACCTAGAGGTTCTTAATAGTATCTTAATCTCGTGTGTCTTCTTAAGTATTTCCTTAAATTACGGCGGGTAGAGCACGAACTTTTATAGATATTACTATAATACCTATCTCTTTATTAGTGTTGTCCAATTCCTTATAGTATAATGTAGTGGGCTTTAAGACTTGTACGAGTCTCCTCTATAGTTAGTTATTGCTAGTATCTGCGAGTAGATCCTGCTCTCGCCGGGATAATGCGTCTGCTCGGATATTTTGCTTGCCTGGCCTGTAGAGGATCTCCATATTATATCTACCTAGGATAAGCGACCAGCGAACCTGTCTCTCGTTTAACATTCGCGGCTTTATAAAGTACTCTGAGTTCTTGTGGTCAGTAACCACCTTAAACTTTTTTACTAATCGAAGTTTAGCATCCTATTCTTTAAGTCCTTTAATAACTACTAGTAGTTCTTTATTATAGATTTTATAGTTACATTTAGCAAGCGTGTTCTTTCTTAAGAAGTAGGCACAGGGACGTAGGATTCCGTTCTTATTATATTAAGATAGTACTCTAGTAGTAACATAACTAGATAAGTTATATTCTATAACTGTATCGCGGTCTGCTTGGAACTAGGCCAACACTAGTTTGGATATAAAGACTTTCTTAAGTGTATCGAAGGCCTTCTGTTCCTCTACTGTTTATCTGAAGGTAACGTTGCCTGTAAGTCTTATAAGGGGAGCGGCAATTTGGCCAAAATTTCGGATAAATTGTTAGTAGAAATTAGTAAAGCCTAGAAAGCTTCGTACGCCCTTAATAGTCTTTAGCGCCTCCTAATTCTTAATAGCTTTAACCTTTTCTAGGCCCATGCGTGTGCCCTTCCCAGCTTCGATAATAAATCTAAGATACTTTGTAATCTTAACCTTAAACTCGCACTTCTTAATATTAAGATACAACCTAGCTTCTTTTAGCTATATAAGCACTTTGTTAACTTGCTCGCGATATTTCTAGAGAGAACCGTTTATGTAGATAAGGACATCGTCAAGATACGCTATGCAGAAATCGTCTAAATATTCGCGGAGTGTCTAGTTAATATACTATTAGAATGTGCTAGGGGCATTCGCTAGTCTAAATAGTGTAATAAGCTATTTAAATAATCTAAAACGTGTTTAGAAAGCTGTAAGCCACTCGTCTCCTTTTTAGATTTAGATCTTATAGAAGGCTATAATAACGTCTAGTTTTGTAAACCACCTCGCCTTTACAATATTATTTAAAGTTTCGTAGATAAGTAGTAAGGGATACCAGTCCTTCTTTGTTAAGGCGTTTAGTACTCTATAGTTAACACATTGTCGCAGTCCACCTCCTAGCTTCTTTGCAAATAGGATTGGCGACGTAGCAGGTGAATTACTTACTTATATAAAACCTTTATTAAGTAGAGATGTAAGTTCCTTCCATAGCACTAAAAGCTCTCCCTTTAATATGTTATATAAAGGTCCCTAAGGGGCTTCGGGCTTCTTTCCTTCCTTCTCTTCTAGCTTAATTGCGTAGTTAATTCTAGGTTAATATGGCGGCAATTTGCTTGCTTCCTTAGGATTAAAAAGCGTTATATGCTTCCTCTAGTACTTAGAAACTAGAGATAGGACGTCGATCTTTGGCTTAGGCGCTAAGGCCTTATTAATATCTGCTAGCGAGGTAGTAAATATCTTTATAACTCCCCCTAGATTCTTGTTTTTGCTCTAAGCTATTTTTATTAATCGCTAGAATTCTATGGCGCTAACCTCTTAAATCTCTAGTAGGTGGGCCTTGCCTTCTTAACTACGGATTCTAATACCTAGAGCGCGCAGGTATATTAAATTCTTTCTAAGAGTAATAGTAACTTAGTTCTAATTTATCCACGGACGTCCTAGGATAATGTCCTCTTTAGCATTATTTAGCGTGATATACGCAAATCCAGTCTTAGTGTAGCTATTTATATTAAACGTAAACTTTGCAACTTCGTTAACCTAGCTAACTTAATCGTTTACCCCTATAATAGGCTTTCGTGGAATTGCTATACGCTCGAGTTTGGCTCGTCTTATAAAGGAACAGGTTATAAGGGCGTAGGAGAGGCATTTAGAGTTAATTAGTGCTAAGGTGTAATTAGTTTAATTAACTAGTACATGTACTGTGAGCGGGGGTGCTAGCATGTTTTTCTTTTTAAACTTATCCTATTCTATCCTTGTATTCTTGCTTACTCGTGAAGGCTCCTAATCGCGACTTCGACCAGGAGCTACTCTTTTTCTAACTTATTATTATTTACTACTATCGCGTTGTCGTTGTCTTTTGCCTTTAATTTAGTTTTCACTTTCGCGGCTCGAGTTAGCTATTACTTAGGATTCTAAGTAGCTTTTAGAGTGTAAGACTTAATTTAGTAGCCTTTCTTTCTATATCGTAAACATAATCTATTATCGCGTTATTAATTAATTTCCTTTTAAGGGACCTATTTCGCTCGTTGCATCTATGTTCTACTCGGTTCCTAGTCTATAGGATTAGTAGAAACATTGCTTAAGGTAGTATTCTATAGTAGTGCGTCTCTCTTCTTGCTGCTTAGCTTTAACCGCTATAGATTATCTAATATAGCAGTAATGTGTAATTACATCTCCTTAATTATAGTATTCTTAGGAAAGATAGTGCCTGCGAGGGTAGTCCGTAACTCGTAATTAAGAGCGTGTAGGAACATGCTCTTTAGGATAGCATAGTTAAATAGGCTAGCTATTAGAGCTTCCTTATTAAAGTCCTAAATAAAGTCGCGTACGTTGTGTATTTTCTATCGCATGTTCTAAAGCTTGCTCCTTATAGTCTTAGCCATGTGCGCGTTCTTAAACGCTCCGTTAAGATACTAAAAGAACTAATTAAGCGTGCTAGTTGCGGCGTGAATAGATACCTATAGGAAGATATGTCACGGTTTGTAGCGTGATCTATTTCCTATGATCGATGGTAGCCTGCACTAGTCTGCTACTACCTATACTAGTCCGCACTAGCAGAACGGCTGCCTACACTCCTTACTGCTGCCTAGATGGCTTAGCAGTCTATATCTTAGCTATCACTCACACACAAATGCAATTAGTGTATTCCTTAATTTCTTCCATGTGCTATTGCCCTCTTCCCCTAATAGTTATGAGCCCGGTTACGACCTAGGAGTACACTCGCAATCCTTATCCTTCGTTCACGTATTACGTACGCCTTATCAAAGCTTATAATTATATTATTCTTCGTTCACGTACACTACGCACGTCTCTCACGAAGCTTATAATTAATAAACCTTTATTAACGTATAGCGCATACGTTTTTCACGAATACTCTTTTAGTCACGATGACTACTAAGTCTAATCTAACAGTGACACGAGTTACTGTTATCCTTGACAAACTGTCAGACTGGCATAGCTGGATCTTCATACGAAAAGACTTAGCCGAACGCTATAAGCTCTGGCAATACGTTAACCCTAATTCTCTAAAAGAGAACTTAATAGTATCTATAAAGCCTGTAGAACCTCTAATTTCTAAATAGAAGACTAGTGCAATAAGTATTAGAGATCTTGTAGTAGAAGAGCGAGTTAACCTTTATTAGGAGTATAATTAATAGGAGAAATAGATAACGGTATACAAGAAGAAGTAGAAGGCTCTAGCTAAGTTTAAGTTAGAAATAAGCAAGACTATCGCAAAACGCTATCTATACCTAATTAAGAACCTTAACTTAGCATACGACCAACTCGTTGCTTTTAAAAAGCACCTAGCTCCTACTAATAGGAGCCGCCGTCGTGATATTATTAACAAATTTAATGCTCTTAAGACAGCGCCAAAGGCAGTAAAGAAGATTAAGTAATAGCTAGTAGACTAGATTAATATTACTACTTAAATAAGAACGTTAAACCTTCTTAAGGTTAATAGGCAGCGTGCTTAGGAGGAGTTTCTTATAGCCTATAGGGTATTAGATTAAGAATACGCAACTACTTATCTGCGTAATTACTTTAAATATAAAGCTACTAGAACACTTAATTAACTTCCCTCTCTAGAGACATACGTCTCTAAATTTATAAGCTACCTTCGCCGCGTTAAGCCTATATTATCTGGTCTTACGATAGCCGCCGCAGAGCTTAAGATCGCAAAGCCTACGCAGAGTAATAACCGGACACGAGCATGCCTATGTGGCAAGGAATATTAATTTGTCTAATACTAGTACTTAAACAAAAAGGCAAACAATTAACCTACAGATTTTAAAGAGGATTCCGAGATCCGCTAATAGATTAAAAAGAAGTTAAAAAATCTAAGACTTACTGCCGCTATAAGGAATGCTCTTAAGCAAGCTAAGCAAAAGGATAAGTAGCCTAGCCACCTCTAAATTAATAGCGGAGAACTACCAGAAGATGTACACGCTTATGTAGTAGACGTTAGTTATATTACTAGCCTAGAACCAGAGCGATACGATTATAAGGGCAATAAGAATGCCTATCCTTCTAATAATGTTAAACCACCTAATATACTGCCTAAGGTAGTAGCTAATTCGATTAACGCCGACAATAGTCATGAGTCTAGCCAGGACCTTATAGTAATAATTACTAACAAATAGAGTAAAAGCGACCTACGTAATCGATAGATTCTTAATCTAGGATTAAATACGCATGTTATTAACTTAAAGCTATAGAAAGGCTAGAAGCGTCAGCGTGGAAATCCGGAAGGCAGAACACTGTCTACAGGAAATAGCTAGATACTTATTATAGTATAGGGAGAAGTAGAGCTCGTCGCTCGCACTCCCAAAGGACTATAGATATTAGTCCTAAGTTATGTCGTATATATTAAAGGATTCTTAATAAGCGTACTTAGTCTCGCTTGCTATCGCATAGAGGGCATTTACTTTAATTCTGGTTGCGATTTTATGTATTAGCATAAGACTACGAACGTTATCACTTAACTAGAGTATACAGGCGGACACTAGTTAATTAACGCCGACCCTACGCGTCGACCTTGTCTCTTAGACCTATAGTTATTCGGAGTCTCCTACCGTCCCTCATACGCACCAAAGCCAAATTAGACTATTAATTAACGCACAGCCTATCTAATATAAGGTTACCTAAGCAAAAAGGCAATTAAATGCCTTAATTAGCATGTTAATAGAATTACCCTTACTAGAGAACTAAAGGACTGCTTTTACTAAGCCTGTACTAAAGCCAAACTTACTTAGATCATCTCTCGTCGAACCTCATCAGGTAAGGCAACTCGGCCTTTCTACCAAATAGGAATTGACTTAATCTATATCGTCCCAAGAGATAAGGCCTGCTAGAATAGAGATCGATATAGATTTCACTCTATTAACAAGTACTCAAAGTGGCACAAGGTTACGACAGCTCCACGCAAGATAAAGCCCTTACTTACTTGCTAGATACTTTAACTTATCTAGAAAGCTTAGAGACAGTGGAACGCCAATATTTATGTTATTAGGTTAGATAATAAACCTGGATTTGGTGACTTCCTGTCAGATACTCTAGCCAACATAGGTATTCTGTGGGAGCCTGCGCCACCAGAGACTCACCAGCCAAACAGTCTATCTAAGAGAGCAGGAGGCATACTATTAGTCTATGCACGAGCTATGCGCCTACATGCAAATCTTTTAAAGTTACTCTCTAACAAACTTTATTAAACAGCGGTATATATTCTTAATCGCACTCCTACTAAAGCTTTAAGGTAGAAGACGCCCTATAAAGTAGTCTAGGGTCGAAAGCCTATTATATTACACATAAGACCTATTAGATATCGCGCATATGTTCTCAATCAATCGCTTATACAGAAAGAACGAGCAAACAAGCTTAAATTACGAGCACTTATTAGCCACCTTGTAGGCTATCGCGGAACCAACATCTTTCGCATCTGGTTAACTACCACTAATGAGATCTTTGTTACCCGAGACGTGGTCTTCGAACCTACTTAGTTTTATACTAGGATAGATAGCTATGCCAACGAATTAATTATTACTAAAGTTGTTGAAGCACTATCGTTTTAAGAACATAAACTAGAGGATATTAATATTAAAGAATTACTTATCGCTCGTCAACGTCGACAGCTGTTTAATAAAGCACCTGTAACCTCTATAGATAGAGGGTCCCGCGTGGGGGGTGTAGGTTAACAGCGTGATTAGCAAGAACGATTCTCTACGCCTGAGAATATAGAAGAACAACAATAATTACTTACTCCTAGACCTACCAAACTTAGAGAGACTACTTTAATTAACGAAGCAGACTTCTCTTCTATATATAGCCTACCTAAAGGCTACAGACTATATAGTGAAGAAGCTCCACGAGATATTAATCTTAATTTAGATACTAATAATATTATCCCTAGTAGAAGACGTGCTTGGACTATAAGATTAAAAGACACCTTTAACGCGCATTTATATACTATCGCGTTAAGAATAGAGTCTATTAAGGACTATCTATCTACCTTTTCCACGGCACTCATATCCCTATCTACTAGGAGTAATAAGATCCTAAGGATCTATTAGAGCCAACTTCCACCACCGCTAAAGAATGTTAGGGAATTTGACCAACATGTCTATAAAAAGCAGTTCCGACAGGCGCTATTAAAGGAATAGCGCTCTATCCGTGACAAAGGCTGCTTCAAGAAGACAGACAGGACAAAGGCCACTACTAATACAGAGGTACTTCCACTCATGTGGGTATTTACCTACAAAATTAATAATAATAGATTTCTATTAAGTTTTAAGGCACGCCTGGTAGTGCGAGGTAATCTAGAGGAGTAACCTAATAACATATACGCTGCGACTTTAGCAATTCGAAACTTCCAAGCTCTAGTTGCAATTACCAACTACTTTAACCTTAAAATAAAGCAGTACGATGTACCTACTACATTCCTAAACGCAAAACTTGGCTAAAAGCTATATACTAAGGTCCCTAATGGCCTTACAGACCTAGAGGATAAACTACTCGAGGTAATACGAGCTCTCTACGGGCTTAAAGAATCGTCACTCCTATAGTATAAGGAACTCCGAAGCTCACTAATTAAATTTAGCCTTAATCTAGTTAAAGGCTTTCCTTGCCTTTATACTAATCGATTAGTCATTCTCTTCGTCTATGTTAACGATATTGTTATGGCCTATCACCAGTCAAATGAGACGGAGCACCGCAAAATTGTCACAGATCTAATTAATCTCTACAACCTTAAAGAGATAGGAGATCTTACCTAGTTCCTGGGCATACGCGTTGTACGTGACAAAGCCAAGCAAAAGACCTAGCTAGTTTAGGATGCCTTTATCGACAAGGTATGCTCTTGCTTTAGTATTAACGCTATAGGCAAGGTCCTAGAAATTCTACTTATAGAAAACTAGTTACCTCAATTAGAAAAGGAGCCAGACAAAGCTCGAACATAGATATACCAGCAACTTACGGGTTCACTCGCCTACATAGCGGTATAGGGACGTCCTGATGTTGCCCGAGCCCATGTGGTATATGCCTGCCACCTCACCAATCCGGGACAGTCTCACGTTGCGAAGATTCGTCAGACCTGGCGATATCTACTTAGAACAAAGACCTGGGCACTCCAAGCCTCTACTTCTACCTTAGCACCTGACCTCGCTAAGTATATCACGGATAAACTAGACTACCGTAATCCTCTGTTCTTTAGAGCCTCCGACGCATCGTTTGCAGATGAACCTAATACCCGCCAAAGCTCTTAGGGGTATGCATTTAAGCTAGCTAGAATAACTATTAATTAGAAGGCTACTGTTTAACGTACAGTGACCAAGTCCACCACTAAAGCTAAGCTCCTATCCCTCTCGCTTGCCGGTTCTCAGATGCAGGAATGGATGCGCTTCTTTCAGGGTATCTCATTTAATACAGACTGTATGCCCACTATCTACTGTGACAATCAGCAGACTGTTAGCATTGTCACTAAGGAACAAGACCGGCTTCACACTAAAATAAAACATGTTAACGTATACTAACTCTAGGTTCGACAGGAGGTCTCTGCCCATTAACTCGATATTAAATAGATCCTAACCAACAAGATGCCTGCTAACGGACTTACTAAGGTTCTACCTTAATAGAAGTTTATTAAGTTTCGTAAACAGCTTGGCCTTATCAATATTAAGTCTCGTCTCCTTAAGCAAAAGGGCTTGGACATTCCTGACCTTAATATCCTCTATCCAAACCGCGGATAGTCAGCTACTCTCTCTCCTTATAGAGATATTGTTCGATTATAGCTGGGGGGTGTGTCACGGTTTGTAGCGTAATCTATTTCCTATAATCGATGGTAGCCTGCACTAGTCTGCTACTGCCTATACTAGTCCGCACTAGCAGAACGACTGCCTACACTCCTTACTACTGCCTAGATGGCTTAGCAGTCTATATCTTAGCTATCACTCACACACAAATACAATTAGTGTATTTGTTAGCCAACATCACAACTCGACTATGTCGTCACACAGTCATGTGACCCTGCTGATCTAGAATCTTCTAGATACTCCACTTTATGTATATAACCACTCTGACTTTACTAGATAGTAATTAACCTAGTTCGCCTCCTGCTGTGGTACGCACACAGTATTCCTTAATTCCTTCCATGTGCTATTGCCCTCTTCCCCCAATAAGATACGTGCTCTGGCATTACCTATTATACAACTAAAAGTGTAGTTAATCGCAAGTTAGTCTGTATAGAACTATTAAGTCTTAGACCTTAGCTTTGCTTTAATCTAGTATTTCTATGGTAAATACTAGCTTTAAGTTCTATTAAATGCCTTAGGGTCCTTAAGTCCTTTTAGTTCGTACGCTATCGTAGGTGTCGTAGGTGTTGTGGGTGCTACAGGTGTAGCGGGTGTTATACTAGCAATAGTCGCAGTAGGTGCTAGGATATTAGTACTTTTAATTCTTACCATTTACGCTATAAGTTTGCTTATCTACACTATTATCTGCTGCATTATTGCTTTGATACTTAAGTTTAGTAGTGTTAGTATTGTTTACTAAGATTGTCCTTTATTATCTTGTTAAGCGTTTAAAGCTCTATAGTAAGTGCTAGTCTCTATCTTACTGCGTTCGTCGTAGTGCTCGGGCAGGCGTTTAACCGTTAAAGGTCCCTGCACTAGTGTTGCTCGTCGTCGTGGTGCTTAGGCAGGCGTTTAACCGTTAAAGGTCCCTGCACTGGCGTCGCTCGTCGTGGTGCTCAGGCAGGCGTTTAACTATTAGAGGTCCCTGCACTAGCGTCGCTTATTATAGTAGTGCTTACTACTTAGAAGCAGGTCTTGTAAGTCGTTTTATTAGGGTAGCTAGGGATTAACTATATAGCTTAGTTTATTACTACTTACTACTTAGAAGCAGGTCTTGTAATCGGTCCGTTAGTAGAGCTGTCAGATTGGAGGGTAGTTTTATGAGATGAAGAAGGATGATTGATTGATCGTTGTTCTCCTGCTGTGGGAGGTAGCATCTATATAACCATAAAGATATCCCTTGCTTTGTTGTGGAATGTATCTCATGCAAGGGAGGAATGTATCTCATGCAAGGGTACAAGTGCGCCAGCCACCTTGCAGAATGCAAGGGACCATGTAATCAGACACACCCCCTTAGCTTAGGCTTATGCTCAAGCTGGAGACTATCTGTCAATAAGTAGACAGACTTATCTTTTATAGTTCAGTTTCAAAAGCCTCCATTCTTTGCTCTAGCTCAAGCAGGTCGATTTCTTTATTAGTGATCTTGTCCTTGATCTCTGCAAGTCCTAGTTTATCTAGAAACTTGCTCTATTTGTTGGCTGGCAGGGCCTTTGTAAGTCTATCTGCAACCATGTCTTCCGAGCGTTAATAGTCTACCTTAATCGTCCCTAGTGCGACTTCTTGTCTCAGCCAGTAATTATAGATATCTACATAACGGAGCTTCGTCTGCAGCTTGGTGATCTCTTTAGTGATAAGTTGGATTGTTTGCTAATTATTACAATTAATAGTGATAAGGGAATCGCTAAGGTTAATCTTTAGCTCCTTTAGTAATTAGGATGTAAATAGAGCCTCCTTAGCAACCTGCGAGAGAGCTAGTAATTTAGCCTTTATAGTTAATGTAGTAACTATATCTTGCTTGTTTGCTTTCCAGGCAATTAGACTACTAAATAGCTTAATAATATATTCTTGCGAGCTCTTGCGGTCGAGCGTATTGTTAGTAAAGGATACATCGCTTGCCACTTCTAAAGTATCTGCACCCCTAAACTGAAGACCTAGTGATCTGGTATTAGCAAGGTAGAGGAGAACTCGGTTGGCAGCCGCTTAGTAATCTTTACTCGGGTTTAACAAGAATCGTAATAGTCAAGAACTTGCGAAGGCGATATCTGGTCGCGTGGTTACCGCAGCGTAGAGGATTGAACCTATCTTTTGCTAATATCGATTGACTTTAGTCTTGCTAGCGAGCCCTGAGCGTGGGAGCAGTTTGACTGCTGCCATCGGGGTATCGTGGCGAATCTTATGGTGATTAACGGGGCGTGATATTTTGTCGATATATGAAGCTTGGGATAGCCAGAGATTTCGATTTGGTCGATCCCTAATGACTTTGACTCCCAGAAACCACTGTAGGTTATTGCCACTAGTGAGTGTAAATTTAGTTCTTATTGCTGCTAGAGCAGTTTTAGCAGCTTGCTTCTATAACTTGTCGTAAGCAATAATAAGGTCATCCACATAGAAAAAAATAATAATGCCATTCTTGATAAGACAGCATGGCTCGTGGGGCACTATTTCAAAGCCAATATCGCGGAGCGTTAATGTGAACTCTCTCTGCCAAAGTAGTGGAGATATGCGCAGTCCGTAGAGGGCTTTATATAGTTAGAGGACTGTGCCTGCTCGAGAGTAGCCGCGGGGCATTCTCATGTAGATTTCTCTGTCCAGTTTTGCGTGAACGAAAGCGTTGGTAACGTCGTGTTAGATAAGCTCTAGGTCGAATCGAGCTGTAATTACTATAAGTATGCGGAAGGATCGTCCTGCAAGCGTTGCGGCGTAGGTTTCTTGCGATATGAGATGTCTTTATTAGTCACCTCTTACAACTAGTCGTGCCTTGCACTTCTATAGCCGATGGTGTTTATCAAACTTGTAGGTATATACCTATATGCAATTAAGGATCTAATATCCTACTACTTTCACTAGGGAGGTGGCTACCTCACTCCAGGACTTCATCTCACGGTGACTCTAAAGATAGGATTTCTCGGCTTCTTTCTACAAGTAATATAGTAGATAATCCTCGAGTTTATCTTTGCAGATAGGTGGTTCTGGTAGTAAGCTTTAGTAAGGTTTCTTACTAGTAACAATTATGCGCTTTAGCTGTGCCTTATCAAGCGTCTTTCTATTAATAAGACCACAGGGTCCTGCTTCTGTACCTGCCATAAAGGCGGCGGCCCAAGGGCTTGTCTATCGTTGCCTAGTCTGCACTATTAGGGATAGTTTAGCTTAATCGCCTCCTGCTATTAGTTATGCAAGGAGTGTTACTAGTAGCGGCGTTAAGGGAGGCGTTAGATATTTATACCTAACTTTCCTGTCTTGCCTATACTTAGGAGCTCCTTTAACCTCTTCCTCTAACGCTTTACTAATTATTTTATCCTTAAAGAAGGACTCGGTGGCTTACTCTTATTAAGGTAAGGGAGGTAACTCTACTAATCGCACCTAGGCTACTATTTCTTCTAATATACTATGCATAAGGTTGTCTATTAGGTCTTTAATTTAGCCTAAGAATATAGTATCCTCGTCAAAAATCACGTCGCGAGTACTAATTATCTTTGCTAGGGAGGGGATCTATATCCTCCAGATATTAGTTAATCTATAGCCAACTAGATAGCCTATCCAAGCTTTAGGGTCCAGCCACTGGAGCTTGCTCTTGCCACGTTTAGTGTTATTAGTTATGGCGAAGGCTTTGCAGCTATAGGCTTTTAAGTAAGTTTAATTTAGCTTCTTTAGTTAGGTGACAACGCCATTCTAAAAAGCTACTATTGTAAAGAACACTTCGTATAGTAATCGCTATTAATTAGCGTAGTTTAGGGTTTAATTGTAGAGGTAGACTACGGCTTGGGTAATCTTAGGCTACATTTACTAGGGTAGGTTAGAGTTAAGTTGTATCGCACGCGCTTTCTCCTTAATTACACCCCCTAAACGCTTAGCCCCTCTATTTTATGCTTAAGTATTAGGTGCTAAGGGCTCGATCTTAATCCCCTGCGCTAAGCACTACTTCTTAACGTCTACCTTAATAGAGAAGATCTCGTTGTCGGATTTAATTACTTTTACTATAGCATTATATTATACTTTTATAAATAGTATAAAAGTGCTAAGTTGCTTAATAATAGATCGTGTTAGGCGATTGTCCTTAAAGTAGAAGTCCTATGCGAAGCCAGAGAATTAATTAGTAATTAGTATTTAGCTCTTCTTTCTTATTAAGCTTTCTACTTTATAGTCGTAAAAATTGATTGCGACTCGCTCGCCAGGGCCTTTAGTTAGCTCCCTAGCTTGCTAGCGTATTTGCCGTTTTAGTTTTGCTTTGCCGCAGGCGTCACACTTAACAGTAGGGAGGCCTTTAATCCTCACCCCCTTAGATTGCTGTACGAGGTGTTCGAGAGCCTAAGGGCCTAGATAGCCTAATTGTTAGTGCCAGGTTAATGCGTCTACCTTCTGCGGTCTTCGTTTAGTGCGTGTGTTAGTCTTGTGGGTGGCATGTGCAGCTTCAGTAGGAGTGCCTACAGGCCTTATCTTATATTCTAATACCTACTATCCATGCAACTCTTAAAGTTCTACTAGTACAATGTTGTCTCTTCTCCTTAGAGTCGTTAGGTCTGCCCTTATGTCCCACTAAAGGCCTTGCCTCTAGAGTAATTAGAATAATATAAGATTGTAGAGCAGATCAGGGCAATAGGCGATATTATCTAGCTATATTATTTAATTGCTACTTGCACTCCGTACGTTAAGATAGACGCTCTCGTATCCTTTAATCCGTATTTATATATTCCCTACCCATATAAAGTCTCCTGGCGCCGGTAGCCGGTATAAGATAAAGCAATCGATGTCGTTAAAGATATAACAGGTTATGCCTAAATCGAGTATGGCTAAGCATCGCAGTAGGTACGTGTTTAGGTTAGTGTAGATAGAGGCGGCGTTAAAGCTCGCTAGGATTTTAGTAATCTTGCGTCTATCTAGTCACTTATTATTAGCCTTAGTAATTCGAGTTAGAGTGGGAGTATGCGATAATTTAATTTTAGGTATTTAAGACCTTAGTCTTTTTACTATTCTTAACTTCTCTTAGAAGTCGGTATCATGTTCTAGCCTAAGCTTGACTAGCTTTACTATAAGAGGGTTCGCTCTAAACCAGTCTAGCTACTTATCTAGAAAGGCATAGAAACAGTCTTAAAGACTATAGCGTAGGTTATAAGTAGGGTAATAATTACCACTAACTACCGTTAGCTTAAGGCTCTAAGGCGACCGCTTAGATTTAGTACGTTAACTATTATTTTGTTATTTATAATTCCGAGGTCTTCCCTAACTTTTAAATAATACTACTTTATCCACAAGAGAGGCGTCCCTGTCTGTGGCCTAAACGGATTCACCGTTAGCGAGAGATGAACCTGCAGCAGCAAAAGCGCCCTTTTATTTACCCTTAATCGGGTGCTGCAGGATCATGTAGTCTCGGAAGAGTTTCATTATGTGCTTCCGTAAGACAGCTGCATCCTTGCTTCTATATTACTAGAAGGTCGTTACCTACATAGGTGCGACATAGACAACTGCCTTCATGAAGTCTTCTTTAACTAAGTCTAGCCTTTAAAGTTCTGCGACGCGATTAGTCTCTGCTTCTATAGCTACGTGATCGTACTTAGATAGCCATGTAGCCCATAATCTAGCTATTCTTATTAGTTTAAGAGCTTCTTGGTATCTTGCCCTTGCTCGTCGATGTTCGTCTTAATAGTCAACCCCAACTATGATTGTGAGGTTATTGATCCATTACTTTATCATTTCTCCAGGAATGCAATAGTTGTTCTGCAGATGCGCGGAGATCGTTAATTAGAGAAAGGTGACCACCTTATCGAGGTCTGCCTTTTCTTCCTGATAGGCTCGATCCATGATCTTGTAGATCTCGAGCCGTTCTTTATGATAGTCGCTATCATCTCTGTATGCTTTCGCGCCTGCCGTTGATAGATGGGATGGCAATGTTGGCACGTTATTTGGGTTCGCAGTCATGTAGGCGGCGCTCGATTGGTAGTTACTTATCAGCGGAGGCACTGGCATCGCGGGTTTCTGCTTTGGTTCATCTGTCAGCGCTGGGTCGATAATACTCCAGACCTTCAGGAATTGGCATCTTGTTTTAAGCTGTTTAAGCCATGGCGTGTAATTCGTGTAGTCGGTCAGGATTACTGTGGGATCTCTAAGAGTCGATAGGGCCATTGCGATTGGCTTGATAAGGTAGTATTGGTTAAGGCAGTGAGACTCTTAATTGTCAGATTAGAGGGTAGTTTTATAAGATGAAGAAAGATGATTGATTGATCGTTGTTCTCCTGCTATGGGAGGTAGCATCTATATAACCATAAAGACATCCCTTGCTTTGTTGTGGAATGTATCTCATGCAAGGGTACAGGTGCGCCAGCCACCTTGCAGAATGCAAGGGACCATGTAATCGGACAAGAGCACTAGGGGACAGCCACACTAGCTACTTAAGGGTAATTAAATATAAAATATAAGGGGCTGCGCAAAGGTTGCCAATGCCTAGTAATAAGATTATATTTAATAAGGAGCAAACTATCTATAAGTAAGGCTAAACTTATATGTGCGCTGTTATTGTTAAGAAGATTCGAGAGATTTCTAAGGTCCTACTTAGTCTAAAGGAGCACTAAGAGTTTCACCGAGGGTTTCACCGAGGAACAGTACAATAAGGCATCTAGCCTATTACAGTAATAAGGGCTTTAGTAGGCCCTATTTCGCTTCTTTTTATAATTTAGTTCTTTTATAAATATTATAGTTCTTAATATACTACCTTACTTAGTTAGACATTCCTAAGAAGAAGTAGTCTTAAGTAAAGATCTTATAGGTATTTTTTTATTCTTAAGTGTCTTAAAGCTAAGAAACTATACGCGATCGCTATTAGCTTTATTTATAAAAGTTTTAATTTTAGTATCTATTATCTTAACCAATAGCGTAGGTACCCTTAGTTATCTATACTATATTCTAAGATACTAATAAATAACTTCTACCTAGGTTGAAACTTCTTAAGCCTGTTCTTAATATAGGCTTTTATCTTACTATACGCGCTATCTTTATCGCGTTCTACCTTTTACTATATAGTGTTAAAGTCTAGTTCGCGTTGCTTAGCAGGGCTATCGCCTCCTTAGAGGGTTAATATAGGTAGTTTAGGGCGTATTAGGTAAGTAAGCACTACGTCCTTATCTATTTTAATATAATTAGGTTCCTCTATAGTAATAGGTATTTAGAGAATAAAATACTTTAAGTTTTTTTTAATAGTCTTTTAAAGAAGCGTAAAGTGCCTTAATTTTAATTTATTATCTTTACTATCCTTTAGTAGGTTTTAGTCCTTTTAAGAAAAGTCGTTCGTCCTAAAGTTTACTAACCTTAGTTTATATATAAATATTATATTAATATAGCTTAGTATATCTACCTATTAAACGTATTATCTATCTATCCTTTATTTAGTAGCGAAATACGTAAGGTTCTTATAAATAGTATAGACTAAAAGGTACTTTACTACTTAATATATATAGTCCTATTTATCTACGTATTTAATAATTATAAGTATCTCTTTATTATAGATAGCGTAGTTATATTTTACAAGGCTATTCTTCGCTAAAAAGTAAGCTACTAGGCGTAGAATCCTATTATTATCGTACTAAGAAAAGTATCCCCTAATTAACTAGCTAAAGGTGTCTACTTCTAGTATTAATTTCTATTTAGAGTCGAAGTAGGCTAGCGCGGAGTCTATATAGAACGCTATTTTTAGAAAGTTAAATACGTACTACTACTTTTATCCTTAGATAAATTCTGCTCTTTTACTAGTAACTTTATAAGGAGGCTTACTATACTAGAAAAGTCTTGTATAAATCTTTAATAAAAGTTTATAAAGTCTATAAAGCTTTAAACTCCTTTTACTAAAATTAGTAGCTTCTATTTTTATATTATTTAGACTTTATCTAGGTCTATGCTTATGCCCTTATTAACTTTTATAATAAATCTAAGATACTTAGTCTTTTTAACGCAAAACTTAAATTTTTTAATATTTAAATATAGTCCTGCGGCCCCTAACTTCTAGATTATAGTACGTACTTTCTCTTTATAGTCTTTTTAGCTACTACTAGAGAAGATAAAAACATTATCTATATACGCTAAGTAGTAGTTATTAAAGTGCTCCTTTAGCACCTAATTAATATACTACTAAAACGTACTTAGCGCGTTAGCTAGGCTAAAAGGAACTACTAGCTACTTATAAAGACTAAATTAGATTCTAAACGCTGTTTTCTATTCCTTACTTTTTATTATTTAAAGTTTATAGAAGGCTTAAACTATATTAAGTTTATTAAACTATTTAGTCTTCGCGAGGAGCTAAAGGGTCTTATTAATTAATAGTAAAAGGTACTAGTCCTTCTTTAAAATAGCGTTTAAGGCTTAATAATTAATATAAAAGCGTAGTCCTCTACTAATATTTTTAGTAAATAATACTAGGGCGATAGCGCTAGACTTACTTACCTAAATAAAGTATTTATTTAAGCTTTTAATAAGCTCTTTCTAAAGGAGAAGTAACTCTTCGCGAGATATATTAAATAGAGGGCTATAAGGAATTTCTAGGGTCTTATTATCTTTTTCCCTAAGAGGGATAAAAAGATCTACTCTAGGTGCATAGTGCAGGGGAAGCTTGTTAGCTTATTCCCTATAAAAGATACGCTATAAGTCCTTAAAAGCTTTAAGTAATAACTTTTATAAGTTTACCTTTAGCTTATAGGTTAACACCTTTTATATATCTTTTATTAACACGGAAAATACCTTAGCCCTGTCTTTTAGGTATTAATTACGCTAATTTAAGGCTATAAAGGCTATAGCTAATACTTCTTAAAGCTTTATTAATAGTTTCTTAATTTTTTAGTCACGAATGCGGGTGCCTAAACTTTTAATCTAAATTAATTTCTTTACTAGGGCTAGTTTAACCCTATTCTTCTTTATCTAGGTTAGGCTAAGGATTAGATTGTACGACCCGTTGTTAGGTGAGATATATAGCTACATTAGTTCTACATAGCTATTAATATTTACTTCTAGTTAGACTAATTTACGTACGAAGAGTTACATGCCTCTAATACTAATAACCTTTTATAAATAGGGTAGGTTCTTACGCTGTAGGTAGGCTTTTATTATAAGTTTTTTTAATATAAATTTAAAATTTAAATAACCTAAATTAATTATTATTAATATAAATATATTATTATTAATAAGCAAGTATACTATTACTAGTATTAAGTTTAGCTATAGCCGTTAAAAGTTATTAAAACTTATTTTTAATCTTTTTCCTACTTTTGCCTCCTAGCGGCAATTATTACTAGGAGGATTTAATTTTCTAAATTAGTAAAAGCTATATTAAACTTTTTATTAAAAGATTCTTTAGTAGCAGGTGTAGCGGCGCGAACTTATACTAGTTTTATTATACGTAAAAGTTTACACTACTTTACACGGTATTCCGTATCTCTATAATAAAAATAGGAACTATTCTTTTTACGGGTTTCTATTACCTCGCGCGATACCTACGTGGCTTATTTTTAAGTATTACTAGACCTATATCCTATAGCTCTATTTATTACTTAATGTCTTTTATCTTAGCTTCGTCGGCCGGATATCCTTTTAAGGTTAGCTTAGGTAGGTTTCTAATCTATCCTGTCTAGCGTCCTGTTCTTAGCAGAAAACTTTAGTGGCTATAATATATTTTAAAAAAGATTTTCTTTAATCTTATTAGCTTTTTTTTAGATCCCTTATAGGTCCTAATTATTATTTATATTTACTATAATTATTTAGTCCTGTAAGTCCTTACAGAGGCTTTAAAAGTATAAGTTTTTTAAAATTTCTTAATTATACTCCTTAGCTTCTATAGCGTAGTGATTAAAGTTAAAGTTAAAGTCACAAAGCTTCTAGTTCTCTTATTATATTATAAGTAAGTCGTTACGCGCGATTTCTTTTACTAGGTAGTTATAAAAGTTATAGTCTAGTAGCTTCTAGAGGTTAGCTTTAATATATTTTAGGTAATAGTCTAAATATATAATTTCTATTGTTGTTGCACATCCTGTTAATTAACTAATAATATATTAAAGTATATTTTTAAGGTAGTCATTATCCTCTAAGAGCTTATATTATATTACTATCTTAAAGTAGTAATAATCCTGTTATTTAGTATTAAAATAGGCTAAGTTAAAAATCTTAGGATAGTGGCTTCTTCCTTAGTTCAAGATAAGCTTTACTATTAATCTTTCTAGTACTACTATCTATTAGTCTACTTCTAATAACTAATTTATACCTCTTATTTTTTAAAAATATTATTATATTATTAGGGGTTTTTAGCGCTTTTTTACTATTTCTTTAGGTAGTTCTCTTACTCCTTATAGTAGAGTCTAAAGGGTGTTTTAAAAGCTAATAAATACTTTAATCTTGCTTAAAAATTATTATATTTTATTCCTGTTAACTCCTAATGCTTAAAATTTAATTATAAATAGGGAGGCTATCGTTTTATTTTCCTAGCTATTACTTTTTATAAGCTAATAGCTTGCTGCGCATAATTATTTACGCTAAAATATAGACCTTTAGTAAAAGGTCTTATCTTTATTTTTATAACTTCTTTATTTAGCAAAGGTAGTCTTGCTAGCGTTAAGTATCTATTAGGACTCCTTTTTAATTACTTACGAAGGATAGTTCTATCTCCTTATAGGTCTAGGCGTTACGTTTATAGTATTTATTTACGTAAGTTCTTTAACTTCGTGTGCTGCTTTATAGCTTTGGTCTATAATTATATTTAAAATCTACTTATTTTATAACAGGTAAAAGTAATTAAATTTAATATAAAAGGCTAAGTGCTTAAGGAGCTAAACGTACTAAAAAAATACCTATAAATTTAATAAAGAGTCTAAAGTTAATCTTTAGGCGTTAAACTTATATATCTAGGATTCGCATAACTAAGGGTCAAGGATCCGAGGCAATAACTGGGCGTAGCCCATTATAGCTAGAGGCCTACGAATTAAATGCTAGCTAATAGCCTTACTAAGGCACTACCAAAGCAGAAACACCTTAAATTTATAAAGTAACTAGGCCTTATAGACGTTCGTAGATTAATAAGTTTATAAGTAGCTTTATTATTTACTGCAGCTAGGGGGGTGTGTTACGGCTAGGACATTTATAGTTAGCTCCTTAGCAGGTCCAGCAGTATATAGTTATCGTTCTCTCGTTACTTTATAATTAACGCAGTTTTCCTCTCCTTATTAGAGCCTATCTACTCTGACATTTTATAAGTAAGTTTACTTAGTATACCTACTGTACGTTATTACTTTATTAATAAGAAATTTGTAGATTTCTTATAAGTTAATAAGCGTTTACTAAGGCTGCTAAAACTACTACTATTAGTATTACTTTTAAGTAATCTATAGTTTTTATAAAAAAAATATAAGATGTTATAAATAAGCCACCTTTGTCTTAGTTATTATCTAATAGTCTATACTTAAAAATTATAAAACATTTATTAGTGGCGAGGTCGCCGCGTAAGCGCTAAATATACTATTAAATTAGCTTTTTATGCTCTAGGTAGCGTAATAATATGTAATAAGCGTTACACTATCTAATGCCGCCGTTTCTAACTAAATTAAGCGTGCTATACTTAATAAGATAGTCCTTATTCAGAATATTTTCGTATATCTCTATAAATATATGCTAAAATTAATATAATACGTGGATAAAGTTAATAAGGTTATATATCCTCCTAATAACCT
This sequence comes from Bimuria novae-zelandiae CBS 107.79, assembly GCA_010015655.1. Lineage (NCBI taxonomy): Eukaryota > Fungi > Ascomycota > Dothideomycetes > Pleosporales > Didymosphaeriaceae > Bimuria > Bimuria novae-zelandiae. Next base: position 61,022 of record ML976694.1, on the reverse strand, counting down.
CCTTGCTTTAGTACAACTTATATTATTTTATAAGTAAACCTTTTAATAATTTAAGCTCGAATTTACTAAGGGTACGTCTATATATAAGAGCCTATAAAACTAGATTGATTATATGCCTAGTATAGTAGATTTAGTAATATTTACTAACGTAAAGACTATTATAGACGAGGTTATTAATGCTAGCGAAAAAACCTTTATTACTATTAGTAATGTTATAAGTTATAAAATAATAAAAATTTGCTTAAAGTTAATGTCGTAAGTTATTTAATAGATAATAAAAGGCTACGTAGAATCTAGATAATGATAAAAAAGAGCGTAAAAGGCGATAAGTAAGTCTTTTGAGTATAGGTTAGCGTCTAAATGTTTAGTATTAGTAATTCTTAGAATTTCAAGTCTCGTTAGAATAATAGTTATTCTAGCTAGCACTAGTAGAATTTAAACTTACTAATAAAGTAGGCAATAACTCTAAAAAGTTAATCTTATTTAATAATATTTATATATTATAACTTATACTTATTTTACTCTATGCCATGCGTAAATGCTTCTATGTACTATCCTTCCTCTCCGCTATACCTTTTTTTACGTACCTAGAAAGTGTAGTAGCGCTAGATGGCAGGACGCGTAGTAGATCTATTTAGTCCTATATAATAAGCCTTTACTAGCTAATAAAGTTCCTATTAAGAAGCTTAAATTATAAAAGATTACCAAATCTATGTATATCTTTAATAGCTCCTCGTCTTACTATAGTAAATAGAATACGATAGAATTAGCGTCCGTTGCTTTTTTAAATAAATTTCATAACATACCTATAGTAAGTAGCATAAGGCTAGTATTAGAGTTAATTTAATAAGACTTTTATAGGTTTAACTTTATATGCATAGTGTTGTAATTTAGATTAAATAAGTAAGTAAGTGTTTTAGTAGTATAGTATTTTTATATAAAAAGAATATCTTTTAGCTAATTAAATCCTTCTCTAAGTAACTTAACTTAGCTCTATATTGCTAGATAGATACAGGTTTATAAGTTTTTAAAATTTTTAACTTATATTATATATGTGGTAACTAACGCGCACACCCTCTAGTTTCTAAGTACTATATTAAAAATTAAATTAGTTTATATAAAACGCCTTACTTAAGTTATTACCAGGATACTTATAAGAGGGATAGATTAATAGTAATAAAATTATAAAGAGCTAACTAACGTGTCAGCTCTCTGCGCTATAAAAGTATAAAATAATAATAGTATTAATAGTAAAAATTATTAAGATCCTTAAGATGTACGCGTTCTTTACAAGGTAATATAAAATATAAGTATTTGAATAGAAAACGCGCTAATAGTTATATAAAAAGTGGCGGTAATAGTTAAAAAAGCACTACTTAATTTACTTTATATAGGCCTATTAAAAGTCTAATTAGCTAGCCCTACAGGATCTGCCAGATCCGCCAGATCTGGCCTCCCTAACGATCAAGTCATGCCTCCTTCCTGTTTAGGATAGTATAGACAGTAATAAGGCGTCAAATCTAGTACGGTACGGTACCTCGTACGGTGGGCACCTCTCTACGGTACGTATGGCCCAATTCACCCCTTCTCAGCCGTACAGTACTGACCGTATTATTTACCGTTGGAAGCGCTGTTCAACAGCTTTGGGTGGCGCCATATTATTACCAACTTGCTCGCTGCTGTCAATGCTACTATTGGCAGTGTAGCATACTTTGGTATTATAACTACTGTCCTGCCCAGCTGAAAGGAGTTTTAAGTCAGAAGGATAGCTAGAGAGCGGTCTGCTACAGGAAAAAGACATTTGTTTCTTTACTAAGCACATAGCGCGTTTAGGGTGCTGCTTTAATATCGCATTTAACATCCTAATGTGCTAATTAGCTAATAGAGAGCGTTTCCGCTTGAACGTTAGAGATATTATGTAAATACTATTGTTATTATTATTGTTATTAGAGGCGAATCTTTGCAAAGAAAGTAAGGAAGCTCTAGATAGATTTAAAGGAAACCTATAATGTTAGTATAGTTTATTCTAGTTTATTCTAGTTCTATAAATGTTAATTAACAACACTAGAATTCTGCACTATAGCCTAAATAATCTAGCCCACCATAATATCTTCACCTTGTTGTTATCTCTAACACTTATGCCACGCCATCTATCTCCACCGTATAACTCTCTTAGGCTTATTTTTATTAGAATGGTGGCATGCATCCTTGTCCTCCCCCCAACATTATACCTAGATGCCTAATCTTTTTAGAGGCCCTGGTAGGATAGGGTTAGTTACATAGAAATCACGAAGTTTGTATAGGCTGTTCTTAAAGTTAGAGTCATTATACTACTCTAGATCGTCCTTATATCTAAGCTATTTAACACGGTACTATAGCTTTCTGTAATAGACACGGGCTTTAAGGATCTACTTAACCTTTTATTTATTATCTTCGTCTATACTGCCGCGACTACACAAGTGACTGGGGCGTGGGGTTGGCTTTGATCGTTTGTTTCTTCTAAGATGACGGCCGCGACCACTGCTTTCCTCGTTGTTATTGTCGCTACTGTTATCACTATATTTCCGCTTGCGCATTAGTGATATTTTATAACTACTGCTATTGTCGTCATCGTTATTAGATCTGTTGCTGCAACTACTCGTGATTTCGAGTAGAGGGAACTTGTCTTGCTGGTATTAGATAAACAAAACACAACTGCAATGGCGTATGCTTACTTTGGCCCTCCGTGTTGATAGTTCGTAGCGTATGATATGATGTTCCGCAAGTGACGTTCTGGCGCGACTCCGACCACAATGCAAAGAATGCCATATATACAATTCGAAGCCCCGCCTTGCAATGCCACATTCATAGATCATTCAAACATGGTCACTTGTTGAAGCTTGTCCAATCGAACGACCTGCAAGTTTCTCTAGATAACACGTCCAATCGAACGATTCGAAGGCAAGCACTAGATTTCACGTAAAGAACGATCTGACCGAAGCTCTAGCTATCATGCACATATTTCGGACCATCGCTCTTGCTGCGCTCTTCGAAACGGGAGCTCTTTCCCTCCATTATATTCTCTGGGATTCCGGAGGCCGCCACGGATTCAACGACCTATATAGCTCTATTGCTAAAGAGGAAGAAGGGTGCCATCGTCGGGGCAATATAGTTGTCGATCTCGAGCTCAAGGGTCGTGGAGGACTGGAGGAGCAGGCTATCAGTGTCGGCAGCTCATATTTCAGCGAGATTTGGGAGGTCGTGGCGCTATTCTCGTCGGAAGACTGCAACCCCGACAACCTCATCGAGAATGCGTACTTTGACGATGGATGCTCTGGGGACATTGAAGGATGGGATGAGGCGATTGATTACAAGAGTTGGGCTGTTTGGGATCTATGCGAAGGGAACAGTACTTGTAATCGAGATTGATTGGGACGAGATATGTGTTTCATAGTTGGCGATCTTCTGTCCTTGGGAGCTCCGTCGGGTGCTGTGACTGCAGCTCGTTGTTGCTCGGCTCTTCGATTTACAAAATCCATGAAACATCTCTCTGTCTTCCGAATGGGATAGGCGCACAATCTGGGAGACCCCAAAGATGATTTGTCTCATTGCATGAATGATCAATCTTTGTAGCCACATGACTGACGTCAGAGGTGGTATACATGGAAGGTGCTACCTGGGTGAACGGACTAGGGACACAACAAAAGCTTTCCCCGCGCTCTCTCTCCTCTCAGCAGACTCCCCACTCCACACACTCTTTTCTGCAGATAGCAATACAGCTTATTGTCCTCACCTGCCTGCTTGCCTGCTTACAATCTTCCATCAGGATTGGAGATAATTCGTTGGCATTCCCACTGAGTACTCAACACGTATACCGAGGTTCACCTCGAAGCGACCCTCCCGGCGAAGCGACCCACCTGAACACTAAAACAGCTTCACAACTTAAAGCTATAAAGCCTCACACAATAGCTATTATCGCGATATTTTTTAATAATAATATTTAGAGGTTTTAGTTAATATATATGGCTATTAATATTATATAAAAGGCGTAATATTATAACTACGTTATAACTTAAAAGCTAGTGCGACTGTAATAGTTCTTATTTATAAAGTAGCTTTTATAAGAGTCTTAAGGGTACGCTTTTTACCCTTTTATTAAATTTTAAAAGCTTATTAATGTTATTTTATAGTCCTATAAGTAGCTATTTTAAAAGCTTATTTAGTAGCCTTCTTAGCTTTCTCCTTCTCTCTTACTACCTTAGCTATAGCTTTTACTTAACGCCGTAATTCCTTCTCCTTTACCTTTACCTACCTTATCTCCTTATAAAGCCTATTTATTTTATCTTTTTAAAGTTATACCTACTCCTCCTTCTCCTCTTAGTGTTACTAATAATTATATACTTCTTTTATTTTTCTTAAAAACTAAAATATAGTTTTACTATAATACTTCGTAAGTTCCTTAAGTAAGAAAAGTTTAACTTACTTCTTATATTTTTTTTTATTAATTTGAGCCTTACGTAGGCCTTTAATTTTATACTTTAGGAGGGTCTTTTACGTTAACATTTAGTAAAAAGCCAAACTTAGCTTATAAGCTTATCTATTACTTTAATATTTAACTACCTAACGTAGTAGGCCTTTAGTTTTTTTTTGTTTAAAGTACTTAGGGCTAAGGCCTTATTATTACTTAAAAACCTTCTACTAGTATTAAATCTTTATAATATAATTTTAAACTTAAAGAGTAAGAGACTTATAGCCTTAAACGCTTTTAAAATTATTATTTCGTTAAAAGAGGCCTGCTAAGCTTAGTAAAAGACAAAGAAAAAACCTTTTTTGCTTATTAAGCTAAAGCCCTAGCTCCTCTCTATAAAAGCTAAAATCTTATTTAAGTAGGCTATTAAAAAAAACTTAAATATAGCTATATTAAGCAGCTACATCGTATAGATTAAATTAGGAGGATATATAGTAAGAAGGGTCTTATTTTAATTATAGTACTTAATAAAATCTATAATAAAATAAGATCTATAGCTATTAAGAATAATTAAATAATAGAAAAATTAAGGCTTTGCATTTATACTATAATTAAACACTTATTTAAGCTACGTAAGACTAATTGTTAATAGGGCTCTTACAGCTAGCTATACATGGGGTAAGTATAGTGTAGCAAGGTAAGAGGTTTGTACGGTGTGCATAGCGTATAGAGTAATAAAGAGGGTAACTAGTTCGTGTAATTACTTTATCTCTCTATCGTACGAACGATGGTAGCGATATTTTAAGAGACAAGCTACGCACGGACATTATATAAGATAACCACGTGATCCCGTGTTAGGCCTTATAGAATACCCTTCGCCGTATCGCCCCTGCGTACGGACACTAGTAACTTTTTCTGTTCTGGTTAGTCTTAGGTATTAGGTGTCTCTACGTATAGGTTCTAGCCTGTTAATAAATGCTTCTACCTTAATTAAAAGGGTGTTAGTTAAAATAAGTAATTAAAGTACCTTATTTAGTGTTTTTTTATATACGCATCTGCTAGGTTATCTTTACTATTAATCTACTTAATTTTAGTAATTTCTCTATTCTTGTACGACTCACGGAGGGATATAATATTAATTATAAGCTATTTCTTACTTATTACTCCTAGTTTAATAAGGCAGTTATATAGAGACTTTAAATCTATATAAATTACTACTAGGATTAGTGGCAATTTAAGCGTTTATATAATTTATTATAAGGTTGTACTTAAGGTAATTGCGTTATTAAAATCTCTAACTATTCTATATAGTTTACTATTAAGGACGCTTCTAGTTACTCTTTTACTCTTTATAGAATTCTAGTGTACGATATTCCCTAGGATCGTAAAGTCCTTAATATATTCTATATAGTTCTTATTTCCTAATATAATTAGAAATCTAAGCTAAGAGCTAAGGTCCTTGTTATTAGTAAATAATCCGTCCGTAAAGATAAATAGCTTTATATAGTTAAGCTATAGTAGTATATGTAACAGGAACAATCGCTCGTCGACACGAGAAACCTTGGCCAGTCAGGACAGGATCCGAGATCATCCGAAAACTGACACTCATCCATATCGGACCAATTTCGGATCTATCAGACCGATGGGAAACTACGGATCCGATTCGGACCTATTTCGGATCCATCAGACCGACGGTCAACCTATGGCAGTTATGTGCTAGCTAGCCATCTGGGAAGAGGTGTATTAAAAGGAGCTTGGGGCCTTTGTAGTTCAGTACCTTTTCCGTATCCTTTCGTACCAGGCCTATAGGCACTTAATTCATTCGAGGCTACATTCTTATATACGCACTCCCACATGCCTCTGCTAGGAGATACGCCAACATCGATCCTTTAAGTGACCTGCGCCGATACAGTATAAAGGTAAGTCCTCTACTACTATTATCTATCTACTACTAAATTTATATATTAAGGGCTTTAATATCTTCGTGCGAATGTTTTATAGTTTAAGTAATAATTAAAAGGTTAAATACTACCTTTAGTTAATATAGTAAGGCGATGTAGGCGCCTTAAGCTCTTTATATAACGTACTATTATGCTATATCCTTTACTATAATATTAATTATATAAAAATTCTTAGCCTGTCCCTTTTACGTAAGAATAATTTTATCTTGTATAAGCTAGATCTTCCCTCTATTAAACTTAATAGGTTAATTTTTAGACAGGATAGTCTTACTTTTTATAGCTTATTCTCTTCTCTCTTTATAAAGCCCTTTTATAATAATACTAAGAGTATTATCTATTTAGAGGCTAGTAATACTAAAAGTGTCTTCTCCTTTATTAGTAATTAGGAGGTATGGGTCGTACGAAGAGATATACATGTAAAGCCTCTCCTTATAGTAGTTATAGTATGTTTTAAACTAGTATAAACTAGATTTAGCAGCTCTATATAAGGGTCGTATAACTTAAAAGATTATATTTAGTGGAAAGCTCTAGCGTATCTCCTTTAGTAGCCTTATATAGAGCGTACGCATTAGCTTGTTAGTAGACTAAATATACGCTTACGTAATATTATGTAGCTTAAAGTATATTTTATACGTAGCTCTTAGGCTTACTTTAATTATAAGAAGTAGCCTTTAGCTTATCCTTTAAATAGTAAGTAATTAGGTAAGAATCTTATTCTTCTCCTTATCTAAATAACTAGTAAATACTAGGCAGAATTTTTTATATAGCTAGGTTATTTTACTTTTAATTTCTTATATAAGGCGTAGGTTAAAGATCTAGCCTATATACTTAGTTAAGTTATACGCTATAACTTTAAAGGTACTATTTATAAATAGGGTATTTATTTTTATATAGTCTAATTCCTTAAATAGTTTTATAAGTATAGTAATTATACTATTCGTATAGAGTTTTAAGGATAAGGCCTAATTATCCTTCTCCTTTTAAGTTAGGAATACCTAATTTATTATCCTTTATATAGGTCTTTTTATTCTTTTACTTTTTCTAGCGTCTATTTCTTCTCTTTGCGTAGGTACGGCGTTACTGTCTTAAGATACTTAGTCTAGGGTAGGTCCTAGTTCGAGTAGTGCGGCGTTCTTATAGGGTTATCCCCTCCTTCTCTTTTATAGGGGATCCCTGCATACGGGGGCTAGTTTATTTAAGTCTTTTATTATAGGTGGGTTGTCTTCTTTCTCTTTATAGTATAGTTTAACTTAATAATAATATCTCTCCCCTTTATGCCTTTAATCTTATATAGGCCTGTTTAACCTTCCTTCTCTCTTTATACTATAATCTCTAAACTAAAAGGGAGGGTAAAAGCTTTATATAATATAAGACTATTACGTATGTTAATTATATAATTAATACTAGCTATTACGTAGTTTTTATAAAGTATTTTTATTATCTTTTATATAGCTATTGCCCGTGCGATAATATTAGGCAATAGTAAAAAGTCTAAGTTAACTTTTAGGTATGCCTTAAAGACAAGTAGTATAGGCACTAGACTATATAGACTAGTAGTATTATTTAGGACCTTAACTACTATCTATAGGATATCCCTATTATCTATATAGTTACTTAGCTTAGTCATTAAAATATTAAATACGCGTCTAAGGGGTGCGTACGCTTATTTAATCTTCCTAACTACTTAATAAGCCTATATAGGTATTTATTTATAAGTAGCTCCTATAATCTTCGCGCCAGCTCTAAAATCCTTAAAAGGAAAATTTATACCTAAGTTATATATAATACAATCTAGTAGTCCTTAATAGGTATTAATCTAGCACTTATATAGTATATCCTAGGTATTTCGTATAGATATTAACTTTAGGAATGTAGCAGCCTAAAATAATATATTTATTGTTAATAGGGCTCTTACAGCTAGCTATATATGGGGTGAGCATGGTGCGGTAAGGTATAAGGTTTTGTACAGTGTGCACAGCGTATAGAGTAATAGGGAGGGCAACTAGTTCGTGTAATTACTCTATCTCTCTATTGTACGAACGAAGGTGGCGATATTTTAGAAGGCGAGCTACGCACGGACATTATATAAGACAACCACGAGATCACGTGTTGGGTCTTGTAGAATACCCTTCGCCGTATCACCCCTGCGTACGGACATTTATATTAGTGATATATAGTACGTCTCGATGCTGATTCGTATAACATTAATAATAACCTTATAGTTAAAGTAATTATTATTTTTAATAGTAAACTTAAATTTTCTTGGTGCTTAGTCGTATAATTAGTAGAGGTAGTAGAATTTCTTAATTTCTTCTAATATAGCTAAATTAACGTTGTAGCCTGCGCTGGCTAGCATCTTTTAGAGTCTCTTTATATAGAGGTGTCTAAATTAGCAATAGAGGTGGCAGAGTTCTAATTTAGTAAAGAAGGATATAGATTCTTCCTTACTTATACTAAAGAAAGAATATCCCTATTTTTATATAACAGGGATAGTAGTCTTATCCTTACATACAATAACGTATAGAATATTATTAAAGTATACCCTAAGCTAGTTAGCGTCTGCTAGTAATAGTAGGAATAGTATTAAAGTGTCTAAGATATAATAGATAACTAGACTAATTAGGTTCTTAATTTATATAGTACTAAGTAACTCTTTTAGTGTCTAACCTCTAAAGCTAATATTTACGTGGCTAGGTATTTAGTTAATTTTTATACGTAGGTTTTTCTATACGTACGCCTTAAGCTAAGACTTACTAATAGTAAAGATCTTTATTACACTTATATTCTAGAGTTAACCTTAGTATACTATATAGTATTAGTTATTAAGGATAAACTACTTAGCGTACTCTTTAGGTTTAATACTATAGATATTCTCTCTAGTCGCACGGTGTAGGTAGGTAATAAAGATAAGATAATTAATAGCTTACTTTACGTCTTTAACTTTTTAATTTATTTTTTAAAAATTATATAAATTATCTTCTTTCTTAGGATATCGTTTAAATTTTTAAATATATAAGGTGATAGCTTCGCGTAATAGGGCCTTATTATAGAATCCTTTATATAAGAATATATACTAGTTCTTCGCGTGCGTATAGTTATTACAAGGATAATTTAATAACTAGTATCCTTTCTTATAGCAGACAAAGCATTTCTTTATCTGCGTATAGTTGTCCCTAGAGCGTGACCTAAATCCTGGTAGAGACCTTCCACGTCCTCTTTTATGGGATAAGAAGCTCCTTTCTCTCTATATAGATTTTATTAGTAATTAGTGTAGTACGCGTTAAACGGTTCCTAGAAATATTAGTTAGCTCTATAGTTTATAGTAACTTAAAGTGCTATTTATAGGTTACTGAATAAAGCTTTATATAAAGGTTTAATAGTAAATATAGTATACTTTAGTTCTAGCTATCTTTAATAAGCTTATATAATAGTAGTATAAAGTATAGCGTCTTTTTTAAAGTCTAGTTTTATTACTCTTTAAGCAAGCGTAAGCTTATTAATTATTATTTCTAAGACTTTATATAAACTATTATTAAGATTCTCTTATTAGTATCGTGCGAAGGTTATTATTATTTAGTTAGTTTAGTATTAACTATAATTTATATTTATATTAAAATAGTTGCTTAGAGCTTTGTATATAGACTTCTAGGTATATCCTAGTCTTATATTATGCAGGTAGTACATGTTCGCACAGCCTTTTAAGATGTCTAGAAAAATGTCTGCGTACTAGGTTTCCTGGATATCTAATCGTTAGTAGAGATCTATAAAGATTTTAGTCTTATCTATAAGGATATTATATAATTAACTAGTATAGTTATTATCCTTTCTCTATACCTTTTAAAATAGTATAATCTTGTCTACTAGAAGTCTCCTATTAATAAATTCCCTAGTAGGTGGCAGTTCGTACGGGCTGCGATGTTGTAGGTATTAGACTAGGGGTACTTATAGTAGCGTGTACGCTATAGTGGGCGATAGTACGTATAATTAGGAATATAGGGCAGGCGCTAGATAGAATAGTATAAGTTATTTATATAGTAACTATTATAGCGCTTGTTAAGGTGCCGGAGCATGTAATTTTAGTACTTTTAAGGTAATTAGTAGTATTACGTTTGGTCTACTTCTATGCAGAGCTTTATATTATAATAAAAGTTATGAATAAATCTTTTTAGGTATAATAGCTTTCCCTTATAGCGTATTATATAGCTGTATAGCTATTACTACGACACTATTAGATAAAGGCGTAATATTTTTATTTATTAGTATTTATAGTAATTCCCGCTTAAACACATAATTAAGCTTATTAAAGTCTTCTTAATATGCCTAAAGGAGTTACACTCTAGTTATAGTTATTATATAAAGACTAGTAATAGTATATCCTATGCATAATAGCTATTACCTACGCGTTAATAATGCTATATTAATCCTATCTTTATAGTATTCTAGGATAGTATCCCTTATTAGTATTACTATTAATATCCTTATATCCTTTATATATTATTTATATATATAGATGTTATCCTAGCTTCTTATATTATATAGTATAACTACTACTTAGGGTGAAAAGTCTAGCAACTAATATTATAATATTATAGGTTTATATTATTTAATTAATTAGTTAGTTTTATATAGAGGGTTATGGCTAGTTACTTATTTATATAGTCTTATTATTAGGTGGTACTTGTCGCACAGTCTTTCTCTCTTCTTGTATAGTGTCCTTGCTGTAGCACTATCTGCTCCCCTATACTAGTTCTATAAGCAGTACTAAGTCTTCTTTAATTAATTTAGAAACCGACCTCTATTAGTTAAGATAAGTAACAAAATAAAAGAATTTATTTACTTAGATTAACTTTTATCTTCCTTTTTACTAATTTACAGTTAATCTTACTAGTTAACTACTAATTAGTTTTAATAGGGCTCTTATAGCTAGCTATATATAGGGTAATTATAGTATAGTTGTTGCAAAAGGTACCTTGCTAGAGCTTTCTGCGCTAGCTAGGGTTGAGCCAAGCAGCCAAGCAGCCAAGCACACGATCCCCTAAACTTATAAATAGCTAGTTATTATAGAGCTTCCTTTCTTAAATAGACTTTATTTTTAAGCTTTTTAATCGTTATAACTGTGCGCTATAGTTATAAGCCTAGTACTTTTATAATATTTTATAATATACTTACTTAATACTAATTAATAATTATAGTAATAAACTATTTTTTACTCTTTATTATCCTTACGCTTACGTCTTAACGCTTATAACTTATAATAAAGCTAGACTATATAATAACTACTATAAAGCTCTAAGTAAGTAACTAATTTATAAATTATAACTTATTTTTACCTTAGTACGCGTAGCTTAAGTACCACGTAAAGGCTTAAGAGATATAAAATTATATTAACTCTGAGGCTTCTAAGTAGATAAATATATATAACTAGGCTCTAGAGCTACTAGATATAAATATTAAAGGCAAGCCTTATATATAATAGCTTAAGTACTATAAGCTAGAGTTTATTATTTATAGTTAGCTTATAATAAAGCTTTAGGCACTTTAGAACTAGGTCTATACTATAATTAATTTATAAAGGCTAGAATTTATAATACTATAATTAAGTAAATAGTAAACAATATAGGCGCTAATTAAAGAACTTAAGAATAATTTCTATCTAAGTAATAATAATTAGAAGGAGCAGGTACGATATATATATAGAGAGGTTACCCTACGCCCACAACGTAGCAGAATAACAGACATAACTAAATGGCTATCTAAATAGAACCGCGCACACGCTAACGCTGTGCTCTTAGATCTCTTAGAGATAAAGGGTACGCTGCTAATAAAGGATTTCCTACGCTTAGCATCACGATATAACTATAAGTAGGCTTAGAGAGAGCTTAATAACCTATTGCGACCAGGCGCTATAGTAACTCTATCTCTAGAAGGATACGCTCGCTGGCTCGCGTAGCTTGACTAAATAACTAAGTACGCAGGCATGTACGCTACGCTTAGAGGGCGCACTCCTAATACAAGCTATAAGTGCCTATATAGAGTAAATAGCTAGTATTAATAGAAGCCTATAAAGTATAACCGCCTTTAGTACGCGCTTTAAAAAGAAGCATTTTATAAGTTTTATAATAAATTTATGAGTAAGGAGATTAGTAAAATTAAAAACTAAATTTAAAAAGATTAGTAAAAGGTATTATTAACTAAGCTTAAGTATAAGGGATAAGTAGTAGACCCTCTTTTAGTTTTTCTAAAGAATATTAAAGTATAGATTATAATAAGCCTATAAGTAAGTAATCCTCTACTAGCTAAACACTATAATTTTATAGCTACCTATTCTTTTATTTATCTACGCAGGTACTCGCACGGGTTATATTATAAGTAAATAATTACCTTTAAATATTTACTTAAGCTTTATAGTAAAAGTACGCTACTCTTTTTATTTTTTTACTTTTTTACGCAGGTACTCGCGCGGGTTACGTTATAAGTAAATAATTATTTTTAAATATTTATTAAAGCTTTATAGTAAAAGCATACTACTCTTTTTCTTCTCTATCTTTCTTCTAGAACTATATATAAACTAGCTACTTAGACTAATTATCTAATAAGCTAGGGATCTAAGCTAGACGCGTTTTAAGCTCTACGCGTAAGTTTATCACCTTTTATACTTTAAGTTACTATTTAGCTTATTTTACTACGCTTTATAAGCTAAGAAGTATATTATAAAAAATACTTTATTAGAGCTTTTTATACTAGCTAGGGTTAAGCTAAGTAGCTAAGTAGCTAAACACGTAATTCCTTAAACTTATAAATAGCTAGTTATTATAGAGCTTCCTCTCTTAAATAGACTTTGTTTTCGAGCTCCCTGATCGTTGTGACTGTGCGCCATAATAGTAAGGTAAAAGGTTTATATAGTATGCATAGCGTACGGAGCAATAATGAAGGTAACTAGTTTATATAATTACTCTATCTCTCTATTATACGAATAAAGGTGGTAATATTTCAGGAGGCGAGCTACGCACGGACATTACATAAGACAACCACGTGATCCCGTGTTAGGCCTTATAGAATACCCTTTACTGTATCGTCCCTGCGTACGGACACTAATATTATTATTTATCTAGCTAAAGGGTAATAAGAAGATTTAAACTTAATAAATTTTATAAATAAGGACCTATAGCTATATGTCCTATATTAATCCTAAGGCTAACTAATAAATAAACGTAGGGTTAAAGTAAAACCTATTAGCGCAAATATAGGCTAATAGTGTTATTTACTTTTATAAGCTATTCTAAATAGTATCCCTTTTTATTTTCTATTCGTACGAGGCCCTGTTAAAGATTATTTTTAAACAACATATAATACTACGTATATAGCCTTTCTTATTTCATTATAGATATAATACGCCTTAACGTAATATTAACTAATTTTCTTATATAAAACGTTAAAGTAAAGGCTATACTTCTTCCCTAAATTAGTCTTATAGCAACAATTTTTAATTACTATTATTTATTTTAAGATAAGCTTATTAAGATATTATTAAACAAAGTAATTAACCGAGTTTACTTTAAGATTCTTCTTTATAATTTATAAGGCAAAATTTTTAATTATAGCTTATATAGGTATAACGTCTTGCCTAATAAGCTCTTTAATATAAAATAAAGGCTCTTACTCTTATTATAAATAAAACATTTGTTAATATTTATAGTAGGTAACGCGCGTAATTAAGACGCCCTAGTATCTTTATTTAAGCGTTATATAGCTATTGTAATGGGCTACGCCCAGTTGCTGCCTCGGATCCTTAATCCTTAGTTATGCGAACCCTAGATATATAAGTTGAATGCCTAAAGCTTAATTTTAGACTTTTTATTAAACTTATAAGTATTCTTTTAGCACCCTTAGCTTATTAAGCACTTAGCCCCTTATATTAAATTTAATTACTTTTACTTATTACGGGATAAGTAAATGTTAAATATAACTACAAACTAAAGCTATAAAGTAGTACACGAAATTAAAGAACTTACGTAAATAGATATTATAAAGGCAACGCCTAGACCTATAAGGAGATAGAACCCTCCCTAGCAAGTAATTAAAAAGGAGTCCTAACGGACATTTAACGCTAGTAAAACTATCTTTACTATATAAAGAAGTTATAAAAATAAGAATAAGACCTTTTACTAAAGGTCTATATTTTAGCGCGAACGATTATGCGTAGTAAGCTATTAACTTATAAAAAAGTAATAGCTAGGGAAATAAAAGGATAGCCTCCTTATTTATAACTAAACTTTAGGTATTAGAAGTTAATAAGAATAAAATATAATAATTCCTAAGTAAGGTTAAAGTACTTATTAACCTCTAGGATACCCTTTAGACTCTACTATAAGGAGTAAGAGGACTAACTAAAGAAATAGTAAGAAAGCGCTAAAAACCCCTAATAATATAATAATATTTCTAAGAAATAAGAGGTACGAAGTAGCTATTAAAAGTAGAGTAATAGATAAAGCTACTAGAGAGATTAATAGTAGAGCTTATCTTAAACTAAGGAAGAAGCCACCGCCCTAAGATTCTTAATCTGGCCTATTTTAATAGTAAATAACAGTATTACTACTATTTTAAAATAGTAATATAATATAATCTTCTAGAGTATAAGGACTACCTTAGAAATATATTTAAATATATTATTAGTTAATTAACAGGACGTGTAGCGACGGTGGGAATTATATACCTAGACTACTACCTAGGATGCACTAAAGCTAACCTCTAAAAGCTACTAGACTATAATTTTTATAACTACCTAGTAGAAGAAATCGGGCGCAATCGCTTACTTATAATATAATAAGAAAACTAGGAGTTTTATAACTTTAACCTTAACTTTAATAACTTTGCTATAGAAGCTAAGGAGTATAGTTAAGAAATTTTAAAAAAAACTTATACTTTTAGAGCCTCTATAAGGACTTACAGAACTAAATAGTTATAATAAATATAAATAATAATTAGGGCCTGCAAGGGGTCTAAAAGAAAGTTAATAAGATTAAAAAAACCTTTTTTAAAATATATTATAATTACTAAAGTTGTCTGCTAAGAACAGGACGCTAGATAAGATAAATTAGGAACCTACTTAAGCTAACCCTAGAAGGATATCTAGCTAATAAAGCTAAGATAGAAGACACTAAGCAATAAATAGAGCCACAGGATATAGGTCTAGTAATACCTAAAAACAAGCCACCTAGGTGTCGCGCAAGGTAATAGAAATCCGTAAAAAGAATAATTCTTATTTTTATTATAAAAATACAGGACACCGCGTAAAGTAGTATAAACTTTTACTTATAATAAAGCTAGCATAAGTTCGCGCCACTGCACCTACTTCTAAGAAATTCTTTAATAAAGAGTTTAATATAGCCTTTATTAATTTAAAAAACTAGATTTTCCTAGCAACAGTCGCCGCTAGGAGGTAAAATTAGGAAAAGGAAAAAAGATAAGTTTTAATAACTTTTAAAAGCTATAGCTAGACTTAATACTAGTAATAGTATACTCGCTTATTAATAATATTGTGTTTACATTAACAATAATTAATTTAAGTTATTTAACCTTTAGATTTATATTAAAAAAATTTATAACGAAAGCCTATCTATAGCGTAAAAACCTACCCTAATTATAAAAAGTTATTAGTATTAGAGGCATGCAACTGTTTGTACGCGAAGTAGTCTAATTAAAAATAGATATTAATAACTATATAGAACTAATATAATTATACGTTTTACCTAATAACGGGTTGTACAATCTAATCCTTAGCCTAACCTAAATAAAAAAGAATAGTGTTAAACTAGCCCTAGTTAAGAAATTAATTTAGATTAGAAGTTTAGACACCCGCATCCATAACTAAAAAAAATAAAAAACTATTAATAAAGCCTTAAAGGGTATTAGCTATAGCCTTTATAGCCCTAAATTAGCGTAATTAACGCCTAGGAAACAAGGCTAAGGTATTTTCTATATTAATAAAGGATATATAGAAGGCGTTAACCTATAAGCTAAAGTTAAACCTACAAGAGTTACTACCTAAAACTTTTAAGGACTTATAGCGTATCTTTTATAAGGAACAAGCTAATAAGCTCCCCTTACACTATATACCTAGAGTAGATCTTTTTATCCCTCTCGTGGAAAAAAATAGCAAGACCCTAGAAATCCTTTATAGCCCTCTATTTAATATATCTCGCGAAGAGTTGCTTGTCCTTTAAAAAGAGCTTACTAAATACTTAAATAAAAGCTTTATTTAGGTAAGCAAGTCTAGCGCTACTACCCTAGTATTACTTATTAAAAAACCTAATAAAGGACTACGCTTTTACGTTAATTATTAAGCCCTAAACACTATCTTAAAAAAGGACTAGTACCCTTTACTATTAATTAATAAGACCCTTTAGCTCCCGGTAAACGCTAAATAGTTTAGTAAACTTAATATAATCTAAGCCTTTTATAAGCTTTAGATAGTAAAAGGCGAGGAATAGAAGATAGCGTTTAAAACTAAATTTAGTTTCTATAAGTAGCTAGTAGTTCCTTTTAGCCTAGCCAACGCGCTAAGTATATTTTAGTAGTATATTAATTAGGTGCTAAGGGAGCACCTTAATAACTACTATTTAATATATATAAATAATGTTCTTATCTTCTCTAGTAGCAGCTAAGAAGACTACGAAGAGAAAGTATATATTATAATTTAAAAGTTAAGGGCCGCAGGACTATACTTAGATATTAAAAAAATCTAAGTTCTACGTTAAAAAGATTAAGTACTTTAAATTTATTATAAAAGTTAACAAGGGCGTAAGTATAAACCTAGATAAAATCTAAGTAATTTAAAAATAAGAGCTACTAAATTTAGTAAAGGGAGTTTAGAGCTTTATAAGCTTTATAAACTTTTATTAAAGATTTATATAAAACTTTTCTAGCATAGTAAGCCCCCTTATAAAGCTTACTAGTAAAAGAGTAAAATTTATTTAAGGACAAGAGTAGTAGTACGTATTTAACTTTCTAAAAATAGCGTTTTATATAGACCTCGCGCTAGCCTACTTTAACCTTAAATAAGAATTAATACTAGAAGTAGACGCCTTTAGCTAGTTAATTAGGGTATACTTCTCTTAGTATAATAATAATAGGATTCTGCGCCTAGTAGCTTACTTTTTAGCGAAAAATAGCCTAGTAGAATGTAACTACGCTATCTATAATAAATAGATACTTATAGTTATTAAATACGTAAATAAATAAGACTATATATGTTAAGCAGTAAAGTACCTTAAGGTTTATACTAATTATAAGTACCTTACGTATTTTGCTACTAAATAAAGGCTAGATAAATAATACGTTTAGTGGGTAAATGTACTTAGCTATATTAATATAACGTTTATATATAAACGAGGGTTAGTAAACTCTAGGACGAACGCCCTTTTTTAAAGAGACTAAGACCTACTAAAAGAGAGCAAAAATAATAAATTAAAGTTAAAATGTTTTACGCTTTTTTAAAAAACTACAAAAAAAAAATAGCTTAAAGTTTTTTATTTTCTAAATACCTACTACTATAAAAAAACCTAATTATACTAAAATAGACAAGGACCTAGTGCTCGCTTACCTAATATACCTTAAACTACCTATATTAGCCCTTTAAGGAGGCGATAGTCCTGCCGAGCAGCGCGAACTAGACTTTAACACTATATAGTAAAAGGTAAAATGTAATAAAAATAGCGCGTATAGCAAAATAAAGGTCTATATTAAAAACAGGCTTAGGAAGTTCGAATCTAGGTAGAAGTTATCTATTAGTATCTTAGAATATAGTATAGATAACGAAGGGTACCTACGCTATAAGTTAAAATAATAAGTATTAAAATTAAAACTTTTATAAATAAAGCTAATAGTAGTCGCACATAGTTCCCTAGCTTTAAAATAC
The DNA here is from genome assembly GCA_010015655.1 of Bimuria novae-zelandiae CBS 107.79. Taxonomy (NCBI): domain Eukaryota; kingdom Fungi; phylum Ascomycota; class Dothideomycetes; order Pleosporales; family Didymosphaeriaceae; genus Bimuria; species Bimuria novae-zelandiae. The sequence goes on along the minus strand of ML976694.1, from coordinate 42,697 downwards.
TTAAAATAAAAAAATAATGTGTTTTATAAGCGAGCGGCCCATACAAGCGAGCGGCCCACCCCACCAACTTTTTATACCTTTACAGCAACCTATCTTAACAACACAATAAGATAATAGTATATAATTGCTATACTAGATTAAATAGTATCTATAATATCGTTCTTGCATGTTCGCATATTATGGCCAGTCTTCTTGCAGCGGCTACAGCGTGTTAAAGCCTACCGATTAGCACCTGATCGCGCCTTATCTTGACGTATTTCTACCTCTATCTACTGCTTAACATCCTTTTAAGCGATAATCTTCTCTACTTCTACCTTTATTAAGGTACCCTGCCTCTAGATCCGCTTCTTTTTGCGCTATTTACGCGTTATAGCGGCCTTATTAGCCTTTTTAAGCTTCGCGATCTGATCGCGCATAAGCGTACTTTCGTAAGCTATTACCTTAGCGCCCTTTTTAAGCTAATTAAGCGCTGTAATAATAGAAGTAGGTAATAAGCTTTTATGCCTTTAAATCCTATCGCGAATTAATATTAATTAAGCCTTTAGCTCGCGCGCGTTGCTTGGTATTTTAGCTTTTTAAAGGGTAACCTTTAGTAGAGGCGGCGTCGGCGTACGAAGCTTGATATTAAGCTTTAATATTACCGCCTCTAGGTTGTATAGGACTAGGCTAGCGCCTTAAAAGCTTGCGCAGATATTTTCCTTTATAATTAATTACTTATAGGCTGCGTAAAAGGCTAGTAGGAACTCTAGCTTTATAATATAGTTAATATAGTCGCGTATTAGGCTCTTAATCTAGCAGCTATACGCGCGCTTTAACGGCGAAAAGTAGCTAATATTAAGTAGCTATAGAAGGTGTAATAAATGTAGTAGTATATAGAGAGTATAGATATTATTCTCCTTATAGAGCTCTTAAAATTTAAGCGAGTTATAGCTCTTATAGCTATTAAGTATAAGTAGCTAGCGCGCGCCTACCCTATACTTTACTATATACTTAATAAAGTGCCTTAGCCACTCTACTCTAAGCTTATTAGTAGTTTAGCTATTATTACTAATAGCGAAAGCCTAGTCGCGCGGTATATTATCGTCCTAGTACTAAGTAGAGAGGTAATACTAGCTAGCGAAGATAATAAAGGGCGGGATTGCCTAGCTAGTAGCGCTAATTCTATAGATTGCTATAGTCTACCTATAATTGCCTAGCTAGATAGTCTTTAGCCTGCCGCGTCTCTCTAAGCCTATAACAATAAGCTAAGATAATATCTTGCCTATTATAAAACTAGTCTCGTCGAAGTTATAGGTATCCTTATTATAGATACTATAGGTAGCCTTTGTGCGCGCTACAAGCTCGAACTAAGCTCTAATAGCATCTAGATCCTCACACAGAGCTCTCTGCTAATTATACGGTTAATTAAATCGTATAGTAAGATAATCTATTCGCTTAACAAAGTTGCGTGGCCACTACTTACTAACCTGTCTAGCGCCTCGCTTAGCGAGTAGCTTATCCGCTATATCTTGCACAGCACTTAGCGTGGGCGGAAATCCTCGCGAATCTAGGTTAAGTATATGCCTAATAATTACCTCCTCTTCTATCTTAGTAAGCTTTTTTAATTTAGGCTAGTAATTACGTCGCGTAGTAATTCTAGCGCGTTAGCGTTAGAGCGTTATTTAAGGGATAGTAAATGTATATGCTACACCTCTTATAGACTAAATTTAGTTTTAATTAATAGCTAAGATTACAAGGTGTATATTAGCCTTAGCAGAGGCTAGTTAGGCCTGAATTAGGGGCGCCATAGTAGGTAGAAGTTTATGTGCTGCAAAAAGTTGGTGGGGTGGGCCGCTCGCTTGTATGGGCCGCTCGCTTATAAAACATGTTATAGCACGTCGCGAAGATCCTAAAATATTTATAGTACTTATTCGACCTTACTATAATTAAAAAACCTATTATAATCTACCCGCGTATTACTATTAAAAGTAGGTAAAATTATTATAATAGCTAATACTTGCGTAGCTATGCAGGAGGTAGAGATATTATAATTAAACTATTAACTATTAACTCTAACCTCTATATAGAAGAGAAAGCGCATATAAGTTAATTAAAATTAAAGGTTTATAAATATTAAAGCTATTAAGACTATAATTAATTAAGCTAGTACTTAAAGAGCTCCTATATTATAATTAACTATATTAAATACTACCTTCGCTATTAACAGGGTAGCTACAACACCAAGCTTCGCAGATATATGTATACAGTTTTAAATATAATATGGCGTTGATCGATTATCGCGACTTTTGTGTCGGTGATCGTTTTGGTGGGGCTGATCAACATTTAGGGGTGATAAACATTTAGGTGCGTCGGCTTAGATGTGGCATCCAGCCCCAATGAATCTCGAACATATGCACACTAACCTATGACGAAAGCGACTCAACCTATTGTCATGGTAACTTGTGCAGAACTCCTTGCTCAAAACTTCGAGTTCATATTCCCAAGGAGTAGGGGTTTCGACCGCTTCGCTCGGTTTCCCGGCCATTGCATGGTAAGCCAATCAATCGGGCGTCATCGTCATCTCCGCCTTTGCTATGTAGCCACGTCGATTCTTTCAGCTGTATAACCTATCAGGTATGAACAACTCAGCGGCGAAGCGATCCTCGAGTCAACTCTATGCCGTACCCTCACGATCTGCACGTCGACTTGTTAGAGATTGTCTCATCATTCGCCAAATGCACCCGGTTCATAGCAGATGTTTGCCTAGTTGATCGACTGCACCGCTTGAAGTTGCTTGGCCCAGGTTTCAGGTGTTCACCGTGCCGTGAAAGACGGTCACCGAGCCTCTTTTTTCCACGCCGTGTTCTCACGGTCAGCATACGACTAGATAATGATATTACCACGCTTGGCAACTGAATTGACAATTTGTCTTCTTTGATTGCAATCTGAGTGTTCAACGTCAGGAAAGAAAATGTGAGTGCTGTATGCACATTTCTCATGAGCGTACACTCATAGACTAGGTATGGGCCGGGAAGAAACTTATCCCGAAGCCATCTTTCGAACCGAGCACAAAGATTTTGAAGCCAATTGAGAAAAACACCGAAACACTGGAAGCTCTCTTTGAGAACAGGTACTGGGAGAATGGTGTAGAGAAGCAGTGGCCTGATAACAGAGGGAAATGCGAAGCGATCTATAGATTCACCACCCTGATGAGTCTGATGTCTTAACACAACGACCCGTACATCCAAGAAGTCATGCGCGCTCAGGTAACCCGTGTGGGCGAAGCATTTGATTATTTGGAGACCAAGGTCCTACCAACTCTGACGAACTCCAACACTAACCAACCCTACAACTATCCATCCGCTGGGCTGAAAGATAAATGGATCGCTTGGATCACTGATCTACACGAAAAACGTCTGACAGCACTCAACGATTTTGTGAAGACAAAGGTGGGGGTCTTTCGAGGCGACTCTACTATGTGACAAGTGAAGCGGTGGGATTTCGCTCGAATCTTATGGAAGCGTAAGGATCCCAACTGTGGCTTCGAAAAAACTGACAGCAAGATCAAAAAAAGAGTGGACCTAATGTTGGTTGCATATGACGAGCTCAAGTTGGCGGAAACAAAGCTGAAGCTTGATTGATTTAGGTGGATTCTGTTGCATGCGACAGCTCGGCTTGACTGAAGTTCATTCTTTTCGCGTGGTGCAGGCTCGCGAGCAAGTGGCGGCTGAGGCCTGGGCGTTGGAGGAGCGCGTATTTTGTCACTTTCGCTTGAATATCAATAGTGCTTCCGTGTTTTGGAAGTTTTTTACTTCCTGTTTCACTACATTTTGTTTTTCCTCACAGTAATAAGCACCACGCCCGGGTGGGTGGCGTACAAATTCACCAACCAATCACAAAAAGGACATAGCGACTGAGTAGTGTACGAGCGTACGTCAGATCTCTGAATAAACCTTCAATAACACCTTTTTGGGAGCAGGGGAGTCAAAAGGGCCTCGTCGGGTGAGAATGTGTTCCTCCTCCGACAGCCGCTCAAACCTACAAAGACCTCCCAAGAACCGAGACCGAAAATCAAACAACTTTTGATTTGGGATTGAGCGAAATTCGTCGCGATGGAGAACACGCGCACGAGCTGGACTTTCTTCAAAGACCTCTACGTCGTCTCCAGAGCGAGCATCTTCTTCGAGATCTTCTTCGAGTTCTTCCTAGAACTCTTCCAACTCTGGATCGGATTTCGCCTTTCCGAAAGCTTCTTGGTCGCGTTTATAAAACCATCGTCCGTCCGCAGTCTCCATAGCAAACTCGAATTCGAACTCTTGAAGTGACGGAAATGGCACATCTGTGCGGTCTGTGATAACGCGGAAGAACTGGGGACAGATGACGAGCCCCCAATGAGGTGCAGCTTTCTTAAGTGCGGAAAATTGGCGAAATGCTGCACGATGCAATTCCAAGTTTCGTTACGCCAGTTATCGGGCTCGATAAACTTTTGAGGACGAACCTTTTCATTCTCGAGAACTGTATGGCGTATGCTCAAGCGAACCACTGTGAGTTGGTCTTTGTGAAGTAGGCATAACGATTGTGTGAGATCTATGTTTGTTAGTCTACAAACCAGCTGGGGTTGGGATTTAATTCACCTTTCCTGTGCGCTCGCCTCAGCATTCCACCCGAAGTATAGGGGTCTTGATCGCAGATTAAGATGCCTTTCATCTCGACAAGCTGTTGTGTGATGATCGGAATCCACGTCGGCCTGAGGTCAGCAAGCAACCGCAACCCTCCGAACTCGAAACTGGAAACCTGGCGCAAGGCTGGCAGTAGGTATCTGTACAATTCAAACTTTCCAGCATTGGTACTTGCCCCGCGAATATTGGCTCGCTCATGCCCATAGGTTTCGCAGTAGAATGTTCGAAACCCTGAACTACCGTATAGCCCCTAATTGCCTTTACTACTCTGAAAATTACGTTCGGCATCTTCGAAGATCAGAGTGATGGGGCATGGTTCCCCCAGTCGCTCCTCAAGATCCGATAGTATACTGAAAAGCTTGCGTACGGACTCCGAAAACGCTTTGCTATCGGCTTCTCGATCTGGGACGATGTTGATATCGCAACAACCATCCGTACCGGGTGGGCCAAGGAGAATGAATATGATCGACAAGCGCTTTAATACTGCCCTGCGGACTATATTTGCTCCAATAAAAACCCGCGCAAAATCCTCAAGCTCATCTGTCCTCACACAGACCTCCTTGAAAGTCCGATGCTCGATTGAATCTTTCCACTTTCGGGAGATAGCCAAATATTGGGCAACTTTGTCCCTTGTAGATGTGTCATTCTCTGAAATTCCCCGGTTGAGGAAGCCGATAATTTCATCGTAGAGTTCTGGTGCGAGTTTCTCCATGGTCCGGCAAAACCTTCGTCTAAGACCGAAAGTGAGGTTGAGAAAAATTGAAGGCTGATGGGGTTGGCAATGTTTGACGAGTCGGACTGATGGTGCCTGCCAGGCACGGCGGCAACGTGCGGCGCAGTCAGTCGGCCTTGGCAATAACGTGTCTTAAGAGCTGTCCCGAAACACTGCCTAACTAATTATTACTTTAAAATAATATTTAGAACACAGCCGTCACGTATAGAGTTAATAAACTATATACAAAGAATTAGATTAATTCGTAGTCCTCTATTCTAGGTTATTATTTAATAGTAGAGTTAACGTGTCTGTGCGCGTGCCGAGCCACTTCGCGTAACGAGCCACCCAACACCTAAAGACTGAATGACTCACTAACTTTGACGCGTCGTAACTCCACCAATATGGGGGCAATTGAAGATGCGATTGAAGCTATTCAATCTTTGGATCCAGGAGAAAAATTTTCATATAGAAAAATAGCGGCTACCTATGGTGTAGATCGGACTACGTTGTCCCGAAGACACAAGCGCGTTCAGGCCCCAAATGAAGCCAAGAATATCAACCAGCAGAAACTTACACCACAACAAGAGCAGGAGCTTGTACGATATATCGAAAGACTCACAAAGAGACATACACCTCCTACTAGAGAGATGATACAGAATTTTGCCTCTACGATAGCAAAGGAGCCAGTCAGCGAGAGCTGGGTTACCCGCTTTATCAACCGACACAGCATTCATCTCATCTCCCAATGGACCGTCGGGATGGACAACAATCGCCACAAAGCTGATTCAGTGGATAAATATCGCCTCTATTTCAACCTTCTACACAGTAAGATGGATGAATATCGCATAGATCCTCGTCATATCTACAATATGGATGAAAAAGGCGTCCTGATCGGTATTGTTGGTAGATCAAAGAGAATATTCAGCAGACGAATGTGGGAGAAGAAGGAGGTTAGGGCATCACTCCAAGATGGCAATCGCGCATGGATCACGCTCCTGGCATGTATCTGCGCTGATGGATCAGCTCTGCCGCCAAGCCTTATTTATGAGGCCGCCAACAAGGGCATCCAATCAAGCTGGGTAGAGGATATCAAGGCAGGAGAACATGAAGTCTTTATCACCTCATCATCCTCTGGCTGGACGAACAACGATATCGGGCTTGCCTGGCTTGAGCAGGTGTTCGATCGCTGTACAAAAGAGAAGACTCGACGATTATATCGTCTTTTAATTGTAGATGGCCACGGATCTCATGTCACTATGGACTTTATTAACTATTATAATAAGCATAGGATCCTGCTTGCTGTCCTGCCTCCTCACTTAACTTATACGCTTTAGCTACTTGACGTTGCGATGTTCAAGCCTCTATCAACAGCATACTTAGCAGAGCTATCACGATACCTTCATAGAAGCTAAGGCCTAGCTTCTATTACTAAAGACGACTTCTTCCCCTTATTCTAGAATGCGTGGAAGGCCTCCTTTAAGGAATCAACTATCCTTAGCTCTTTTAGAGCCACAGGCATATCGCCACCTGATCCTAATCCTATCCTGGATAGGTTCGCCCAGGATTAAGAATCAGGCGATAACTCCTCATCAGGGCTTAGCGATCATGACTGGAGAAAGATAGATAGGCTTGTACGATCAGCAGTGAAGGATCAGGGTAGTCAAGATACAAAGAAGCTTCGTCAATCGCTCCACCACCTATCTGTCCAAAATGAGCTACTTAAGCATGAGATGGATGGGATTAAGCAGGCACTATCTATTAAGGAGAAGCGCAGAAAGAAGGGCAAGACTCTAGATCTCTAACAGCGCTAGGAGTATTAGAGTAGGGCTATCTTATAGTCACTAAGGAAGGTGAGGGAGGCACGTGTTCGTTAATCTATTAAGGAATAAGAGGATAAGCAGCAGCAGCTTTAAAAAGCAGAAATAGCAGAGCTAAAGAAGGTAGCTAAGCTATACAAGGAGAAAATGCAGCAGGAAAAGCGTAATGCGCGAGAGGCAGCTAAGAAGGCGAAGGAGAAGGAGAGGGCTAAAAAGGCAGCTCAGCGCGCTGCCCAGAAGTCTGCCCGCGACGCAGAAAAAGCTCTACAACTATCCCAAAGGTGTAAGAGAAAGGCTTCTCAGCCATCTGCACAGAGCAGAAAGCGTCCAAAACGTGTTGTTGATGCTACAGATGTTGGGGAGGCCTTAGAGGGCGCATCTGCTGCCCCGAGCAAATCTACACGCAGCGGCCGCGACGTCAAGCTTCCAGATAGATTCAAGTAGTGCAAATTAATCGCAGCTATCGATTGACTACCCTAGTAGAAAATCTTATAATAATATTGTTTGTGGGTGGTTCTGCAGCCTCATTCTTGCATGAGCTGTTATGGTGTTGGGTGGCTCGTCACGCGAAGTGGCTCGGCACGCGCACGGACACGTTAAGACTTGCTTCCTAACTGCCTATGCTATTTCTCGAAGAAAGGTTTGTCTAAAGCTTTATATTTAAAGCCAGATAGTGCATACATTACATATTATAATGTAACCGTCCACCGATTGCTTATCCGAAAGGTGTAAGCAACCATTACCACCAACCCGAACACATTTCTCCAGACGGAGCCTCCAGAGATGCATGAAATACTCTCACGAGATGTAACAGCTCTCGCCAGCCTACATGCCAGAATTCCTCACTACCATTCATCCGCCTCCGCCCGCTTAGTTGCCGCATTCAACTCCCGCATAGCGCAACACGCTGATACGATCTTGAAGCTTTGGAACTCATGCGTCGAGCGTCCTTCTCTAGCGCGGAATGGAGAACTCTTCAGCTGGCTGATCTCTAAGCATGCAATGCTCCGCTGAAGTGCAGCATGAGTGTCCTCTGACGGCCCATCCTCGCCGTGACCCTGATCACCCGTTGCCACTGTTCGTCGTCGAATGAGCTTCTCGACCCATCGCGCGATTCGGTCAAATTCGTCTTTCAGCTGCAATGACCGATCTCGTTGTCGACGCGACTGGACTCCCGAGCCACTGAAGATCGAACCGGTGAAGACCTCGAGCTCAGTAAGGGCCTGGGTGGGGTGGCTTGAGTAATCGACCGTTGCATTGTATATAGCGTCTTCGTAGCTAGTTACTTGTAAGCACAGCGCCCAAATAGTTACGAGCGAAACTCACTCGAGACGGATATTCGCAGCCTCTGTCGACATGTGGTTCCATGAAATCCCTCCAAGCACCCTATTGCACTCCTGGATGATGTTTTTGAGGAATTCATTCCAAACTTTGTCGTCGGTATTCTTCCTATCTTGCAAACTCTTGTACCAGATCTTCTTCTCATCAATGGCGTCGAAGAGTAACCCGTTAATCTTCTCGCTACGATAGTAACTTTAAAGCGCGAAAAGGTTAGCAAGTTCCATGAGAACCGGGCTATTGGGAAGTTGTTGAGAGTCTCAGCTCGCAAAGCTCAAACGAATTAAGTGTCTGCAACAAGCCAAGACAGCCACTTAATTCCCTCACAGCACTTACAGGTATCGCGGTCCAGAGTTGTCATCATCGTCCTCATCTTCGTCTTCGCGTGGACGTGTGGGCGCATCAAATGCAATTTCGGCTCCCTTCAGCAAGTGCGTGGGTGGGCTTGGTGCAAGACTACGGAATGATTAGCCCGGGCGGAGATAATTTTGGACTACGCATATTTGCATCAACAATAGAATTATACATACAAGTGGGGTCGGTATCTGGGTGGTCGTATACTATTCAACTTTGCCGTATCAATCGGGACTCCTGATTTGGAGTAGTCAACTTGAGTTGAGTGTAACTCAGCAAGAAGTAAACATTCTGACAGAGTTAGCAAATCGATGAGAGAACCAGCGAACAAATGTGCATACGCGCATCTAATGTTCCCTCTTCGCGCTGATCCGCTAGAATCATGTGCCGATTTGCGATGAGACCCAGCTGATCGGTCGCCATGAACTTGATGAAAAAGTCCGTGATGTCTTCCTGTTTCACGGGTCTTCCGATGCTCTTTGGGATAACGCGGGGGTATTTTGCGGGAGACCAGACGCGTCGACATCCATTCACCGCCACGCTATCCCAAATAACACTGTATGTATCTCCATCCAGGTCTCCTCCACTGAGACAGCTTGGAAGGTCTCGTGTACCTTTCTGTGAGAACACAATACAGTTTCTCAATGCTCTCAAAGGATGGTGGCTCGGTGGTATGATGTTAGTAGCGATCTGGATGTCACCAGGGTGCAAAGCCGGTGATCTCGTGATCAACATCTGGCGATTGTCCAGGTCCAGGGGGTGACTGTCAATGAAAGGAGCCTGATCGAAGGTGACGAAGATCTCCCCCTCCTCTAGGTATCCTGTCTCGTCCATGATCCCAAAAAGCGTAACACCTTGGGCGATGGGAATTCTAGCCTTGTATTTCATGAGACGGATTTCGCGGAGAAGAGCTGCTTCCACAACGGAGCGCATGAAATGATCCCTCCGGTAGTCAATACCAGCTGATTCCAGTCCCCTGATCAACTGAGGGAAGCCAACGGAATCGGCGATATTCTTGCGTTTGAGAAATCCCGCCGTATTGGAGATGTGGGCGGTGACAAGCTGCAATGTGGAAAGTGCATTTGCCTGTTGCTTTAGAAACCAACTCGCTGGAATGCCCATGTCCTCAAGAATCTTGATCATCTGTATGAGTGTCAATTCGTGAAATACCGAAATGTTTTACGGGACTAAGCGGCGAGCTTTTACGTACCTGTCTATTAAGGACCAGTGGGATTGGTTTGTTGGCTGCATCGCAAATTTCAAGATTCTCAACGTCTGTACTGTCGAACTTGACCATGGAAGCTCGCACATTCATGGCGCAACCTTCCAGACGGGAGTCTAATCCAAGCATGCCTTTAGCCCCGCCCCAACGAATCTGGAAACAAGTGGCGCCGCCCTTTCTGGGGGGAATAGAGTCTTGGATCAACTCGACTGCTTCACGAGACAAAGTCCCTACACCGTCACTAAAGACGTGACGTCCATCTGCTGATGAAACCTCCGGTATACTGCTAGCTTTTATCCCGTTGTACTTCAGCGATATGGCAAATGGAGTCTCCGAAAACGCTTGACCAATGCGAGCGGCGCACCGAGCGGGAGAATAGATGTTGGTGAATTCCCCAAGACCCGGAATGATTGTGTGATATGATTCTAACCGACCGTTCTGAGAGTTGAAGAAAGGGGCTACGAACCAGGCAGAGTGATTGCGCAAAGAGGAGTGAGAGTATCCAAGGAAACCATAAGTTCTCCCACAGATTTGAATCCCACGATTCATAATTTGCCTGAATCGGTCGTAAACGTCATCGTTTGAGACTTTTGAGTTGAACCGCAGATCCGTTCCATCTTCGTCGCAGAATTGTACCCGGATAAAGTATTCCGTCTGGTCCGAGAACCGACGGAGGACGCGATTTTTGGCTTCCGGGTCAGGGCCATGGAGAGTTATGCCGGTGGGGGTAATATTCACCTTGTGGACCATGGTCAGATTGTCGCGGCCTCTTTCCTGCAATATGTAAGCGGAAATCCTCCTCGCGACAATAGGGTAAGCTCACAGTGATCAATTCCTTGTACAAACCTCTATCAATATCTTTCTGGTTCTGTTCAGCGTAGCGCCAAAGCTCTTCCACGTCAAATGTTGATTCGCTAATCTCGACACTCGGAAAGGGTATCTGTGAAAGCAGCTTTCGAAAGGCCTCAGCGGAAATTTGTGTCTTGGAATTCATGTCAGTTCAGATTCAGCTCTACGAGTTAAGGTCCCTTACCTTGGTTGCATCCCGCGAATTGAGGTAAGCTTTACAGACAAGCTTTTGAACGGTCCAAGGAGGCAAATATCCATTCTTTGCCAAAGCTTCCATCTGATACAGAACCGGGAATGGCAGATGTTGGGAAAGGCTCTTAATTGTTTCATTCAATTCATTGGATGCATCGAACAAGTTTGTATTTCCCACTTGCACCGGAAGATCGTGGCGGATGACGGTAAGTACGCCTCGTTGTATCAGCCTATCTGACAGCTGGTAGAAGTTGCTTGGAGTGACGGAAAGATGGTAAATCATTGCCTGCGTGATGATCTTATTGTGAGGGGTCGCTGCGTTTGTAGGGTGTGGGAGCTCGGTCAGTCGCTGACGCTTAGGTGTTCCACTCCTTCTAAGAGAGAGCAAAGACATCAGATTTGCCAATTCTGGTTCTTGTACACCAAAGAAGTGAGGAGTTTCCCACAACGTCAAGGTGAGGGCTGTAGGACGCGAGCTGATAATTACCGTCTCTACAATCCGGTACGGTATCTCGATCCGGTTACCACCGGCGCCATAATTGAAGTCAATCAGCAGTGCTTTCTTTGCGAACTTTGCTGTTCCTAGCGAGTGAAGCCACTCGATTTCTGGGCAATATACGAGCTCGTCATGGACATAATTGTATGTCCCACACGATATTCCGGTTGTGCTGAAAACAATTTTCGGCTCTTCGGGAGGGTAAGGAAGCCTGAAGAATTAGCCAGCAATGGTGGGGGTGCGGAATTTACCACTTACTGCTCCAACTCCCGGCGTTCTTCTGCAGACCTTTCCAAGGCCCTGAGAGTGTACGGGTCTGGCTTATTTGTGCTGAGCTTGCAAAACACCCAGCTGCCCAGAATTTTCATGCGGGCAATGGGTCGCGGTTTTGCATTCTTGGGGGTCGGTGGTACGGGCACCTGTCCATGTCGGGCTAAGAATTGCTGACCATCAGTTCGACGTAGAAAAGTGACACTGCCGAACGTCCTCTTCTTAGCCTTTTGACAGGACCAATCTTTGATGCCAAGGGCCTGGGCCAAGGGTTTCAATTGAATGTTAAGCCCGCGGTCCGTCAAGTCCATTGGTAAGTTGGTCATGAAGACCTCCATGGTGACATTCGTCGTCGGGCTAGCTGCAGTCTGAATACCTAATCAACAACCACGGCACTTCTGCCAAAGATAAAATGATGCTGACCAGTAGATCAGATCATCCAACCAATTTTTAGCTCTGGAACAGGAGCGCTGTTGCCTTCAGGTATCGATCAAACGAAGCCAGCACAGGTGAAAGTGAAGGATGAGCGAGGGACGGAACCAATCAACGTGGAGCAAACCAACTGGCGCGGGGCCAAACTTCTAGCCGTTGGGCGGCTGAGGGTTGTCGGTAAGTGCCCGGGTCGGAAAGCTCGACTTGGAGGAAGCTAGTCAGTATGTCTCCACCAGCGAACTCTTGCGGACTGCGGCTGGAGGTTTATTTCGCGCTGATCCTCTCCTTGCAGAGCTGGTGGTGCGGGTGAGGATTGATGGCGGCGCGCTCAGTTAGTGTGGGGTAATAAGCTAGCCGATATACCCTGCCGAGACAGTCAGTGCGCCGCGACACTAACGCGCCACCCCAACAGATGTAGCACCTCAACTTTGACGCGCCGCATCTCCACCAATATGGATCCGATTGAGGCTGCAATCATCGCTATCGACTCACGAGAACCTGGAGAAACTTTCTTATATAGAAAAATTGCAGAAGAATTTGGTGTTGTGCGGTCAATATTAACGCGCCAGCATAGACGCGCTATGCAGGCGCGTACACAGCTACTATAGACTCGCTAAAATCTTAACTAATAATAAGAATCTAAGCTCCTATAGTATATATAGCGTCTTACTTAGAAAGGTCTACCCCCTACGCGTTAGATAATCTAAAACTTTATATTAATTATTGCTAAAAAGGATATCTCTATGCAATAGGTTAATTACTTTATTAAGCGCTACCTTAACTCCCTAATCTCGCGATAGACGACTAGGCTAGATAGTAATTACTACAACGCTAATTTAGGCGCAAGATATAGGCTCTACTTTAAGCTTCTATATAAGAAAATTATAAAGTATGGCATAGAGCCTTAGCATACCTACAATATGGACGAAAAAGGCTTCCTACTCGGCATCACCGGCAGGTCAAAAAGGATCTTCGACAGGCCTATATATGAGAGTCGCCAAGTGAGGCAATCTATCCAGGATGGCAGTCGTGAGTGGATCTCGCTTATCGCATGTATATGCGCCGATGGATCTACTGTTAATCTATTACTAATCTATCGATCTAACGCTAAGACTCTACAATCAAGCTAGGTTAAGGAAATTAACGTTAATTCTTATAAAGTCTTTATTACCTTATTAACCTCTAGATGGTTAAACAACGAGATAGGGCTTTAATAGCTAAAACAGGTGTTTAATCGCTATACTAAGGAGAAGGCTTAACAATAGTGGCGACTCCTAGTCCTTAATAGGCATGGATCTCACGTTACTATAGATTTTATTAACTACTATAATTAGAAAAAGATCCTCCTTGCGATATTTCCCCCTTACGCCACTTATACGCTATAGCCTCTAAACGTCTGTGTGTTTAAGTCTCTTTCTATCGCCTACTCCGACGAGCTCTCCGCATACCTGTATAGGAGTTAGGGGCTATTAATAATTGCTAAAAGAGACTTCTTTATACTATTTTAGAGGGTCTAGATAACGTTAGTTACGCTGTAATTAATTACTAAAGCTTTTAAGTATATAGGTATCTCGCTGCCAGATCCTACACTAATCCTTAGTTAATTTAATAGAAATAAGTCTCTAGAATAGAGATTACGTAAAAGCTCTACTTTAGTACTTAGCGTGTCTAATTGGCGCAAAATTAATCGGCTTTTAAAGGTTGTTATTAATACAGGGGGAGGTGATAAGGCCAAGAAGCTAAGTCGCACTATACACTTAATCTCTATACAGAAGTAGCTCCTAGAGCATAAGAATCAGGGGCTACGAGAAGCCCTCACAAACTAGAAATGGCGTTAAATAAAGGGCAGGACTCTACCTTTTAAGCAGCTAGATAAGTGGCATAGAGGATCTGTTTTCTAGTTACCTGCCCGCGTACAGAGGGCGCGCGATTCTCTCAGCCAATAAAAGGCTAAAAAGCAACAACTACAACTCTAGAAAAGTAAGCAAAGAGAGATCTAGATAGTAAATAGGTAGCTTAAAGCTTGTCTACTATAGGAGAAGCGTGTTGCGCGTGCGATAGTTAGAAATACGCGCGCTAAGGAGAAAGCTAATTAGGCTACTAAGTAACGCCTCCGTTAATAGGCTTATAAGGCTTAATAACAACTTTAAAAACGTTTTAAAATTGCTAAAAAGGAAAGCCAGAATGCTTTAAAAGCTACTTATATAATTATAAAGAGGAAGAAGCCTACGCCGGCATCTATACGCATTAATATAGTAATATCTACGCTATTAGCGCTAGCATCGCGCAGTAGCCAAATAATTAGAATACTAAGCAGATATTTATAATTTAACTAGCTAGTAATTTTCTATAGCTCTATAAAATCTTAACTCTAGAAAATTTCGCGATAAAAGCTTTTGTGTAAAACTTTACAGCCTTATATTACTAGCTACGGTGCTAGTGTTGGGGTGGCGCGTTAGTGTCGCGGCGCACTAACTGTCTCGGCAGGGTAGCGGTGGCGCACCGCTTATGTGTAGGCTCCATAATCCTTACTCGCCCCACATGCCAACCGGAGGTTGGCCCTACGCAGCCCAACGTAACTTTATAGCCTAATATAACTTTTTATTACGGATTTTTCTATTTTCTTAATAAACAACCTATAACTATGCCTAAATATTATGGCAAGAGCTATAAAATTAAGTAGCGTATCTTTAATTATCTCTTTAGTTTTTCTAGCTTAGAAATACCTAATTTTGTAGCTGCAGCACGCGAATAGAGCGTGCCTGTTTCGCGACTTCGAGCGCGCGCTGGAGGCCGGATCAGCCGCCATGACTGCAGCGGCACGAATCTACGACTCTTAGAGACCTAGGATAAAGCGCTAAAGTCATATATACGTCGCTACAACACTATTAGCATGCTATACCTTATGCTATAGTTAAAAGGTGCTACTTAATATATCCTTAATCGCGCGCACCCTAGACTTGTTAATAATTAAGCTAATTAAGCCAATCTAACTAAATTTAGTAACATGTTAACCAACGCGAGCTAGTGAATTACCATATTAGGTTAGACTAGCTTGATTGGCTTAATTATTAACAAGTCTGGCGTACCCTAATAGTAGAGCTCCCCTACTTAGTAAGGACTAGCTATCGCGATAGTTATAAAGAAATCTAGACTATTGCCGCATAAAGCAGAAGTCACAGCATATTAATTATATAGTAATAACGACGTTTAAAGCTTACAGCTATTATTTTATTAAGCTTAAAAAGGTAATATACACCTACGGCGTTACCCTATTAGACACCTATAATATGGACGAAACTGGCTTTCGCATAGGCGTTAGTAGCAATTAATAGATTATTACTATAGAGTTTAATTATTCTTATATCTCTGCGTCAGAGACGTCGCGCGATTATATTATAAGTATTAAATTAATCTTTAGTAATAAAGAGGTGCTTAAACCTATGCTCGTCGTATAGGCCATTAATTACCTTTATTACTAGTATATAAATACGGCGCTGCCTGATAGCTATATAATTACTATATTAATATTAGGATACGCTAATAACTTTATCTTAATAAAGTAACTAAAGTTCTTTAAAATACAAACGCGCGCGCGCTAGAAAGGCGTATAGTAATTACTTATATTTAATAGATTTAGTAGCTACCTTACTATTAAGTTTATATAGTTCTGCGATAATTATAAGATACTCCCCTTCTTACTATTACTATATTTATTACATTATCTACAGCCTCTAGACGTCGTCTATTTTTAGCTATTAAAGCAGAATTATAAAAAAGCTATAGAGATGGCCACCCGAACTGGCTGCATAGACTTTAACAAAGTCGAATTTCTACATGCGATCTATAGGATCAGGATAGATATATTTAAGCGCAGCATAATCCTAAGCGCCTAGGAGAAAGCTAGGATCTTTTTATTTAATTTAGAGCTTATTTATATAAAGCTGCTAGCACCTATCCGGACGCTATCCCTATTAGTTCTATTCGCTGTTAATTCGAGCCCTATCGCTAATACACCTACAGCATATTAGCGGCAGCATCAAAAAATGTCGCGCGCCCTAGAGAGAAGCAATATATTAAGCAGGAGGCTTACAAAATTCCTAGAAAGCTTGTAATTACTAATCGATAGTCTCGCGCTGGCCCAGCGCGACCTTATAAATATTACTATAGTACGGAGGTGCCTTTCAAAAGTCCTTGCCCACCTTGGCGAGCAGGGGTATACGCCACATTCCGAATTCAGAAGCATCTCCGAGCTGACGTGGCCTTTGCTTCTCAAGCTCACAACATTGCTCTATACTACTTGCTCTCTAATTGATACAGTCTTTGCTATGCCTCCTCACGATCTTGCTACTCGAGCTTTAATAATTACTCTTAAGGCTACTGGCAAGCCAAATGACGAGATCACTGGCCTAACAGGGATTTCAAAGCGGACAATTAACTCAATATTCGCGCGAGCTATTGAACGAGGCTTTGATCCATGCCAGCGGCCACTTAAGCTTCTGAACAAATACCTTGAAGATAGCCACCGATCTGGCAGGCCCTCAAAACAGGACGAAGTTGCACAGAAAGTAGTCAACAGCGTACGCACTGACCGCTATGGACGAGAGAAGTCTTGCGCTGACGTCGCTGGTGCGCTCAGCCAAGAAGGATTCAATATCTCCGCCGCAACTGTCTGGCGCATCCTAAGGAAGGCAGGTTTCAAGAAGACGAAACCAACGAGG
>ML976694.1:2778-22388 GCA_010015655.1 Bimuria novae-zelandiae CBS 107.79 | reverse complement strand
GTGCAAGCCCATATATATAACAATCGCGAAGTACGTGTAGAGCTCGGCTGGAGACGTCGGTTTCCACCCGCGGTAGGTGGAGGGTAAGGCAGCTTGCAGGTGCTCGGCATGCTGATTCGTATAGTGTGCGATTCGGTCAAGAACTTCGGCATCGAAAAACAGATTAAATAAGGCTATAGGAGAGCCTCTGTCGACACCTTCAGGTATCTGCGCGCTTCCAAAAATACGTGGATTGTCGATATTGAGAGGCTGCCAGTCGGGTGGCGGCTCGCGCGGCAGATCCGGCAAAACACCTGCTTTTTTACTGTATTTCGTGTCTTTCACGAAGTTAGTATTATTGCTGGGCGGCCCTATAGCTGTCGGCATGTTTGCATATATAGGCTATTTCGAAAAAGGTGTATTTTGTCTAGTAAACAGAAATTGCTGACATCACGATACAAATTTGGTGTTGCGAGGCTCTAGTTGCTGATTGGCTAGCAATATGTGGCCCGTGTACGGGCGCGTTTAACAGTGCATGGGATAACGTCAACTAATATAGTGGGGTGACCGCTCGCTTGCCAGGCACGTTAGCCTTATTTCTAGTAGAGAGTTTATGTTGTTCCGCGTGCATTGGCTGAATCCGTGCATTGGGTGCACGGACACAGTAATGCAGACCTAGCTTGATTGCCACACGTACGTCCAACACTGTTTTCGCATTTCTTTCCTGCGCCAAACTGTCTCATACACTCTAGGACGTGTATTGCTACGACAGTGGGCCACGCTCTCCGGCCGATACCGCACTAGGACTTCTCTCTTTTGATAGGCCGAGCTGGCGGATCCTTGATTTGCCGCGTAGCAAGCACCCTGCTTTCTCACGTACGACATGTGGAGCGCATCCATGTCCGTTGATTCCGGATCAACTATCTGAAATAGAGGAGATGCAGTGTCGAGTTCCAAATTCATGCTGATAACTGCGCTAGGATGGCGTTAATGGCGCAGCCCGCTGTCAACGCTTCCCATGGAGATGACGGGTCCCAGCTAGAGTCTGAACAGACCCGGCCAGGTCCGATCGTGTTCCCCGGTGTGATTTCGACGCGACCAAGGCATGGGCACGGTCTGAGTGAAACGTTGCTTCCGCCATGGAACTGAATGGAGCCACGAAAGCGAGACCAACAAGACGACTGCTGCAATGAGTACCACCGAATGCTTGAATCGTGCTTGATTCGCGACGAAGATTTCGGCAATCGAACTATTTACGTTCGCAACCTCCATTTACCGACCTTGCCGACGTCTTGCAGAGAATGTGCCCTGTGCGAAACGTTGTTGGCAATTCTTCAGGGCCGTGATGGGGTCGCCGTGGCTATGACCCAAATCTACAACAATTCATCTCTTCATCAATCCCGTGTTTACGACGAAAAATGGAACCCCGAAGCAACTGAATTGATCCCGCATGGCAGGGAAGTGTCTGTAATCCTGAAGACCTGGCTACCCCAGCCGACCAATGACTTAAAATTTTACAACCAATTAAGGATACAGTTCACCATAAGTCTGCGAGAACAGAACTTGGGTAGGAGTCAGGATGTTGTCGTCAATGAGAAGCTGAATGTTTTCATACTTGCGATGAAGCCAAACGAAGAATATGGAATACGATCGCATGACATGGATGACCGTCACAGCGGGGTTCTGGTTGGTCTCGTCCTCGACGAAAGACTCGAGATGGATCAGAAGTTGGCTCTCATTCAAACCTGGCTTGAACAAGACTTGAAAGCGGATGCCATGCTGAATGGATTACATCAGCCAATAAGCCATCTGTCAAACGGCACACTCACGTCGACAGCGGCCAATACGGTTCTACCTGCGAGACTACGTGATGTATCCGCGGATGGAGTTGCACGTCTGAAGGAAATCTATTGAGAAGATTACCCCGAGCTACCTCGATATGCTGCTTTGAGCCATCGCTGGGGCCAGTCACAACATTTCACAACCACACGTGAGAATAGAACACCTCTGAGAGACCCAGGTGTGGCCATCAAAAGTCTACCTCTAACTTTCAAAGACGTAGTCACGATCACTCGTTTGCTAGGTCTTGACCTTCTCTGGATCGATGCTCTCGCCATCATTCAGGATCACCATGGAGATTGGCTAAAAGAGTCCGTGAAGATGGGAGACATCTTGCGGAATGCTGTTGTCACTCTCGCAGTGCATAGTGCCCGGGACGACTCTGAAGGGTTCCTTTCAAATGCACTAGCGAAACGCCAGGTTCACAGTGTGCGTGTCGCGGCCAGTGACATTGCTCTGTGCCGGCCACCGAATGCAGATGTCGACATTACGAATAGTGCGCTCTCAAGAAGAGGCTGGGTCCTTCAAGAGCGCTTTCTCGCTAGCAGAACAATACATTTCATCTCAACCATGGTGTACTTCGAGACATCGACTGGCATACACTGCGAGGATGGCTCGGTGATGAAGGACTATATTGCGCAGACACCGCTGGACCTGGAACCCACGAAAGCCAGAGGGTCCTTCCTGAGCCCTTCAGCGCTTCCAGAGTCACGGTCCCTCTTCGGCTTTGGCCAGAGTGGGACAACCTCGAAACGGACATCCTTGGAGTGGCTACCTTTGCTCGAGATGTACTCTCGCTGCGGCTTGACGAAAGGCACTGACAAGCTAATAGCAATATCTGGGATGGCGGGAAAGATCTTCACTGCGACCGGGGTTTCGCGGTGCGCTGGCATCTGGGCTGACCACATCTGTGCTGGACTGCTTTAGTTACCTACTAACGACGGATTGCAAAAGGCTACAGCCCAACGGGCTCCATCATGGTCATGGGCGGCGTGGGACGGGCCCATACAGTACCTTCTCTGTACACGAGAACCCATGTTCGAAGGCTGGGAAGGCAGCTTCATTCCGCGCTGAGGGTTCGTGTCGGTAGCGGCCCCAGATGGGAAGCCAACGCAATGGCTTAACGAGAGTGGCTTTATAACAGTTCGAGGAAGGTTTTTGGATCTTCGCGGTTCCAGCCTTGGAGAACAATGTCAATTAGGACCCGGCCCAGCCCAGCAGGGTTCTCTCACTTCTGACAGCACCTCTCTGCCGCGGTTCTAGTTGAAGGATTACGTTCGCGTTCACGAACTTGTCCACCTATCTAGGGCGATCGGTTGGACTACGCTTGACCCTTCGGACCCTGCCTTTCTCTTGTCTCTTTCCATCGGCAGAGCAGATTTCAACCCTTACACGGACAATGTGGCGACCTACAACCGTCCATTCCTAGTGCTAGCCACGTACGTCAAATCTACCTTTGGGAGTCCAGAATTCAACCACGAGATTCTTGAAGAGAGAGTGGCAGTCTTAGGAATCGATGTTGGTACTCTGCAACCAGATGATCGTGTCTACCAGCGTATCGGGTTTGCTCAGCTTTCGAGTGTCTACCTGGACCGGATGTTTTGGGAAGAAAAGGCAGTGAATGAAGGGAAACCTTGGAGTGAGTGGTTCTTTGCGGACGAGAAATGGACGGATGTTACTATTGCCCAAGAGCTACAGGCTTGGTCAGCAGCTTTCGCATCAGCTCGGATGCATGCACATCATACATCTGGGCCGGCTTGGTCCCTCGAATGTTGGCAGATTTGCCCGAGGCCTTCCTGCATTTTATTATTCAGGATACACCATCTTCCGCCCGACGCCGCCATCGACAGTTACCTCCTGCCCTGTAACGAAGCCACTTCCAATCAAGTACTCAGCCGCCTTAGCAATATCTTCAACATTCCCAACCCTACCAGCAGGATGCCATTCTGCGTCTTCTTTACTCAAGCCCTCCTCCCATGGTGTACTCTGCGCATCAGCCTCCGCCCGCTCGTTCATAACATGTATCCACCCCAGCAGAATAGCATTCACGCGAATCGTATGCCGATGGCCCAGCGACACACTCATAGACTGCGTCAAACCAAGAATACCCGCTTTAGCCGTGGAATACGCTTCATGATCATCCTCGGCCTGGTACGCCCGCGTAGTCGAGATATTAACAATCGTCCCCGGAGAACCCTCGGTGCTCGAACCAGCCTTAAGCAACGGCACACAAAGACAACTCAACAAATACGGCGCCGTCAAACCAACCGCCATCTTCTTATCCCAATCATCCATGATCTCGTCGCTGTCGTCTTCCATCGGTTTCCCTGCTCCGACGCCCTCGGTAGCCATCGCGTTGTTGATGAGGACATCGAGTTTCCCTTCAAATACGGTTTTCACATCTTCAACCGTAGCTTTGATGCTTGCTCTGGCGCACAGGCCGCAGAGTGATGCTTTCTATGGGACCTGTGATGAGGTCGATGGCCACGTGTCGGCTAGCTTTTTGACGTGCTCGAGCTCGGAGGAGTTGGAGTCGAGGATGTAGACGGAGTGCCAGGCGCGCAGGAAGTGCCGGAAGAGACCGCGGCCGATGCCGCGCGCGCCGCCTGTGATGAGGATGCGGAGGGGTTGGGTGCTGGGCATTTTGCGTGGGTGGTGGGTTCACGTTCCGCGGCCTATGACGTCACTTTTGTGGATGGATCGGAAGAAGCGGTGGGGATAGAAAATTTCGCGGGACGGTTATGGAGAATATTTTGTCACCACCAGCGACGCAGCTGTTGCAAAGAATCAGTGTACGTGATCCCAGTCATGTCTTTCCGGGCGCGATGGTGCTGGTTAGCGTCGAAGTAGTGGAGTGCCGTCCCAATTTATACTAGCGCGTAACATTTCACAGTGCTCGCATCCCGTTCTCTCGCGTAAAGCTGAAAGCTGGCTATACAGACCTATGTTAACAATCGAAATTACGCCGTTGTATCATATATCCTGGGGTTACTTACTACCTTTTCCCGCTATAAACTCTGGCCTTTATGGCCCACTTCTACCTTGACGCGAAAGCCCGTTGCCTCCGACGTTCCTACCCCTCTCTTCTCTCCAGGCGTGGATGCACATATGCGTATACATATCGGTGTCGCGGAGCCTCATTCTCTCAACATGTGTCAATAAGAAATCGCAGCGTCTTCTTAGAGGACCACAACCTCGAGCCCTGTTAGACAGAGGGCCGCCACTTCTAGATTTTGCTATTTATATTCTATTTCCCATACTATTCATGCATTCCATGCCAGACTCATGCGCACTGTGCGAGACTCTTTAGGCCTCGGGGTCCGGAAATGCTACCACGCTCTAGACGGCCAGGTACAAAGTAAATGTAAGTCAGACACTGTATTGTTGATCCTGGGGTAACACACAGGACTAAGACAATGCCAAATAGAACTGCCTTACCCGACCTTGTACCTACACGACTGGGCTTCAGTCCTTGGTACTAAACGTGATCATTCTATCCAAGGTCGTCCGAAGATCCGGCAAGCTCCTTAATATAGGGCCCAGAAACGCTGAGTTGTCCACGATCTTGGACGTACCAGTGCGGCCAAATTTGATCGGCATGGCTGCAGTTTTGTCCAAGAAACCCTTCCAGTGCCGCCTGATTTCTACGTCATCCACTACGTAATAGGCGTTGTAGAAAGGGTCAGGGCGCTCTTCTGGATCTAAATTGACAACAATATGCGTGAGATTTTCGAATCCGTATTTGCCCTTGGCAAGTGCCTGAAGCAAGGCCCAAAAATGGGCATTGACTTCCAGAAACACTTCGGCAGCTTGAATCCACTTGTTGACTTCGCGCTTCGGGAACTGAATGTCAGCAGACGTACAAGGGCTATCAAGCGCCGGTATCGTAGTTGTTGATAATGGAAAGCTGGAAAGTATGTGTCGTGTAGAAGAGCTGGCTCGCGAGTGTGCCAAATTCTGGTGTCATTGAGTGGTAATATTGCAAGACCTTCCAATCCTTGTTAAAGTAGGCGACCGGTAAGATGCTTTTGCCATTCAGTCTGTCGTCGAAAGACAGGATATGAACCTAAAGTAACAATACAGAGTCAGTTCGATTGCTATAATGGGGAAGAGTTCAATTCCAGCCATAAATAGCCTAACGACATGGTGCAGAGAACCTGCTAGTGAACGTGCGTACTTGATTTCATCAGGCAGCTTGTGCCAGCCTTGGGCAAACTTAACGTCAAGGCGGTCTGTCGTGCGGAGCTCCATAGACGTGCCAGTCTCGATGGAGAATGGGGTGTCGGACCAGACGTAGACGTTCGGAGCGACCTCGATGCGCTTCTTAGCGAGAATCTGGGTAGGCTTGTTAGCAGCCAAAGGCATGTCTAGAGCGTATTGTTATTACGTGTGAGAGCAGCATGGGACCGTGAATGACTCACTGTGAAACAGAGTGATAGGCGGAGCTACGGCGTCGTCTCCAGCATCCGGCTCGACGTTGAGGTTGTCATTGACAAACTCTGTCGGCTGAGCAGCGTCGTAGACAGCATGGCCGCCGTCCTCGCTGTGGGTAGAGCTGTCCATAATGTGATGTTGAGGTGGTGAGAGACCTGTGTTGTGAAGTCGGGGTGAAGCGGTAAAACGGGTAAGTGTGCCTTTATATCGTGTTGGGAAGTTAGACCACGTGCGCCAGGATTCAGCACCTTCCCAACACCTGTCTGCTTCGTGGGCACGTTCCCACCATTTTGCTAAGTCACTGACTAACGCGACCTCTCTTTCAACCGTGGTGTCCGCAAACGCCTCTAGTGATAAACAGCGTGTGTTTCAACCGACAGATTAACATCAATTGGTATCGATCATCGACAGAGTGCGGTCTATCAAATTAGGTATGCCTCTCATCATTGCACCCAGAAGCAGGTCCTGCTTCTCGCGAATCCAGCTCTGCGGGCGGACCGGGCACAACATGCACCGTCTTCGAATCCAGCTCCTGCGTCGGTGGTCCTTCAGCCGCTGCCTCATTTCTCCATCTTCCTCCCAGATACCACTTTTTCTTAGCAAGAACCGCATCATGGTCTTCCATTTCAGCAGTCTCGGGTCCTGACCTCTCTTCCACGGTGGTGTGCTTCCGGTTTCGCCTTCGCCGTATGTACAAGAAGAGGAGCACTCCTAGCAGTATACAAACGACCATACCGGCTCCTACGCCTATCCCAATCTTCGCGCCTGTATCCAATACATTCGGATGCGGGCTGGGCTCTACCGCTTCTCCGGTCTTTCCCGGAAGAGTCAAACTGCTGGCCGGTGTAGCAGTTAGCTCAACGCCTATCTTTTCCGCGAGCGATGTACGATATCCTGCAGGGAACTGTGCTAGCTCATCGAGATTCCACGCCACGACGACGGGATCAGCGATGGCGAGACCAGTAGCCAGGCCCGTAATGCTGGAATCTATGGACGCAGATCCATCGGCAGCAGTGGTTGTCCACTCGTAGCTGGACGTACCGTTGGAGGTGATATACGCATGTACTGCGAGCGGGACGGTGATGGTAGATTGGCAGAAGCGGGGAATGCCCGAGCCGAAAGACATGCCACTTAGAAATGTGCGTCAGTAGAGTACGAGCAGCGGGAGCGTGATCAGATCGTACCTGTTACATCAGCTCGCCTGCCATGAAGTCTGAACACAGCCGTCTGTTTTGTTCGCTAGGATTTGCGTGACCTCGACCACTTCTTGGCCTTCTGGACAGACACCTGGGCTGTACAAGGGTACATTTGAATATGGTTGGCACGATTTGAAGAGCGGGTCGCTGTCGATACCTGGAGAAGAAATCATCGGCCATTTGCCCCTAGAGAGGTATGCCTTCGGGTGCGCTTGCTAGTCGCCCATCTACAACTTGATGGGCGGAGAAGACCCCTCTTTAAGTTGACGATACTCACTGAAGGCAGTATACTGAAAAGCGCTAACCCTCGCGCGTGGGTCGAGGTCCCGCCTATTGACCGTCTTCAAAGCTCCTCGCCTGACCGGACCTGTGGCGGCCGGAAGCCCGGTCACGACGCCCCGGCTATCTGTCTGATCAAGAAATGATTGGAACGCATCTACGGTACTAGGAAAGCTCTACAGAGAGTTTGGCGGTACGATACAGCTGGTCCGAGCCTCTGATGCCAGACTCGTCTGGGTCGGAGGCACAGTATCCACTACGGTGGGTATCAGCCCAACGGTTGGGATACTTGAAACAGCCTCTGTTCTAGTCTGCGTCACGACTGTGAGTAGATCTCCTGAAGGGCCATTGTCGATCAGCATCCATCTCCCGCGACACTCGTCCGTTGGCTCGTATTGTGTGGTGAGAGGCGGAGCCTTCTCGATCTTGACGCTGTCACACCATACAGTGTAGACGCTACTGTGGGAGTAATCGTTAACGTTATAGCTTGGGGCGCTGATCGCCGACGATAAGACGGTCACACCTACAATGGGCATGTTGCAGATGATGCTAGACCAGAGAAAATGGCGGAAGAGAAGAGAAGAGAAGAGAAGAGAAGAGAAATGGCGCACGAGGCTGCACGCGGGGTTAGCAGAGATATCTAATAATTAGGAATTGGGGGCTGAATCGCATCAAGGCGCAAGGCTGGGGTCTCGGCGCTGTATGCGAGGATGCTTCGAACGGGTGGAAAGGCAATCCCACCATTCATATTGCACGTGACAATGATGTGGCTGAACCGAACGACGCCTTCCTGTGAGCAGTCGAAAATGGTCATCCAAATAGCCGGAATAGGCTAGCGCGATATAGATTCTATGACTTTCATTGGCTAGAGGCTCGTCCGAGAAGCACACGAATACCGACTCGATACGAGGACGGGACGTAATTGATTCGGTTACAAAGCCGAAATCCAGCCTGTAATCTCCAGCCTTCTCTGCTCTGCACATGTAGGCACAGCCTGGTCGCAAAGCAATGCCAGTAAGGCGTCGTGCTACAGCCTATTCATCGCACGCAATTCAATTTGCAACGGCAAAAAAAAAAATCGATTTTTCAATGGTAAGAACAGTGTCTGGATTTCGTGGCATTTTGCCCGCATTTAACCTGGTTGAACTCAGTTGTGTGGATACGTAATGAACCTGATCTGAATCTTTGCAAAATCACATTCGGAACCAAAATCTTAACGTGGTTATTAACAGCTATCTATGGTAACTTGTATCTATCTCCTATAACGCCTCACCCAAATTTCTCCTAACTCACATCTACAACCCCATGATACGTTTCCACAGCACATATACAACCTCCAATCTCTTCATCTAGAGCTCTACACGCTTCCCGTTGCCCACCTGTTCTTGGAATAATATACGCCCCCGCACCTGCACATGGTATCACGTCCACGCTATCGCATCCTCCTTCAGCACCTCCGGTCATTGGCTAGACAAATATATATCATATCCTCCAAACTCTCCACTCCACCTCGCCAAAGACAACCCCCAGGACGAACTGTCTCGCCATTTCCCATCCTCCCATTCGCAAGCTTTTATCTCTACCGAGCCCTCCCCAGATTTCATATCCACATATTACTTTACCTTGGCAATACTATCTTTACTACATGCTTTGAAAATCCAGCTTCAGCGCACGCTCTCTCCGCACCACCTTCCTACTTACCTTCTCGCTGGTAGCGATTCATCACTCATAGACTTGAGTGGGTATTCTGTGGTGCCTTATTGACTCATGCTCGTGCTCAGTGCGGTCCCTACTTACCCAGCGTCGCCGTTCTCTCTTTATCACTCCACAATGCCCCTATATTGCAGGCGACTCACCTCTGCAATGTTGCATACTTGTCTATAACCATTCTTGGTATAAGTACTTCCACATTTCCCCCGAGCTTATTGTGTAGGCCCTCTGTTTCATTCAGTGTTGAAGTCGCATTGCACTCACCATATCAACTCTCTCCCTCCAAACCACCTCGTCTTCACGAAGCAGACTGCTCATTCCATACATACAGTTCCATAAGCAAAGCCCGCAGGACCGATACACTTCGCACACCTTGAGCCCAGCCCACCTACCACACCCCTACGCACACACCTATTCTCCACCACATCACACACATCACACACAAGCACAAGCACAAATTTATCACAACGCATTCATACAACACAGCACAACACACATATGCCATCTACAATACATAGTCCCGTACTACCCAGGTCCTATTCCAGCCACGCTGTAGTGCAGCTCTGACCAAGCCTCCAGCGCCACGCTAATAACAAATGCCCTCATGCAAAACCCAACCATACCTCGTCCATGCAAGTCCATTTCCCATAAACGCCAAATACCTCCCCACAAGTGTGGTGTCCCAATCACATCCACCACCTCCCCTCATCCCAACTGAGACTCGAAAAGCGGGGAATCTCAATTCTTCATCTTCCCCAAAAAGCCCTCCAGATCGAACTCCTCCTCATACTGATTCTCATCCCACAGCTCCCCAATCTCATCCAAGAACCCCTTCTTCCCCTTCTCGCGCAAATTGCCCTCGGCATCCACAGCGTCGTTCTCGCTAATCCCCGAGGTACCGTCTTTATCGTTCGACGGCGGCGGCGGGAGGGACGACGGGTCCGCCGAATCAGCGGAGACGTTGAACAAGTCGAGGATCTGGTCTGTTTGCATGGAGCCCAGACCCGCGTTTTGCTGGTTGACGACGGTGGAGGCGACGTCGATTTTGAAGCGTTGGAGGCTGGTCGGGTTGTTAGTAAGTGTTGTGTGGAGAGGGAGTAGGGGAAAGGGGATGGGGATACGTACTTGAGAATCTTCTCCTCCAAAGTGCCGCGCGTGATGATGCGGTAGACGTTGACGACCTTCTTCTGCCCGATGCGGTGCGCGCGGTCCATGGCTTGGATGTCCTTCTGCGGATTCCAGTCGTGCTCCACGAAGATGACGGTGTCTGCGCCCGTCAAGTTCAGTCCCAGGCCACCGACGCTTGTAGTGAGGAGAAGCACATCGTAGCTAGGATCCGAGTTGAACTTGTTGACGATGTCTTGACGTTTTGTCGCGTCGACGCTGCCGTCCAAGCGCATGTACTGTACAGAGGGTAGGAATTTCTGCAGGACCTGGGTCTGCACGGCGTCGAGCATCTCTTTCATTTGGCAAAAGACGAGGGCGCGGTGCTGAGAAACAGCTCCAGGGAGGTCGCCGTTAGTAGCTAGGCCGCCCTTTTCACGCTCGACGTCTGCAGCGCCGATGCCACAATCTACCAGTAAGTCCTTGAGGGCGCCGAGCTTGGGTGCGTGAGCAATGTCTTCAAGGGAAGTGTTGTTCTTCTTGAGGTAGGCTTGGGTAGCATCGTATTGCTTGTGGTTGGGCTTGATGACCATGGAAGGCCCGTTACAGAGCTTTCGCATGTATTGAAGGGCCTGGAAAATGTGCTGCTTGCTATCGCGGTCTGAACTGCCGGCCTTGGTCTGTATCTCTTTGCCTTCTTTCTTGGTGAAGTCTTCGAAAAGCTTGCGCTGGAGATCTGAGAGGTCGCAGTAGTAATTTTGCAGTATCTTCGGTGGCAGATCATCGAGTACTTCTTCCTTCAAGCGGCGTAGCAAGAAGGGCAACACCTGCTTGTGCAGCGCTTCAATGGCGAGAGCACCACGTTCTTGCTCTTTGGAGGATGACTTGGCGAATCGAGATGCAGCGATAGGTTTGGCGAAGCGCTCTTGAAAGACCTTCTCGGTTCCAAGGAATCCAGGCATGAGGAAGTCGAAGAGTGACCATAGTTCTAACACGTTATTCTGAATGGGCGTGCCGGAGAGGATGAGACGGTGGTTGGACTGAAAGTTCTTGACAGCTTGGCTGGTCTTCGACTTGGCATTCTTGATCAAATGACCTTCGTCCAGGACGACGTAATTCCAGCTGAACGGCTTCAGAAGATCGTTGTCGTTGCGACAGATATCATACGAAGTGATGACGATATCCACCTTGTCAAGTTGGTCCCGGTATTGACCACGCACGGCAGGTGATCCCACGTACGCCACGCAAGACATGAATGGCGCATATTGGCGAATTTCCTGCTGCCAATGCCCCGAAAGCGTAGGCGGGCAGACGATGAGCGAAGGAACGCGGCGGTAATTGGGATCTTGGGTCTTCGCAAACTCTTCGGCGCGGAGGTGGTGGTCGGACGCGACCATGCAAAGCGTCTGCAAAGTCTTGCCGAGACCCATGTCGTCGCAAAGAATACCATGGAGGTTATACCGGTTGAGAAAAGCCAACCAGTTGACGCCATCTTGCTGGTATGAGCGGAGAGTCGCTTTGATACCGACCGGGATCTCAAAGGGTTCAACTTTCTTGGCGTCCAGCATCTGTGCAACGAACTTTCGTTCCTTCTCTCGTCCTTGCAAGAGCGACTCGGGAAGACCGGGCGGATCTGGTATACCTGCTTCGAGCGGAACTAGCTTGACGAGGGTTGCGAAGCTAGTGGTCGCGAGGAGACGGACATCGTTATCGGAGTCACTCATCCTTCCGAGAACTGGAGTGATCAAGAAGATAACATACGGCAGAATGCTATCCTCCATGACGTGAATCAAGTGGTATACACACTCGATCGCGCCTTGCCGAGCATGCAAATGGTCAGACCTACTAATCGACGGAAGCACGTTCTCAACCAGCATCGTGATGCCCTCAACAGACATGACACTGCAGATCGTCGCGAAGCACTTCGCAGCAGCATACCGCAAGACATATAACCGCGACCGAACGGCTTTGGCGATGAGTGGAAGTAGATCCTTGACAAACTGGTGAACCTCAGGGTGAAAACTTCCAACCAGTGCGCGCAGAGTGGACAGGGCATCGACCACTTCTTGGCCGAATACACCCTCTTCGTCGTTCATTTCCGGTGGGAGAACGTCTTCGGTGAAAGCTTTGCGTATAGGGTTACCAATCAGTTCCTTCAAGATCGGGACCTTTTCGAAGATTTGCGCGCCAAAGCTTTGCACGACTTGCTCAAGACCCTCGCGAGCACCACGCTTAGTGATACGAGCTGCCCTAGATTCCTCAGCGAATTTGGCAGCATCTGGGTGGTCGCGAATATCCTCATCCTTTTTGAGGGTGAGAATACCATCCTCGATGGTAGCATGTACCAAAAACTCCGGTGTCTCGGCGGTCTCCATGCAGTAGAATTTGACGAGGTTGCCAACAATCTTCTTCACGACACCAGCCTTGCTGGCATTGACAAGATGCACGATGAACCCGGCTACAGCACTGGCTGAGCGTTTCTGAAGTTCGACGTTTTCTTCCTTCTTGATGCTGTCCATCATTGCCTTGATTGCGAATGATGGCTTTCCTGGTGGAGACTTGAGTGAGACAAGGGCACCGGCGGCGGCAGCTTTGATACGGACGTCGCGCTCCTCTTTGATGTCTTTGGCTTCCTGGAGAGTGGTCTCTACTTCTGCCTTGGTCATCTCCAAGTTAGCGATGGCCATCATGCGTGCCGCTGGCGTCATGGCCTTCTTCAGCTTCTCGTAGGTGACAGTCACGATCTTCTCGGCGTCCGCAACAGAAAAGGCGTATTGGCTTGCTTCAGGTTGCCCTTGAACAACGATTGCATAGTTGGGCAAGTTCGACACATGATGGTCGCGGAAAATGTTGAGCAGCGCTGTACATTGCGTTCGCACAATCTGCAACTTGGGAACGAGATCTTCGTATGCTGTAGGCCGCTCACCGTTGACGATGTTCAGAAGCACTTCCACAAAATGATCCGCCAGCGCATCCTTCACTGGCAGTGACTTGCCAAACTCCTCGATAAGCATTGCTGCCGTCAATTGGGTAGTAGAGTTGGTTGACGTGAGTGGAGGAACCAAAGCTGGCTTGAATGTTTGTAACCTAGAGCCTTCAGGCCATGTCGCAATGGCCTTTCCGAGGGCCTGTGCAGCGGAAATCCGCGACCGGATCATAACGTCTGCGCCAACGAGCTCCAGGTCACCGTTCACCATCGGGCCATCAACATTGTGTGAGGAGGTAGAGGGCGGGACTGGTGTCTCCTCTTTGCCGATACGCGATTGTTTCCGTTTCTTGGTCGGACGCTCACCATTCTGCGGTGGCGTCGAGCGTCGGGAGACCTGTGCGTGTAAAGGAGGACCAAAAGGTTGGCCAGAAGGTTTGATCAACAACGACCGATCCATCTGAATCGGGTGGCGGGCTACTCCGATCGGTGTCAGTGACAAAGGAATGATCGACTCAAGGATGGGACCAAGATGCATGGGTAGCTGCGCACTACCAAGCACGTCGATAAGCGAGTGCCACAGCTGCTGCGACAGTCGTAGCACGCCTTCATTCCTTTCCAGAAGGATGTTTTGAAAGACCAGTTGTAAAGCTTTGCTGTTGATCCATCCATCTTTTCCAGCATCTTGGATGTCGAGAAACGTGTTCAAAGCGCGGAGAACGGCAGCCCGCACGCTGGTGATGGTATGGCGGAGGAAGGGGAACAGCCGAGGGACGAGTTCATGGAACGACTGTGATTCGTCCATTTGCGCGTTAGCTTGCATCGCTTCCAAGACCTTGGGAAAGCTGCAAAGCTTCGCCAGGAGATCCATAATGAACCCAGTACTCGCACTGAGATCATCTGTTAGACTGGATAGACACGCCCATACTTCGTTGATGAGTTCTTTCAGCCGGTCAGGACGCATCTCAACGAATTCCTTCGCAACCGGGATGAGAGTTGCGGCGCTGATGGCACGGACATCGTCGTCCATGTCGCCCAGCCCTTTGATGACAGCATTTAGTACTCCGTCCATGAGAACATCGTCTTCGAGAAGAAGGTCGCTCCGCACTGCGACCAAGTATCGCAAGCCCATCATGCCGCCCTGTGATATTTGCCACAACGCATGAGTAGGTGCGTTTTCTTGGTGAATCAGGCGATTAAGAACGTGGAATGTCGCCAGTACGTTTTCTCGTGACAAGTGTTGTAGTAAAGCGCCAAGCGCCTGGCCAGTAGTTTCTCGAACAGGAGCAACAGCATTATCGCCGGTATAATCTGCGAATCGATCCAGCATGAACACACAGCAGAATCGGCAGGCGAGGTCATTGAGCCATCGTTGGTTGAGCCGATCGTTTTCCGAGCGGTTCTTGCCCTTCACCCGCCCCGCGCCGGCCCCGTGAACTCGTAGGATCTCTCTGAGGCCCATCGCAGCACCGTGCCGCACTTCCCACGCATGGTCGAATAGTTCTACGCTCAGGTACTCGCAGACGCGCTCAAAGGGCCACTCTAATCCCTGTTCTTCGGCTTCTGTCTGGAACGACGACTTATCTGCTACCTGTTCGCCTTTGAACTCTTTGACGAACTTGGTGTCATCATCGGCACCGTTGCGGTCCAAGGAGAAGTAGTCATCAGTACCAGTGGCGTCGGGATCCTCTTTCGGCTCAGTCTTGATGGCAGGCGGACGAGCGCTAGCTGGCGTCAGGGGAATCTCGTGCGAGCTCTTGCGGTGAACGGGGACGAAATCGACAACTTGCGCTTTGTTTGAGAGCTTGTCCTTGTCTTTCTTCTGTTTCCGCCGCAGCGCATTGATCTGACGCCTGCTGAGGTTGGATTGGTCGCCATTCGGGGTTCCAGCTGGCGGAGGAGAGCATGCTGTCGCAGAAACCATGCTATTTTGTCGTGACACCGAGGTATCAATGCGATGGGGTGCTGGGGTGCGTGCACCTGGGGTCTGTGCGGGAAGGTCGTGTTCAGTGACGAGCTCCTCGTCCATGTATTCACCAGCAAGACCTAATCTTTGCGACAGCGTCTTCTTCTGATGTGCAAGTCGCGAGGCGGGGTCCATTCCGGCAAGCTTGTAGTCATACTCCTTACCAGCGCTACCGAGGAGCTGCTTGCCATACTTCAAAATGGAGCCCATATCCATGGTCTCCAGGTCGAGCAAGTCATCTTCGAGCATGTCGACGTCGCCGCCGTTCTCTTCCTTCTTGGAGATGCCATTACTGCCTTCGGTCTTGACGTGACCGTTGGTCTCGGACTTGATCTCGTTTTTGATAGGCTCATCCTCCGCGTTTGGGTCAAACTTGTCGGCGTTCGCGACGATACCTCCTACAGCCCGGGCAGCGGCGACCCTAGTCTCCCAGCTCTTGGACCGCAGGTACGGGATGACGCGTGTGAGTAAGTTGAATAAATCTTCCGGATGCTGCTTCTGGACATCGGCGAGCTGATCTGCAGCGGTGTTCCGGATTAATGGAGTGCTGCCGGTCTCGAGTAATCTAGCGGGCGTTAGTCGCGGATGTTGCAGCAGCGAGAAAGGAAGGCGCGACGCTGCAAAATCAACTGCAAAGTGGGATGCACAGTGAGAGATGATGCAGCAACCGAAGGTGAGAAACACTCACGTGACGAGCCGGTCGAGACGGCTATGCGAGCCACTGTGCATTGTTAGCGGGCACTCTCGCAATAGTACGTATGCAGGCGCATGTCGACGAACCTCATTTTGGCAGCTGGGTGATGGCGCACTACGCGAGGGTATTAAAAATTACTTGGACCAGTCAGGCCGCCATGGGTGCACCGAGTGGTGGGGCAGAAATGGTAAGTCACGTGTTGCTGGCGGGCCGGGAAAATTGGCGCGGACGAGCTCCTCAGAGGTTTGAGGGGAACGGACGCCTATGTACGTCGTCAATAAATACGGTAACCATCCGCCTTAGCGGTTCAGCCTGCACGGGCCACACCACCAGCACGGCCGTTTCAGGGCACAAAATCAGTTTTTCGCACCACCGCACGCCCGCGCAGGCTCCGTTTTCCATCATTTTCAACGAATATTCGCGGTCGCATCATCAAATAGATGTCTGCTAGATGGAGTTCTCCGCGTGCAGTCGTCGTTGCGCCGGGTCGCGCCTGCCTCGTGAAACTGGCCAGGTAATCACCACGCGCACGCTAACCGTGAACCATCAGAGCTTGGGGCGCGCCTTCTCGCTTCACACCTTCACACCATTTCACTCACCAACGACGCGTCCTCGGAAAAGCCTCCTGCATCCAATACTGTTGCTTCAACATACATTACAGATGTCGCGATGCAATGCACTTTGCTGACTCCTCACGCGCACGACCCCGGACAGCTACGCGAGATTCAGGCACCCCACGGTACGCAGCTCTGCCGCAAGGCTACAGCTCTTGCTAGCGCAGCAGCCCTCACCAGCTGCACCACAGGCAGCTGCAGAACGCGTCGTAGTCAATGCAGCGACGAGGAGAGTCAGTAGTAGTTGTCGCTGGTTTGGCCCATCGCGCGTCAAACTCTGGCCTGCGCAGATCTTCGCACGTCTCGTCGCAGCCCCGGCACCGAATCGGCCGTTGATCGACTGCGGCTGACCACTAGCGCGTATTGCTTCATCTTTCGCGATCGCGCTGCTTAACCTCCTTTCTGTCAACTCTTGCTCATCAACAGTGTCGGACTTGGTCATCACAATTGCACGGTCCGCACCCAAGACTCACGCGTTCACCGTCGCACCTGCGCCGGCTCGACGCGCCGATTTAGGTAGCCCAGCGTAACTCGCGTGGACAGCATGGCGCAGGCAGGCCCGGGTTCGCCCATAGTCTCCTCGCAAAAATGCTCGCATGACTTTAAAAGGGACGCCCTGGTTGGGGGCTGACGATGACAGGTCGAAGTTTAGATTTGCTGATGTGCGCGGGATAGTGGGGAAGCTGCAACGGCGACAGGGGTGCCTGACTCCAGTACCAACACAGTATACTTACTAAACCTTGTCCAACGTGTCACAGAATCCGTTTCTGTGTCACTGTCTTGACGGCGATTGCGCTGCTGGATGAGCATGTGCACTCGAGTCCTCGACGAGGTGCAGTACCGCCTCACACTGGATGTTCGATTGTCGCCTTGGCCACCGCTTTCGCCAGTCTTGGCAGCGATCGCCATACCCCGGCTTTCTGAATCCAAGCTGGAACGCGCACCCGTGACAACGATACATCACCGCCGCCATACTTAATGCTCTACACTCTGTAATGTCTTGGCGGATATGAGTATGTATCTGGAGTCCTGATATGACTTGACGCATAGCTTTCTCGCTACATACAAGCCCATCCAGTGCTTGTTCAAACAACTTCACACGAGTCATTGCAAATTACGGCTCTTCTTGAGAGCCAGTCCCAGGAGTGATGTCGCCCTTCGTCACTAAAGTTGATGGCTGTGCGAGGCTTCCTTCGCCACTTTCGCTTCTCCTCGAACGCACAGAGCACCATGAAGGAGATCATCTTACAATTTTTTTTTACACGGGTCAGCCCATACGTTAGGGGCTGCGGTTCAAACGACGCTCCATACACAGTGGGGAATGTTGTTCGGTGAAAACATGCAGAAACAGAGTCGGGATTTCGCAATCGCTCATATTCCACTTGTTTGGAAGTCCACCGCGGGCATGGCCTTGTTCTTGATGGTTTTTGGACAGCGCACGTTTTGAGTGTGCCTTCTCCGCTGCAAATAAAATCGTCTTCTCTTGCTTTTTGGCAGCGGCACCAGGCACACACATGGTCCTAGTGTTGCCGCGTATTTAGACCTCCCAGCACAAAAGCATCAGCGCGTTCTTCAGTGGCTTGAAATGTACCAAAGACGAAGTCCGCGCAGCATGATGAAATTTACCCGTGGTTTTGGACTCCCCACTCCTCCATACTTTGTTCGATGCAGTCGCGATTTTTAGCAGAACAGATAACAGGGACGCTGCACGTTTTGATTCCGAACGAGCAAGACACGGCATCACCATCGACGATCACTTCTTTTGGAGAAGGTATGGATCTTCCCTAGCCCAACTCTTCCATATATTCCTGGAGGTATGCTTT
This sequence comes from Bimuria novae-zelandiae CBS 107.79, assembly GCA_010015655.1. Lineage (NCBI taxonomy): Eukaryota > Fungi > Ascomycota > Dothideomycetes > Pleosporales > Didymosphaeriaceae > Bimuria > Bimuria novae-zelandiae. The sequence goes on along the minus strand of ML976694.1, from coordinate 3,824 downwards.
TCGCAAAACATACATGTTCACCGTTTTACATTTGGATTCCGAACAGGCACGCCGCGGCATCGCCGTCGACCATCACTAATTTTGAATGAGTATGTGTCTTCCGGGTTCCGGTCTTCCATGACCCTTTTATTCGATCTTTTGGACTCAAGGAATTCACATCGGCCGTAATCGGGTTGCATTTTAGCGAAAGAGAAGACTTTATGGGTGCGTTCGTGGCTTGGCAAGCATGAACTCTTCGTATCCGCTTTTCTTTTCGCGCCCAAGTGCTCCATGCTGTCCACGTAACTGCCTTTTGTGGTGGAGCGGCACATACCCAATCATTCTCATAGCTTGGACAGGGACACTGTGTGCTTACAAAAGGGTCCGCGATCATCGAACGTCGTTTTGTGGTTTTTCGCGGCCGCGTCCTCCATATAATGGTAGTGAATGAGTTTTGGTGGAGTGGCTCATGTACAAGATTTCTTGTGCTTTGAACAAGAAACATATAGAGCTTAGGAAAGGTTCAGCGAGCATAGTGATTGAGATGATGTCTTTTGGCGTCTGGGTCTCCATGAGGGTGTGGATTGTGTTTTTAGTGGACCGGCACATGTTTGGCCTTCTTTGAGACTTGGACAAGGGGCATTATGAATCGTAGGAAAGGTTCGACGCATTACATTGGGGCATAAAGATTTTGACACTAAGATGGGGTAAATCTTGAGAAGGACCGGCAAGCATAGCCTGGTGCGGTACAGATTTTTGGCGCCCGGGTCTCTATGCATTTGCTGTGGGATGTTTTTTTTTTTTTGGTGAACCGACGTATCGTGTTGGCGTCTGCGATTTTGATGTGGAGAAAGTATAGACCATTAAGAGGTTCAGCGGCCATTATTTTTGGTCGCGAAGACTTTTGGCGCCTGGGTCCTCCATATATAGTTGCTCGCTGGGTTTTCGGCAGCGCGGAACACCGCTGAGTATATTCGGGACTTTAACGCAAAGATAGTATAGATCTCCAAGAGGAGTCGGCAAACATAATAACGTAGGGTTAGTTTTTTTTTTTTTTTTTTTTTTTT
>ML976693.1:622072-664243 GCA_010015655.1 Bimuria novae-zelandiae CBS 107.79 | reverse complement strand
AACGCCTTTTGTATAAGTGCTGGCGATAGGAGCCTTACCGCACATGAAGTCGCCTCCACAGTAATATAACGTAGAGTACGGGGAACAAGCTCTTGCTGATCTCGTCCCTCCATTAGTCTCTCTGTCGCGTCCTTCATATGGCGTTTAAACACCTTGTTAATGTGGGTATCAAGTGGTTGCAGGATGCTGGTGCATCCGGCAGGTACGACTGCCAGCACTACATGTAGCTTCTTGAGCGCATCGCGCACCTCCTCAGTGAGGTGAAATTTGACAGAGTCCATCACTAATAGTAATTCTTGTACGCCGCATCGATCCATATAGGTCTTGAGATGCTCCTGTATCCATTTTACCATGAGTTCTGCGTTGTTCCAGGCTTTCTCGTTGATGTAGACCTCTACGTTGAATGTAGCCCAAGATGCGCGTTCCTGACGCTCGATAGTGCCACCAGGTACGCCATGGAAAATCACGACTGCGTCAAGTACTTGTCCACACGCAGAGATGATTAGGATAACTGTTGCCTGCCGATTTTGCCATCCTGATCTTGTTATTTTGTATTGTACTGTTGTGGCGCCGCGGTAATGGTATGTGTGGCCATCCGCGTACTCATATGGTATAGGGGTCTCATCCAGGTTCAGGATCGCCATATAAGGAAACCTCGACAATCCAGTATAGGGAGACTTCAGAACTCCAATAAATAAATTATTCTGCCGTCTGATAAAGCGGATAAAATTCTTCGCCTTTGGTAATAGGTCTGTAGGTAACTGTTGTGCCTGTTTCGTGATAGCTCTCCAGGTGATGCCGTACCGACGGCGGAATGCAAAGAACCAGCCAGATGACATGCCAAACTAGAGAAATTAACACAGCTCCACTATATAGGTATAATAAATTTACCTCTGTTGCAGGAGCAAAGTAGATAGCCTGATAAAGCTCTCCAGCAAGTCTCTTAAACCACATTACTAAGATGCGCTTGCCTTGCTCCCTAGCGTCACAAAATCGTTGGTAAATGGCCTCCTCCAGGATGGGCCAGGACTCACGCTTCGCAACAAAGTGACGCCGGCTCCGCGCACGCTGCCCATATAGGATGGAATCGCGACTCCTCCACCATAGGGATATACAGGATGGGCAATAGTCCTTCCAGTCAAACTTCTCCCGCACCTCATTCATGTTTGGAGGGCGTAGATCCTCATCCCATTGCAGGCCCGTCCAGAGCTTTGCATACCGGCAGCCCTGGGGATCGTACACCCAGTTCTGTTTATCCTGGATCCAGAACACTACAGCAAGCTTTTCTTCGCGGGTATACGAGCGACGAGAAACACTAGATTCAGCTTCTGGACGCTTATACAATGGGTTATCCTTGCGTGGGCGGCCGGTTTTCTTGCGTTCGGGCGGCATGCTGGTGGTGATGAGGATGAGGAGTTCGGCGATGAGGGGGCTCGTATAGGCAGCCTATTAACTCTGTTAGATGACGTCGATGCGCAGCAAGGTAAAATTATAGGATAATTGAGCTCGCTGAGACGAGTAGATCGACGTACTCAACACCAAAAAATGTCACGATATGGTCGAGATGCAAGGCACTGAGTAGATTGTTGCACATTTAGAGCAACAGAGCTCGCATCCAGATTCTGATACCTTGGCAGCCCACTATACCTCCTACGGTTACGTCGCCACCTGCAGCTAGCAGCTAGGCTATCTATTAATTGCAAAACTCTACGGTAAAAGGGCGCAAGTTGGGTAGACGACGTGGCTTACGAAGGCCGAACGTAGCAGATGGCGTTGCTTGGAAGTAGCATACGCAAAGTTCCGCGATGCGGAATTTGCTAGGAAAAGAAACGACAATAAGGCGTTGAAGGCCAGGGTCCCACGTCCTGCATTTTGATCTGCTTCAGTATCCTTGTTCCGAATCGAGGCTCGTTGGTACGGATGACTCCGGAGACTTCCATTATCCTATAGCCGCCGACCTCCACCACCTTATCGCGCATGACGCAGAGGCAGCCGAAAAATTCTGGTTACCCACGGGCGCACTACGCGGGCTATGAAGTGACATCCTTAGACACAGCCGCTACGCCATCTTACGCAGTGCACATGGTGCGCCAAGTGTCGTATGCACCATCAAGTCTCTGCATGAGGTCCAGCCCAGTAGCGTGCCCGAAGGCTAATAGGTAGCTCGCAGTGCGTTCATTCCCCGCTTCTTCCGCCGTAGATAGTCTATCGTGTTTGCATGACTTAACATAAAACTCAGCTTGAGTGTTCAGCATCGGCGGCAGAAACACAAGGGGCTCTTAAAGGCCGAATGCGCAGCTTCATTTTGGAATTCACACCAAATTGGGCTTCGGATATACACGCTCTACTAGCTATCTGTGACAATGCCTCGGCCAAAGAAGGAAGGACATGTTTCAAAAACTCGAAGCCGTAAGTAATCACTGGACAAAGAAGATGCGCACGTGCTTCCCATAGCAGAGAGCTCTCTGTCACCTAAAGCCCATTCGCCCTTTTTTCATCCTGTACGCTAACATGGAATCGCAGGTAACGGTTGCTGGTGAGCTCGTGTAATTCATTCATGCTGAAAGATAGATTGTCTAACGGCAAGTATAGGCCTTGCAAAGGACGCAAGGTCAAATGGTAAGCCATCAGTGCCTGTGGTCAACCAAGAGCATATGATAACCGCTGTGCAGTGGAGAGGAAAGACCACGCTGCTTGAACTGCGAACGACAAGGAAAAACATGTGACTACGGTATTCGTCTGAACTGGGGAGGACGTACAAAAAGAGATCAATCCATCGCCCATGCTGACTCTGGATCCAGCACCGTGAACAGTCCTTATCAATCTACCCTCTCGTTTGAAGACAACGTACCATCTTCTTTCCATCCCCACTCACCCGAACGTACTCAGTCACGGAGAAAAAATCTCGTCCAGCATAGGAGATCGCACTCTGCCACTTCTATCCCTACCTCCGGACCCGAAATCGATTCTGAATTGGTGAGTTCATCTTGGATACGATGCTTGTGAGTTGGCTATGCTAACATGATTCGACTTGTTTAGATACGGATTAGCCACACTCCGTACCATTCAATACCGCTAGTGAACGCAACTATCAATCGAAGCTCGCCTCCTGTTGCCTCTACAGCACAACCCAGCCCAGCTCCTTTCGGCGTATTTGAATACCCAGAAAGCTTCGACTATCCCTCGCCTGCCGCTACCAGCTTTGATGCACCCAACTACAGCAACGCAAGCTATCCTTCCGTCACGGCTACACAATCTATGCCACCACCCGGTTCGAACACCACCCCGAACAGTCATCACTACACGGAAGCGGCGGATTTGGTAGCGAAGCAGCACCAGAGGAGCTATTTTGCAGACTCTCCAGCTACTTCGGACCCACATTCTTCACCCTCAGGACTGCCTCCGCAGCCCTATAGCCCTTTCGGTCTCCCACTGACACCGAACTCGGCAGCCGGGGTAGACGAGCTCCCAGTGCGTCCGATCTCCGGACAAACTCCCAACTCACATCTGCTGGTAGATGATGTCCGCAGGATGTCTGTGCAGTCACTGTTGAGTGGGCCACCAGGCGACAGCACCCGACACGGCCGGCAGTATCCGATTGGCGATGAGGAGTATACCACTTATGGATACGATACCGGCCTACCAGACCTCGACATACCGCAGAACGATGATATCAATGCGATCGCTATATTCAGCCCGCCAAATGGCGCGATGGATATTGATGGCGAAAGTCGACCTCCAAACACAGAAGTGCGGGGTCAGGATATGGCATTTGAAAAGGGAGGATACTATGCTAAACCTGTTCTGATCAGGATATCAAAATCACTGGAACCACTTCCCCCCGTAAGTGCTCCCCATGTACCATTGGATCTGACCCACATACTTACCTCGGATTCAGTTGCTTCTTGAGAACCCAATGAACCTGCTGTACTTCCACCACTTCTTGAACCACACCGCCCGGATCCTCGTTCCCCATGACTGCGAAAAGAACCCCTTTCGACTGATACTACCAGAGAGTAAGTCCCCGCCAATCCATCCAGCGTCCAATTTCCCACCCTAACAACCCCAGTGGCCGTCAAAGACCGAAACATCATGTCTCTCCTCCTCGCTTACTCGGCCTCCCACCGTGCCCGCATGCTCTACCACGACGAACCTGCAAATCGCATCGCACTCTGGGTCCGCGACGTCTTCCCGCAGCTCCGCCGTTCACTCGCCAACCCCTCTACCATCACCAACGCGACCCTCGCCCCCGCCATCATGATGGCCTCCCTCGAGATCATCTCCCCAAACACATTCGAAGTGCCCATCTCGTGGCAAGACCACCTCGCCATGGCGCGCCAGCTAATCATCGCGCGCGGCGGGCCCCGCACCATGGACAAATCCGACCGCGCAGCCTACTTCCTCTCGCGGTGGTTCGCCTACCTCGACGTCCTTGGGTCCCTTAGCGGAAACAAAAACGACCAGCCGCTCGGCCCGTGGTACTGGAGCGCCGCCAACGAATCCGCCGACTCGGACTTCCAAATCGACTGCCTGACCGGCTTCACGAACCGCTGCGTCGGGCTGCTCGCGGGCATCGCCGAGCTCGCGAAGGAAGTGCAGCCGCACCGCATCGACGCCTCGGGTGCCGTTGTGCCGGGCTTCCAGCCTCCCCCGGATGTCCTGGCGCGCGCAGAGAATATCAGGCTAGAGCTGTGGAAAGGCCTCACCGGTGCGCACGCGCATAAAGGGTGTGATCAGCGCGCTGGGAGCGACGGCGAGGACGACTGGGACGCAACAGAGATCTATGCGACTAATGAGATGTTCCACTGGGCTGGCCTCATTCACCTCTACCGCCGCGTGTATAATTACCCGGCGACGCACCCAGCGGTCCAGCAGTCGGTCAGCCAGATCGTGGATCTGCTGTTCAAGGTGCGCCGCGGGTCGACGGCGGAGGCGTGTCTGCTCTTTCCGATGTTTGCGGCGGGCTGTGATGCTGTGGATGAAGGGCAGAGGGAGAAGGTCATGGAGAGGCTGTTGTCGGTGGAGGGGTTTGGGATGGTGCAGGTGGGGAGGGCGAGGCGCGTTATGGAGAGGGTATGGGAGACGGGAAGGGCATGGGAGGGCTTGGTGGAGGGGGAGTTCTTTGGTTAAAGCAGGTGTGTTGATCTTCAGGAGTTGGGATATGGGTAGAGTTGATTTTGGTGGTCCTGATATACCCTGGCTCTTACGGCGTTTGATCGGGAAAAGCGGTAATATTGGCGTCATGATACCCTTTCGCAGTCAAACACTTGATCTAAGTATAAGCATGCTAGTCTGTGTTTCTGTCCGGTCTTTTGGCCTTTTTGCAGCAGCAATATTTGGTTCACAGCTGCCTCTTTTAAGATTGATGTCTAATTGATGCATTTTGGTATCGCACATGCAGAAGATGTGTAATGGATGTCATCACCATTTACATCCCTCCATTTTTTAACTCCCCACCTTCATCACAGCTTGCCAATGGTCCGACTGGGAAGCTGCCTCGCCATATGCCCTGCGTACTCGCTCGCCTGTAGTCCTCTTCTTCAAGAGAAGAACATCTCCTTCAACTGCTTGTATGTATCCTCTGGATCCTTCACCGCATGTCCAATCGTCCTTGGGTCGCTGTAAATCTCCCAATCATTCCCGCCTTCATACGCCTTATCGCCAAAGAAGTGAATCGTCTTATAATCCACGCCATCGGCGCGCTCCTTGTCTGCCTCGATATGGCGCAGGCAGTACGTCTTGTCCCAGCCGGTAGGGAATACATCGAACGAGATCTGCCCGCCGACGGAATACGTGAGGCCGAGGTTCGGGAACGCCTCCTTGAGCTTCGCGATCATGGTGGTGCGGATGCCGTGCTGCTTGTCGTACTGCTCGTACTCGTTGCGCTCGTCGCCCGAGGCGTTACGGCCGATGGGCGACACGTTGATCATGCCGTTGCGGAACTCGATGAAGGTGCCGCGCTTGATGGGGATGTCGAGGTCGGCGATGTAGTGCAGGATCCTGTGCCACGCTCAAATCAGCCACATCTTCATACAAATGGGTATACACGCACCATCGAACAAGCTCTTTGTACTTGTCCTCGCCAATCCAGCCAATGAAGCTGGTGCTCGCGAGCTGCTCGCCCAGCCGGTATGCCGTGAGGCCGTTCTCCGAGAAGCAGAAGTCGAAGAGCGTCGTTACGTCGACATTGCCGCCGAGCTGCTCTTGCTGCTTGACAAGGTTGGAGCCGCCTACGAAGCCGATGGCAACCTTGTGCCGGAGTTCGGAGAGCAGCTGGAGCATCTCAGGCTTCGCGAGCTGGAATTGGGTCTGTTAGTGGTGCTTAAGAGGCAGGAGTATAGGAACGCACCTTCCGCGCTTTGGAGAGCGTCTCGTCGACATCGAAGAGGAGGACTGTGTTCTTGATCGGGCGGTCTTGCAAAGGAGGGTAGATTGACGCTGCGGCAGCCATGGTGTTGATTATCTGTCAAATGGACCTTTTATGCTCAGTTGACCAGGATGTGACTTTCAGTGGAAGAGGAAAGCACGAATGAGTGTGTAGAGGCAACAATTGAACGCACTGGGCAAGGAAGGGACTTTGCAAGCAGGCCAAAGATATATTTCTGTGTTTTGGAGGGGCACATGCAGATGCACCGATGCAGGCGGTGAGCCTACGCCTTTCTGCGTGGGGTCGCCTCGGCTAGCCAGTTCGGTTCTAGCGGACCCTGACTTGGAATCGAGAACCGGGGGCGTGCCACTAGTTTCCACCGTGTGTCCTCTTAGTGATCGATTCGATATTGACAGATGGCGGGATTTGTATAACGAGGTAAGTGTTTGATTATAGATCAAAAGTACAAGTGTTCGAGCCGTTTTGGCCTATTGCACAAGAGAGGTTCAGGAGAGACTCCTGTCTCGGCCTATCCGCACCACACGCATCCCACCACGAGTACACCGTTACACGTTACTCTTTGGTATCGACCACACTGACGCAACGCTTTATACATCGAAACCTTTGGGCGCTGTGTCGAAAGTCCAAGTCCTAATTCGCCGTTTCATGCCATAAAGCGACGCCGCCGCTGTCATTCTAGTCCACATTTACCAGAGTTCATAATATTATGAAAATCATGCACTGCAGACAGACAGGCACGCCAATCACAATGAACGCAAGCGAACGATGACACACCTCGATTCCATAACTCCACGCTAATCTCAAACCCTACATCCCCTTCCTTTCTCTCCTCCCGCCTACCTAATCGGTCTCAAAACCTCCCACCCCTTCAAACTCTCTATCTCCTCAGGCTCATCATCCATCAAACTCCTCCCACTTCCCCTCCCACCCGCACTCAACCTCGTACCGGTCCGTGGCGGCAGGGCTGGCCGCTCCTCACTCGTATCGATCAGACTGCCCACCCCATTACCCACACCCATGCCGACGGGTTTCCTATCCGCCATCGAGCGCCGGAGCGGCGGTGGTTGCGGCTGCGGACGAGTCATGTTTGGGTCGGGGTCGGGATCGTCGCGGTAGCACTGCGGCGGTGGTGTGGGGGTGCCGAGTAGTGAAGGTTTCTTCATCGGAACTGGGGGCGCGGCTTTGTGGGAGATTTCGCGGGTAAGAGCGGAGGCTGTTTGGTGTTGAGCAGGGCGGTGGGGAAGGGTGGGTAGAGAGCGAGTTGATGCGGAGGACGTCGTTCGACGGAGGTCGTTGTGGCCGTCGAGATGAGAAACTTGGTTGTTGGTGGTGGTGGTGGTGGTGGTGGTTGAGTTGCCATTGAAAGGCGGGGCTATGAGCTTCCGCGCCGTCGGGTTTGGTGGCTTCGAGGGGTTGAGGCTGGTGGTGGAGCTTGTCCTACTGCTCGGTATGCTGGTCCCAACGCCATTGAAGTCGGCTGTCTGTGCACGTGCTGTGCCTCTCGCAGGTGGTGGTTCTGGCTTGCCCATTCTCCTGACTTCCACCCAATCTGGCTCTGGGGAAGGCGTGAATGGGTTGCTTGGTCGCTTGGGGTTGGGAATGTGGTCACTGCTGGGTGGCTGCACCCTTGATCGCGCTGGGAGCCCGTTATCGAGCCACCATTTTCTCCGGTCCGAGCTCGCAGGCGGTAGTCCGGGTTCTACGCTCTCGTATCCCAGCAAGTCTTCGTCATCGGTGTCCTCCATGGTAGCCCCACTAGATGCGCGCGTGTCACCGACGACTTCCTTTCTTCTAGTGTATAGCTCTTGAGCCAACTGCTCTTTCCGTTTCTCGTCGATCTTGCTGATCAAACATTGGAAAGTGGCATACACCGGACGATGATCAGAGAAGCGAAGTGGAGCACAGTCATAATTGATTTGGCGGATGTTATCACCTTTGCGCAGAATGCGATCACACCACGCAGGGATGCGAGCTTTTTCGGAGGTGTCATAGACATCGGTGCCAATGTCGTATTTGTAGGTAGGGAGGAAGGTAATGCGGGCCTCGGAGTAGTAAGGAAATGTCAGACCGGCGACCATTTGCAGGTTAAGCTGGCACTAGATTAACATGCAAAAGGAAGAGGACACGACAAGCGATACATACCTGGTCATTCTCATACAGCGTCTCAAGGTCGCCGACTTGGCACAGCTTTTGTACCTTCTCATTGTTCAAGCCTATCCGGTAGTTGAAGTCACCAAGCCAAACCACGGTGTTGTGATCTTCAATTGATCGGTTTCGCTGAAAGCGCAATCCGTGGCTGATGGTCTTATAATCTCTATTTCTCTCTTCGTAATTCGCGAAGCCAGCTGCCAGATGCGCCGTCACGAAGCATATAGAGGTATTGGCGTATTCCATACGGATGGCCACGGCACCTTTGTTGCCTGCCATGCCGGACATGCCAGTCTACGTCTTCATCAGCAATCACGGAATTACGCTGAAGGACTTAGCTCACCTTCTTCAAACTGCCTTCGACATTTTTGATACTCTTTAGTGATCCTGCTCTGACAAAGACCGACAAGCTCGCTCCCACTAACTGTCCACCTCTAAGCAGAACATATTCTTCTTGGCCGTGTTTGGCCGCATTTTCGTTTAGACAATTCCTGACCGCAGTCTCCCAAGCTTGCCGTCTCGCTGGATCTGTCGACATGATCTGCTGCGGGCTCAGCTCGACAATCTCCTGAAAACCCACGGCTACAATTTCCGGACACTGTTGAGAAGACGGTACGTCCGGACACAGCCAGGGCGATAAATCCTCGTGGAGGCCATGGGTCTTGCCGTTCAGGTTGAATGTCCCGGCGAGGATGTGTATGACTTCATTCTCTGAATATTCGGCTGAGCGTTTGTTGAGTTCGGCAACAACGAAGTCGTTGATGGGATCGTAAAGATGCACGGGGACCTGACCCATCAACCGACCGAGTAACATGTCAATCGTATTCTGTCGCCCCTTGTCCGCAAAGTTGTTGATGTACATGCGCGTGGCACTCTTTCTCGCGTCAGCTAGAGCTCCCGCAAGCGACATCTTTCCATGTCTTGTGAACGATGATTTCAACGCGCCTGTGCCGGCATATATTCGCGACAACGCATCCCCATTGTCTGCCCACATGCTCGAATGTCGGACCCAGAAATCCTGGCTCGCCCCTGTGCTTTTATGGCTCAGAAATATTTCCAAGGCCATCTTGCTGATGATGGTTTGAACAAGATTGGTCCGATCTAAGCAGTCCAAGCAGTTCGTTCTGAATACGCCTTCTTGTTGCAAGATTGTGGTGGGTCTTCGAACAACATACTCTTTCTCACCAGATCTCGCATGCTCTTCTATTTCTTCGGAAAGATAATATGCGAAACCGTCTGCAGAATCGTGAATCCACTGCTGGATCATGCTCGCCATTTCATATCCGCCAGGTCCTCTTGTCTCGGCATGAAAATCGTACTCGGTCAGCTTGATGAGCTCATGCTCCTTCGTCTCATCGTGAGTATAGTTCATTGGACTTTGTCTGATGTGATGCCGGTATCGATGGGTCAACTCTAGTTCATTTGGCTTCTCGTTACTAAGGAGATTCACCACGTGAATGGCGCCGTAACTAAGCTCAAGATTTTCAAAGTGTTTGTCGAAAGCAGGTTGGGTGGCTTCTGGAGATCGTGTGATGGTAATCTTCTGCTGTCCGGGGAGCAGCCCAGTTGCTTGCTCCCAAAACAACGGCACGCTCCCCCGGACTTGTGTGTACGAGAAGCACAGGCCCGTGGGCGCGTAGAAGATGGTCTCGGATTCGACAAAATTGGCGACATTGCCGTCGTCATCGATACCTCGTGCGTTGAACCTCGTTCCAGCCCTTCGACAAGACAATCTCGAGATCAAGGTCATTTGTGAAGGTAGGCCCGACCGCGGGGCGCGTATTGGAGAGGACGAAGATGGCACGGTGACGGTGAGGGCGAAACCGCGTATAGCAGACGTGAGGATTCCCGAATTGTCCAGCGCCTGCTTCTCCCGCGGTGACAGTCTCGATCTGAAGTCGACCAGCGGCTGGATCATGTACGAGTTCCATAGGAAGCCTGCATCCAGACTGTCTATAGACACGGTGGCACCGTCTGTTGACCTCTCCTGCAGTCTCCTTGTGAGGTCGAAATCGGAGCTGTAGTAGAAGGTCCCGCTGCTCAACAGCTTCTTCAGCGCCAGACACGGATGCTCCATGGGGTTCTCGGTCTTGCCCCGCCCAAAACCCATCTCATAGCCCTCTTCGTCGAGCGTGTCTGTGGGGTATGGATTGACTTCATCGTTCAACATGGCATCGTAGCTCGCGCTGTTCAAGCAGTAGAAGCCCACGCTGTGTATGCGCTGCACCGTCTCGCCTGGCCGCACGTCGGCAACTTTCCTGCTGCCGTTTACGACGACCAGAAAGACATCGCCGTTGACGGTAATTAAACCCAGTGTGCCATGCGCATTCACGCTGTTGAGCGGGCGGTAGTCGCTCAGGTCCATGCCGTCGAGGTGCGCAAACTCAACCATGCAGCGCGCGGCGCCCGAGCCATTGCTCCCCAGGGAGACCGACGACGCATTTCCATTGTGCTCGGTCGAGGTTGGGCTGTGGCGCAGAACGAGGGCGTGGGTCGCGGTAGAGAGTGCGATGGCACGGTGCGGATAGTCTTTGATTAAGATGCGGATGGACATGGTCGGCGGTTGACAACGACTCGGCGGTTCGTGGCAGGCTCGTCCGGCATGTCCGATGCTCGCATCAGGTCCTCGAGGCCGCTCAGGTGGTATTGCGCTCGTGTGCTCGCGATGTGGGAGGAGGAAGTAAGCACGTGTGGTCGCTCAGCTTTGGGCAGCGTTGGTCGTCACAATGAGGGTCTAAAAATCACTCCGCAACCCTGCAGGCTGCATGTGCTCTAGTTTAGCAGCTGGCTGACTCAGGTTCACAATGGAATATCGTTGCTTAATATGGCCTTGAGCAATTGCAACGACAGCCGCGGTGGCCTTTGTGGAACGGGCATTTCGCATAGTGTCGCGTCCTCCTGCGGAACAGCCCTTGCTTCCCATTCGCTGCGAAGGTGCTACTCAGGGACGAACAAACTGATGTCATAGCAGGCTAGGAATGCTTTAATTCGGACATCAACAAACATCGAACCTATATACAGCGCTGCATGCCTTCATAAACCGTCAAACCATTAGTCCATGCTCAGAAATCTCGCTCCAAGTTTAAGCCCCGCTCTCCCAAAGGTCCTCTGAATCGTAAAAAGGAAAAAGAGAGCTCGCTCAAGGTAACAAAGAAAACATGTCCTGAGCATCACTCCGCGTTTACCTGCGGTACTCGCTCCGTCTGCCGTCGCGTTCCCTCTCTGATATGGTAATCCTCTCGCGCGTTATCCTCTCCGGACCGTCATAGTCTCTGCTGCCTCTCCCATAATAGTCTCCTCGTCCACGGCTCAAGCTCCTCTCTCGCGGCCTGCTCCTGCTCCGCCGTCGGTCGTACCGGTCAAAGTGGTCGCTTTCATTGGGCGCCGGCTCGACGTATCGGAAGTGCTCGTAGCGCGGACTGCTGCTTGCAGGACTGTGCTCTCTCCGCCTATACTGGCGTTCGCGCACGACATACTCGCTACGGCCCATGCTCGAGCTGGACACGCTGGAGATGCTGGATCGAGCGGGTGAGACCTCGACGTAGTGCGCCTGCGTATGATGCGACACCAAAGGCGGCGGGGGCGGGGCAGGGGCGGGAGGAGCTGGAGGAGGCTCGACGAAGACCGGTACCGGCTGTGGTGCAGGAATGGTAGGGTAGCTGGGCCTTGGAGCAGGGACGGCGACATAGCTGGATCGCGGACTCTCGCGCACGTATTCCTGCGAGATGCGCGAAATGCGGCGGGTTTCTCGTCGGCGCGGAGAACGATCGCGCCGCACTCGCACAGGGATAACATCCTCTTCTTCTCGTACTTTGACTAGACACATGGCGCCGGGAGCAACGCGATGGACGCGTGGGGATGGTGGAGAGCGGATGGAACGGGTTGCGATCAGCTTGTGATTCGCGAGACGATCGATAGTGGGGCCGGGACGAAAGTGTAGAGAGCAAGGTACCAGAATGGTGCACCTTCAACTGAAGACAGATGTATTCTGCCTCCTGCAGAGGAAACGTCGCAACACGTACAGCGCCTAACGAGCGGCAGCTGGGTGTTCATAAGAGGCAGCGCATTCGGGCCCACCTGGGGCCAGCCTTGCTCAGGCCTCGCTCCCGCCTTGGAACCGCTGGGGTGTGACGGCATGGCCATTGTGCCGCTTGCCAACTTCTAGCTTCAGGCACGAATTGCTAAGTTAATGTTGCGAGTTTGGGATAACAATGGAGAGTTCTTGAATGGTAATAATTGTATCTCTATCTAAGACTACGCTGGGCTCCACCCAGTAAAAACGTCGCTATATAAATGTTATGCAGTGCCATATAACAGGCTGTCACCTATAAGACAGAACCCCAGAGACGCCACGCTATGCTGCAACAGACTGGTCGAAACAGCCAAAAAAAAAAAAAGTAGATCCAACACAACCAGCCTAAAAGGCTTCCTCCCCATTAAGAATCCCCTTGAGGATATCGCTGCCCGGTCCAACAAGCCCGTCCACTATTTCTTTCGCATCGAGGCAACTCGCGACTTTTCGATCTTCCACCGACACTCCACCGAAGCCTCCCTTTCCTTTCCTGCTCGGAGTACCTGTGGCTACAAGCGATCCTGCTTTGCCCTCTACTGCTGAAATCAACGACTGCGTTTCGAGACTGCCCACAATGTCCCGGAACTCCGTGCTCGTAAGCGGATGAAGTTTCTGCTCCCGCTTGCACATGATGGTGTAGGATTCGAAAAGCTCCTTGATGGTGGGTGCTGTGCTCTGAGCTTTGGAAGAAGTGACAAAAACGTTATCTGCAGCGGCAGCGCGCTTCTTCTTTTCCATGGCCGAGAGAGAACATAGGACAGCCTTCTGCTGAAGGTTGAGATTTTGAAGGCGCTGCGTGGTGCCGTTACTGAAGACCGTAGCGGTGATACGAGCCATATGTGCGATTGTGGCACGAGGAGCGTTCGTCGCCGTAACCTGAGCCAAAGATACCGCCAACGTGGTCTTCGATTTTCCTTTTGTGGGCGATCGAACCGCGGGTGACGAAAGGTTGATGTTGTCTACTAGCGGTGTCTTGGACGGTGAGGGTGTAGGAGCTGGCGTAATCTCGTTGACCTTCCTGCCATGCTGATCGCGAGTATCTGCCTCGATCAAATCAATGGCACGCCGACAAATGTCAAGGGCCTTGCGCAGGTCGCCTGATTGTGAAGCAACCTTCTTTGACAAGAACATAATCGCTGTAGGATGAATAAAAGGGACGTAGTCTGTTTCCTCAGACACAAGCGATTTGAGTTTCGATGTGATGACCGACGAGATTTGCGTCGCGGTGTACGGGAGGAAGGGCAGCAGGTTTGGCTTCAGGCCGCGAGCTTTGAGGCGAGGCAAGAATCTATCGGTAAAGTCCAGAGCGTTCGCGATTCCGACCAGGACCAGACTGGAAGATTTTCGCAGCGACCATTCGAAAATGTTGTATAGCAGGTCGATGTCAAGCTCTAATAGATGATCCACTTCGTCGAGAGTGACCACGTACGGAGTTCCGCGCTGCATGAACAGCTTCTCCAGAGCATCCATTTCCTCGCCCTCGTGAATTTCGGATATGTCCGCAAATTCTTCCAACAACGTTCGATACAAGTCAACGGCGGTCTTGACGCTCATACAATTGATATAACCGGTCTTTATAGTGGCATTGGTCGTGATGTTTTTACAGACATCATTGACGAAGGCGCTTTTTCCAGTGCCAGGTGGGCCAGACACGTAGATGCAGCCTGACTTGTTGGATTTGGTGCGCGTGGAGATGAACGTGTGGAGCTCTTTTCGCTCCGCCTCGCGCCCGAAGAGTGCGGTAGGGGCAGAGCCTCTGACGAAAAGGTGGCGAGCATCATTGTAGACAGTTGTAATAGTGTTGCGGGGAGTCGAAGGAGTATGAGGCGTGCGCGGTGTCAATGGACGTCCGGTAGCAATGAGCCGATGTCTTGGCGTGACTGCGACCTTGCTGGCAAGTGCGTCTCGATGCCGAGGGGTTGACGGAGTTGCAGCAGGCTTCTCTGGAGATGCTAGTTTCTTCGGAGAGTTGACTTTGGTGGGCGAAAGCGGTATGCGCGTGTTATGTGCGCCGTGTTTGGCAGGAGTTGTTGCGCCGGTCCTCCTGCCGCGCTTTCCAGACGGCAGCTCCTCCGCCTCGTCCACATCCATCGCGTCGCCATTGCCGCTAGTCTTCTTGCTTGGGGTGATGAAAGGATTTTCATTCTCGCCCTCATCTAGAATCACGAACCGGGTACGTCGTTTTGCGCGTGTTGAGACGGTGGAGAGTGGTTCTTCGGGCTGTGAGAACTCGTTGCCAGGTAAAAGCGACGGAAGGTGCTTACCAGAAGCATTTGCAGCGGCGGCGCTACGAGTTCTCTTTCCGAGAACCGTGGCGGGCATTTTGGAAAAAGGTCGTGAAGGAGCAATGGGTGGTGTGGAAAGGGCGCTGGGTGGGTTGAAGAAGGAATTGGAAGTAGCGATGCGTCGGCAAGCGCGAAAGCGCGACCGCGTAAAGTGCCTGCCACTTTACCCCAAAACAGCTAGTGCCCTCGAGGAGCGCGACGTCGCACCGCGCACGCGTTCACCTTGCGCGTCTGAACTTCACGCTGAGCTGGTTATTCGTGAATTCCCGACATTGTTGCCCCCAATGGCACCAAAAAGCAGTCCTTTCTCGTCTTCCATGTCTTCGTCGCAAAAAACGAAACAACAGTCCATATCCGCCTTCTTCACACCGAAAGCGTCCGCCGCCAAACCCACTGCTGCCGCCAAAGTTTCAATACCGCCACCGAAGGATGCAGACCTCGGTATTCCTGACAATGAAAATGATCCGATACCCGCTGAACCAGCCGCCAGTCGGAAACACGGAATAGAGGAGACGATCGATGAAGAGGAGGAGGAATCAGCAAATTCGCCCAAGCGCGCACGTCTGGATACTTCGCGACAAACACTCGCTCAGGCCTCGGCTTCTGGGCTCAACAAATCTCGCCTGATCGATCGCACTTCCAAATACGCATTCTCTTCGTCCCCGGCTGTACCAGATGAAAACAACGGCGTCAACGAGGATGACGACGATGACAGTCCAGCGACTCAAAAGCGGCGAGCGGAATTACACCGAAAGTTTGTACAAAAACTAGGCCGGCCTGACAGCATCGCGGAGCTGAAGCGACGACACAAACCAAATCCTGTTGAAGACGGAGCTGAGGATGCCGAGGATGATCAGGACAATGAAGAAACGCCAAAGCCCGCCGCGAAGCCTGCAAATAAGGGTTCTAAGAAAGGAGGAAAACTCACGCCTATGGAGAAGCAATACCTGGAGATAAAAACGAAACATCTCGACGCAATCATAGTGTACGAGGTCGGCTACAAATTTAAGATATATGGAGAAGACGCACGCACTGCTGCGAAGGAACTGGGCATTGTTTGCATACCGGGAAAGTTCCGATATGATGAACACCCGTCAGAAGCGCATCTCAATCAGTTCGCATCTGCAAGCTTTCCGGTTCATCGCTTGCAAGTGCATGTCAAGAGACTGGTGAAGGCCAATCACAAGGTCGGGGTCGTCCGACAGGTTGAGACTGCGGCTTTAAAAGCTGCTGGCGACAACCGGAATGCGCCTTTCGTCAGAAAGCTTACGAATCTCTACACCAAAGGGACCTACGTGGACGATGTTGAGGGGCTAGATTCAGGCAACGGTTCTAGCGCGCAGTCGACGGGTTATCTACTCTGCATTACCGAAACAAATGCGAAAGGCGTGGGCGACGACGAGAAAGTGCATGTCGGCCTAGTTGCCGTGCAACCTGCGACTGGCGACGTTGTATACGACGACTTTGAAGACGGTTTCATGCGGAGTGAAATTGAAACCCGGCTTTTGCATCTCGCTCCAACAGAATTTTTGATCGTTGGGGCGTTGTCCAAAACTTCCGAGAAGCTCATCCAGCACCTTTCGGCGACCAAAACCAATGTCTTTGGAGACAGATCCCGCGTGGAAAGGGTTGAAAAGCCAAAGACTATAGCAGCCCAATCATACAGTCACATTTCAAACTTTTATGCTGGAAAAATGAAATCCAGTGATGGTTCATCGGCGGAACAGAGCACGATCCTCGACAAAGTCCATCAACTCACAGAACACGTTACTATATGTCTATCAGCCACGATTACCTACCTGACAGAATACGGCTTAGAACATGTCTTCGATCTGACCAAGTATTTCCAGCCCTTCAGTGCTCGGTCGTACATGCTCCTCAACGGCAATACCCTGACTAGCCTGGAGATATACCAGAACCAGACCGATAACACCAGCAGAGGTAGCCTTTTCTGGACAGTGGACCGCACTAAAACGCGTTTCGGGCAGCGACTACTTCGGAAGTGGATAGGACGACCACTTATACACAAAGCAAGTACGTACTGCCCCCAAAATTTCACGCACCGATCGACTGCGGCTGTACTTTGAGTTCTCCGCTTCTTTCCTCAAGCTCATACTGACTTCATCCTGCATCTGTAGGTCTCGAAGAGCGCATCGCTGCCGTAGAAGAACTTAAAGACGGCGAGAACACCAGACCAGTCGATAAGCTGAAATATGTACTTGGCAAGATTAACACCGATCTAGAGAAGGTCTTGCTTCGTATATACTACAAGAAATGCTCGCGATCGGAGGTCCTTGTTGCCCTTCAGATACTTCAAAATATCTCCGGCGAATACCTCAATGTCAAGTCTGCCAGCGAATCCGGGTTCCAATCGTGTCTACTTTCTGGGGCCATCTCGAGTATACCTAGGATCTACGCAGACGTGAACGCTTTTTTGGAGAAAATCAACGCACAAGCTGCTAGAGAAGACGACAAATATTCATTTTTCAGAGAGGAACACGAAGCGGAGGATATCAACGATTACAAGCTTAGCATCGCCTCCGTTGAAGATGATCTTAACGCTCACAGGAAGGAAGCCGCGGCCAAGATAGGTACGGCCCAGGTGAATTACGTCACCGTGGCTGGCGTTGAATACCTAATCGAGGTGAAAAGGAAGTCCCCGCAAGATAACAGAGTCCCGGCTTCCTGGCAGCAAATTTCTGCAACCAAGGCGGTCATGCGATTTCACACACCAGAGGTCAAGCGTATGATACAACAACGCGACCAATATAAAGAGAGTTTGGCTGCAGCCTGCGATACCTCTTTCAAGCGCTTCCTTGAAGACATATCTGCCAAGTACCAGGATTTGCGGGATTGCGTTCAGGCGCTCGCAACACTCGATGCTCTCCTTTCGTTAGCTACTCTCGCGTCGCAACCAGGCTATGTGAAACCCACGTTCACCGACGACATCACGTTATCCATTACGGGCGGTCGGCATCCCATGGTCGAGCAACTTTTGCTTGAAAACTACGTTCCCAACGATGTCCATTTGTCCCACGACTTTACGCGCGGGCTTTTAGTGACAGGACCCAATATGGGAGGAAAGTCTTCGTACGTTCGTTCAGTCGCTCTGATAGCGATCATGGGTCAAATAGGTTCGTATGTGCCTGCTGAAGAGGCCCGTTTGGGCATGCTCGACGCGGTCTTTACTCGTATGGGCGCTTTCGACAACATGATGAAAGGCGAGAGCACATTCATGGTTGAGCTCAACGAGACGTCTGATATCCTTAAATCTGCCACTCCTCGCTCCCTGATTATCTTAGACGAGCTTGGCCGTGGTACATCGACTTTCGACGGCGTTGCAATTGCCGAGGCGGTGCTCGACTACGTCATCCGCGACTTGCAGTCTCTCACCCTCTTCATTACGCACTATCAGCATCTCGCAAAGCTTCAAAGCCGGTTCGACAACAAGGAGCTGCAGAATGTCCATATGCGCTTTGAAGAGAGAGACGGAGGCAAAGAAGTGGTGTTTCTGTACGAGGCAGCGGAAGGCACGAGTCATCGATCCTATGGCTTGAATGTTGCCCGCCTTGCGAAAGTGCCTGAGAAGATCATCGAGGTTGCTGAGGGGAAGAGCCGGGAGCTTGAGGAGGTGATGGCTGCTTGCAAGTTCGGCAATTTGTGAGTTGCACCGAGTCTGACAATACTCCCGAATGATGCTAACGATGGTCTAGATCACGAATTGTCACAAAGCTAATAAGTGGCGGTGATGAGGCGGTGTTGGATAAACTTGTGGAGGGAATCGATCAGCTGTAATATTGGTGCTTGGGCTTCACCCGCCGGCGTCGTGAGCGCCGTCTCTCGCGATATTATCATCACGGACAGTCTCCGAATGTTCGTTGTCCTACACAAAGGATGGTATTTCCCTGACTTTAGCTTGAGTGGATCATAGACACAGGACAGTCTGCACATGGCAACCTAAGCCTACGAAAATATGTTTCTAATCAGGAATATACATCCCGCTCTAGTGCGTTCATTTATGAGCCTCGTTTCGAGAGACCGACATACGTACTAAATCGGTCCTACCTGGATCCTGGCCTCAATGCCAGGAGGACCTCAGCTGCGACCACCCGTATCGGTACCCCAGCAGTCTAGTCGGCTATGCTGTATGGGACGTAATCGATGATCAAGATCACTGCAAACAACCCTCTTTACGTTTCTTTGCCAATAACTGTCTGCAACTGGTCGAGAAAAGCTGCGAAGAATTGAAATGGGCTTGCAAGGGAGATACCCTAGCTATCTCCCTCTATCTATCATTTTCTTACAAGAGCTAGTGAGTGCGACTTAGGAGTGCGCCTATCTTTTCGTATCATCGGGGCTTGGAAGATAGCCGCTTCAATCGAAGTTGGGCTAGGCGTGAAAGATTCCATACGAATACGAAAAAGTAGCGAGTGATAGTACCTAACGGGGTAGTTAGACTGATCAATGAGGCGAGTAGTAGTCTTTCGAAAGTAGGTCAAGAAGGTGCACCGAGTGACATTTTCCCGGGGGCGCCGTTTGAAGCCCGAAGAAAACATAGATCTTCACCTGGAAAATTTGTTTTCGGTGCGTCAACAAGTCTTGAATTATTCAGGGCAATCAGCCATGCATTCTCATGCTTAAGACGTCAAATTGGACCATCATCAAAACATCTACACCACGGTTGATTCGGATAACTCCACTTACACGTGCACTCTAGGCTCTACCCGCCCAGTGGTCTGGAATGTCTCGATTCTCACCAGTTCTCGCCAGGGCAATATCGTATTGTGGGTCGTCCCACCGAGGAAACGAGAATGGCATGGCCGCCTTGGCCACAGATGTCATTTCGGTCTCAGTGCAATACCGCCCACGGGTCAGAAATTGGACATGCTCTCTCATGCGCACCATCATGAAACCTGGTTCACTTGCGGGACCTGGCGTTAGCGTCCGCCGCTGTCTCCCCATTCGTGGAAACAAAGCAAGCTGTTTCTCAAACCCTTGCAATCTCGGATCTGTCAAGGCTTTGCAGGGTTAGCACAATAAGCGCGCGAGAGAAAAACCTCACACGTTGGACACCACCATGCCCCCTGGCGGACACAAAGAGTCTCGCCGTACGCGATAAACATGTCGAAGATTTCTCGCCAAGATGCCAATCTTATCCCGCGCTGTTTTTGAGCTGTCATGCCGCGCCCGCCCCTGTGGCCAAGGCTCGGCATACCACATACAGGACCATTGCAGGTGTTTAGTGTTCCGAAGGCCAATGATTCGATATCTGACAGGAGTATAGCGCCGGAAGGATGCTCTGTCTGGCATGTTTCGAACATGTTGCGAGTTTATCGGTGAGATCGTGGAGCGGAGCAGGAGTCATAGCAGAATCCGTATAAAGAGACGGGCAGACGCCTTAGTAGAAATACATTTCATTCTCGAGCCTCACATTCTCTGTCCTACTTCAGTCTCTCGTTTGCTTGAAGCAACCCACTCTCGTTACTACAACACTCACATTCTCTTGTACACTTTCTTCTAGAACCACTTTACCACTTTTTCCAAAGTTTCAATCCATCTGCAAACGCAAAGATGAAGTTCACCATCATCGCCGCTGTCGCTGCCTTCGTGGCCCCTATCGCTGCCGGACCTGCCCAGCAGTCTCCCAACGAGTTCTTCAGCTTGACCAAGCGTGCTTCGCTCCCGGTCCCCAAGTCCAAGGGCTCGGTTACCTACAGCAAGGCCCAGAGCGTCAAGGGCACCTTCGATGGTGGTCTTAAGACCTACGGCCGTGGCAAGAAGTGCACTGGCCAGGCTGAGGGTGGAGATGCCGATGCTGTGTTCATCCTCGAGAACGGCGCCACCTTGAAGAACGTCATTATTGGTGCTGGTATGTGATCTGCCCCTCATCATTCTCATATTGGGCGACGCAGCTGCTAACAATTCATTGCAGACCAGGTCGAGGGTGTCCACTGCAAGGGCGCCTGCACCATCGAGAACGTCTGGTGGGTCGACGTCTGCGAGGACGCTCTCACCCTCAAGGGTGACGGAAACGCCCTGATCAAGGGCGGAGGTGCCCAGGGTGCCAGCGACAAGGTCATCCAGCACAACGGCAAGGGTACCGTCACTGTCGACGGCTTCACCGTCGTTGTAAGTCCACTCCCTATATCCTTACCCATAATCATCAACAGCTCTAACATGCTCCTGTAGGACTTCGGCAAGCTCTACCGTGCCTGCGGTAACTGCAAGAACTCCGTCGGCCGCTCTGTTGTCATCAAGAACGTCAAGGCCTACAACGGCAAGGTCCTCGCTGGCATCAACCCCAACTTCGGTGGAACCGCTACCATCACTGGCACCTGCGCTACCTCCGTCAAGACCATCTGCGAGGAGTTCCAGGGCACCAAGCCCGGTAGCGAGCCCAAGTCCGCCTCCAAGGGCCCCTCCAACTACTGCAAGTACACCGCTTCGGCCGTCAAGTCTTGCTAGACGGATGACGCGGTGGTTGCGACAGCGATCACGGAGAAGGCATGAGGACTTTCGGTCGTTCATGTCCTGAAGGCAGATGGGCTCGAGGCTGGGAAAAGTTCGTGGAGGATTCTTGTATATACTTTTGCTTTAGTGGCACATGCAGTGCATGTAATGTTTACCGAATGCATACACTTTACATCCAGACATGGTTCTTGATCTTGCCGGCTCCTGTGATGATATGCCCACTCTTCAGGTTAATACCCTCTCCAGCATCGCCTTTACAACATGCTTCACTTCGCCTTCACTTCTTAACTTCAGTCAAGCGACAGCCTTCGCATCGAGATCGCTCGCAGGCTCTATACATGCCATGGGGTCAGTTATCAGCTATGTCAACTGGAGAAACCATTCTTCACGTGCCGAATACTCGAGGGAAGGGCTCAGCTTACTGGACGCCATATTAGTGCATAGTTCATAAGCGTGGGTAGGGACATTGGTACCGGGCAAATCCTGGTGCTGTACGCAATCGAGGACTTGCCACAATTGCAGCATTGCCACAGATAGGTTTTTCTCATGACCTGCTTCGTCTTCAGGAGATGTACCAAACTCTTGGTCTTATTCCGGACTTACTAATGCCTCTCGGAGAGCACTCGATCTGTCTTGAAGCGGATTCTCGGGCTCGTAGGAACCTTCCTTGTTATTGACCAAATCGTGCTGTGACAGTGGCACGCCAACACCAGGCGTGGATAGGGTCTGCGCAGCAGCGTTGCGAACTCTAGCGGGCATTGTTTGAAATATCTTCGCTCGACTGAATTCAAAGGAAATGCTGAACTTGGTATAGAAAAGATTGAGCGAGGTATGGTCGATGTATATGGACGGTGAAGGTTCTACGCTCTTCTTTTATGGTGACTTTTATGCTACTATTTTAATACCAGACCAGTCAAAAAAAAGCCGTTGCTTAGCGCGCGCGTATGGACGTCTGCATAGAGGAGATCCTTAACCTTAGCGCCCAACAATTCGTCTGTTCGCCTAATTGAAACCACTGTGTGAGAGCGACTGATGCCATTCGGTGGATAATAGTGTTCAGTATTTGAAAGTGCTGGGGTTACTGTGAGGGCGCTTGAAAGGGTGCTTGATAGCCTTCTGACATCGAATCACCGTAAGCGCACAGTACCTAATTACATGATGTATACGTAAAATGCGCCAGGATGATTTCTCGGCGCGATCGTTAGTACAAAAGCTAAATAAATACATTACCCTAACGGTGGGCACAAATGTACCTACCCCACTTCCAAGGTTGGGCAGGCAGCCTTCATGGACTGGATAAAGGAGGATTTCCAGGCTTGGAAGTTCAAAACTTATGTGCTGGATATTTCCTACGCGCGTGGAAATTCCGCTAGAGTCACTTGATCATGGTCCTAATCGAGTCCTTAGAGTCCCAGCCTGCATGTGGCGCTGCGGAGGTGTGATATGATCATCGCCATAGATACCATACAGGTAGGCTCCGGCTGAGCGTTCAATGCGTCAAGTCTGACCACTCCCCTGTATTCACATGGCAATAGAGCCAGTTCATTCTATCTAGAGGGTTGCAACAACAAAGCATAAAACAACAGGTTAGTATATGCATGCGCTGAAGTGCGGCTTGTTTGGCATTTCCAGTTTGTACTACCAGACCCACAAGCTCCCGTCTTGAGACTGTCGCGAGCGGACTTGCAAATAGATGGAACCAGTCAATTGAATTTCTCGCGATCTCATGGTAAGTCTCTAATATCTATACACTTGCGGAAGTCTGTCATTGTTCCCAAAAGGTACGTAAGGCCCACGATCTAAGTCTGTGCAGAAACGGGTTCAGGCTGCTTAAATCAGGTAATGTACCATAGGTATTTGCTTTCGTCATCTCATTAAGAAGCTGAATTTCTGGAACTGCAAGGTGTGGTGCCTTCCCGTTGAGGCTGACATTTACAATTCTTGTTGGGTCTGGTGATCCATCCTCGAAGCCTCAACAATCAACCGTCTGTAGTCCAGCACAGCCTGCTCAAGCTCTTTCTTCTTCAGCGCTTCATGGTCGGAGTGCGCCACAAAGATACTGCCAGGCCCATATAAATACCTCCTATGATCGCCTGCTAAGAGAGGAACGTCGGTCCCATAGTTGACCGTCATTGTGTCGAAATTCTCAATGTCACAATTGATGTTGACGGGCGGGTACCCCTCGCCAGCCCACTCGATCTCGAGATCACCGCCCAACTTCTCTACACGCGCCTTCACGTCTGAGAGCGCGCTGATTATGAGTCCTCTGACGACGTTCGGCGTGCCAGCTGCGAGGCGAACAGCGATGTTTGCGGAAGCAGTCTCTGCGACTACGTTAGCGGCCACACCACCTTCAATCTTTCCAAAGTTCATTGTGGTGTTCCCATATTTCTCAGACCACGGTAGCCCCTTCTCTCGTAGTTCCAACAGTTTCCCGAGTGCTTCAGCAAGAACGTCGTTGGCGCTGACGCCGAGCCAAGGATAGCCGGAGTGCGCAGCTTTGCCCTTAACATGCACGGTGAAGCCCAATATGCCCTTGTGTCCGCATACCAGCTTTCCCTCAGTCGGCTCGCCAAATATGACAACCTCGTAATTGGGCTGGGGTCGCTCAGACCAGGAAGAGAACGCGCGCATGCCATCACCGCCAGTCTCTTCACCGACAACGAACAGCAGTGATAAGTCATCGCGCAGATGTTCTCTCAACGCCTGGACCGCGATGATCTGGGCGGCAACGCTGCCCTTGGCATCTACAGATCCACGACCACCGATCACGTCGGAAGTCTTGTTATGGTAATACGGCCAGAAAGGCGGTACGGTATCGATGTGGGACGAGACGAGGATCGTGGTCGAGCGTTTCGAGCCGTATGCGAGGATATTATGCCTATTTTCGGAAACCTCTTGTGTTTCCACGGTGAAGTTTTTTTCGCGCAAGTAAGAGGCAAGCCATTGGCCCACGTCGCCTTCGTTGCCAGTTATGGATTCGATTTCGACAAGCTTGCGGTGGAGGTACAGAAGCTCTGACGCAGAGTCCTTCGGCAAGGTATCCTCGGCTTGCACCGGAACTTGTTGGAGTGCTGCAACTCCTAAAGCAAGAGCGGTAAGCAGAAGGCTTCCAAGCATGGTGGTATTGTGGTGGTGCTGGAACAAGACCAATGACGATACCTACGACGCTGGCATGTAGCTAAATCTGAAACTGCCGAAGACGAGTGAGCTTGGTCGCAAAAGTGGGGACCTCGGAAAGCGCCATGCCACCATATTCATGCATACTCCACACTCACGTCCACAGGTACCTAGGTGATAAGCAGCACCGCGCGGGTGGGTATTTCTCTGGAATTCCAATATTTTTGTAGTGGCAACTGACGTAGCTTAAACATTGCAGCTCTCCTTACCCGCCTGGGCAGGGACGACTCCACAACAGTACTGGTACCTAGGTAGCCTCCGCTCCACCATCACATCCCGAGCCCTTCGTGGCATTCCGACCAACGGTCAGTTGTTCCGTGTACCATTCAGCAAAATTCTCCGATTGGAGTCAATGCACATTTGTCTGTCCGTAGTTGAGAGGATCTCGAGGGTCCCGAGGTCACCTGCACATAAGTAGGCCCGGGCAGAATGCAACCACTGATCTTTCGCCACTTTACCTTGTGATACTGTACAATCACAGGTATAAAAGATCGCAGGCGCCGTTGTCCACCATGGTAGGATTTTTCCATAGTGCACATAGACCCCTCCGTCCTACATTTGGAGGCTGAGACCAGCCCTGAAATCCACTGGCGGCCGTGCTTGGTTTTGTCTCCATCGCCTCTCCAAGACGGTCTTCTCCCCACCCTCTTGCAACGGTCGAATTCTACGAACGAATGCGACGATCGAATTGATTAGCGGATTGTGTTGGAAGCCGTGGAAGCCGTGGAAGCCGTGGCAGTCGTGGTGGTGTGGTATCGCCCGGGCGTGCTTTCACGCACGTACAAGTTAATCGCGTTGAAAGAGTAGTATTGGCGGTGGTTTTGGTATTACTTGGGAGGGTTTCCATGCGTACGATTGCCGAGGCCTTGTCGGATAATCGGCGAGACTCCGCTGGATGTCTCGAGGAGCAGCGTGCTGAAATTACCCAGGTCTGCCAGGTTGTGCAGCGGATCGCGACACCGATATTGCACTAACGAAATCGCTGCATGCAAATGCAGTATGCTCCAGTGTCGCAGGCCGCTCGCTAGAAACATGGTGAGGCTGATTCGCATTCAAATTACAAACTTCCGTCGGAGACACATACTAATGGCGTGCACAGGACTCCACTATTGCAACTGCAGCAGACAAGGGAACGTCTGTGAGCAAGTTGGTGCGAGCGATTACTTTCCCCAGACGGTTACATTCCTTTAAATTCGGGCAGACCCAAGAGGTATTCCTGTCATCCAAATCTCTTCGATTCCCAATGGGGAAAAAAAGATATAAATACGTATGGCAATGCGTAAGTTGTGCATGTGAACTCTCAAGACAAACATGCTGATAGAATCCAGAGTGGATGTGGATATCCATCCATTGTGTTTCAATGTCGGACCTGCCCAACTTGTACACACACCCGATGTCATGTTTGCGTGGTTACCAAGGTTTCTATTCGTCAAGATCTTGACCTAATACCTCGCCGGCAACCGCTAGCTTTAGTGTGGTCTTCCTTGTTCATACTCGCCGGGGCTAGAGAGCTCACTCTGATCTTACTGTGTATCGTACAGCTGTGTCCTCAGTGCTTCGTTTCACAGTCACAGTTTCCTATGAATATGATACCTCTTATTTTCTATTGTGATTGCTAAAACTCACTATTAGAAGAAAAGGCGTACGTTTCGCGTACATATCAGTAACTCAAGCAAATGCATTTCTAACGAGAGACTGACTCAATCATCAGATGGACTACAGCGCGGTACCTTGCCACTTGGTAAATTTTCTGTTCCTAACGTAGCTCTATGTGCCTTCACGTAAATTTACAAAATAGATCCGATCCGTATTATCTTACGTCCTTCCATCCCTTCAAGATAGGGCGTCTTTTATCGTCGTTATCGACCTAAACAAATCATGCGACACACAGCAACTGGTAATGCATGGTCAATTCTATAATACAACAAGGCACACAAAGTATATCACATGGTACTTTGTGTTAGCCGTACACCGCCTGTCAATTTCTCTATCACGAGATGAATTGATCTCAACAGCGAAAGAAAACTCATCAAGTCATAGAGTCTCTAACGTTCAATAAACCAGTTAGGCGACAGTGCAATTTGCGTTGTGGCCACCACTTTGCCCAATCTAGTTCGCCATACAGCTTTTGAGTAGGCGGTGGATCGTATTCTTGTTTCCAGAAACCGGATTCTATTACCACAGTATCACAGGTTCGAGAAAGCTTACATGATACGCTTGCTTGATATCGACGAAATTTGGTCACAGAAGTTCCACAAACAAACTTGTTTGTCTGTGTCGTCTTTTATGGGTATTAATCTTGTTTTCGCTTTGGTTGGTTTGTGCTGAGCCGCGCATCCTGTTGACAAATTCTCATAGCAGATAATGAAGACGGCACATAGCGCACCTCAATGGGCGGTAAATTTCCCGTTCAGCTGGAAATGTGCATACATCAAATAATCATCATCATTGATCACGCGATACCCAAAGTTGTATGAATACTGCGACGATTACTCCCACTTGAGGACATGGTGGAGCCGTGTGCTTGGAAGATTACATGGTAGTACTATTATATTAGTAGGTCGTGGTATAACGTTTCATAGTAACCGTTTTCTATTGGGCTTGCGTATACGTTCCGGCATTCAAAAAGCGTGTCCATCCCATTGCAAGGGTGCTCACTGTTTGTTATCCAGCCGCATAGTCACGTGAAAACTGGGAACCCCGGCCATCTGCAAGGCTTAGAGAACCCCTGACAGAGAGGCTGCACCGGCCCGTGAACCAAGGAAAATACATGTAATCGAAGACTGCGACTGCATCGCCTTTCCGTCCTTGAAATCCGCATCGAGCGCATCTTTCTTATAGTCGATCTTTTGACAATAGAATTCAATGTCTCATTGGCTCGCAGCCACTGCATAATAATCTGTCGTAAGCTGAGACCACGATCTTCTACGGTAAGAAACTTTCCTCCTGCCATTGTGTCCTCAACAACATCGCTAAGGGCGCTGCAGGTCGGTAATCCCTTGAAATGATTCGTGCTAACAACCCTGGCAATGTTTAGTCTGGCGTTCCGCGCAGCTGTATTGGCGATTCGCACACCGAGAGCCGAAAAACACATACAATCGAACCGCGCCCTAAAATTCCACACACTTAGTGCGGAACATCCACACAGCATCATCGCAGTATTTTCGAAGTCTTCCGCTCGCTGCAATCGGTTGTTCGTGTCTAGCCTCCCATAAATACCGCCTCGAGAAGGCCGGGGGTCGTTGGCCTGGCTGGGAGACAGCGGAAGGAGGAACGGCATTCGAGGCCATTATTCAGGTCCCTGCAAAACTTATCCGGGCACCTGAATGGAGCGGGAGACTTGCGAGAATCTTAATACGCGGCTGGCGACATTGAGGTTGGCGGAGACTGCAGAAGCTGAAGACGATCTGGTCGCTCCTGCATCGCAGGCGGTACGGAATGCATACCAAAGACAGGAGTGCGCTACAGCACGATTTGGACGGGAAATTTAGCTGTTATGGACACAACGATCATGGCTCGTGGCCACGTTACACCTCAACATTAAAACCTCGTCAAATTGACAACTTTCACTACACCGCTGCCGAGGAGCGCGTGCAATCGCTGCCTGGAGACGGACACAACCATGAATCGATCGTCGATTCGTTCGATGATGAGCCTAGACAAACTATGGTTAGTGCAGTGTTACATAGTAGTGAGAGGAGACGCTGAGGATAGTCCAGGCGAAAAAGTACACGTACGTGTGGCAATGCTGCACGTGCGGCAAGTCTGCACTGCCGTACAGACAACGTTCATGCTCGGTACGATCATCTATCACACTCACCCGATGTATGAATCTTATACTGACCTCGGTGTAGTAAGAAGACCCTTCCCAATTCCGTTCGTGACCAACACATGGGACGCGGAACCACTCCAAAAAGTTCGCAAACGCAGTGACTGACTTGCATATGAGCGAAAGGGCGTGTCAATATCCCCGATGCGAGTCCTGTAGGGTTATTAAGGTGCTTGTGCGATAGAAAATATCACCTTCTCAAACTGTCCGGCACCCAAGCTCTTCCCTCTTCCAGAGACATTCATCTTGTTTGATGCCTGCATATCCCTGGAAGAGGGAGCAACGCACATGATGAATGTCTCTGGAAGAGGGAAGAGCTCTGGGTGCCGGACAGGGCGTGTCGTGTCAAAAAGTGTTATGCTCGTGTTGTGTTGTACCTATGGTATGTTTGCGGAGGTCCTTAGGACCGACAAAAGTTGGGGAAGCTGCTTGTCTTTAGAAAGGTTAACGGATTGCAGGAGTTATGGATGGTGGAAAGCGAGTCATATTAATTCTACGTTCAGCTCGGCCCGAGCTGCCGACCTTCTAATTTGGTTCTAATCCATGGATGTGTGTACCCGTCGATATCTGTGGCTATGAAACTTGTAGATTTCGCGAAAAAACAGATGCAATGCGCGTGCCTTCTACCATGTAACTCAACGATCCTACCTCAGATGCGCGCTTGCCAGCGGCATGTTGGGTCCGCTGAGCTGATACCCTATCCGGTCATATTAAACCTGAGTGCCGATGATGTCAGCGTGTATCAACGAACTCGAATCATATGATAGGACTCCTGCATTCGCTTCAAATCCCAAGCTTGTTCAATGGTGCCCAATCATGACATACGAACTACTGCGTTGAAGTCAGCCTTGTTCGCCTTATTTTATACCTTGGTTCCGGTAATCCCTGTCTCTCACCGGTGAGAGCCTCGGAGCGTTGAAGTATGTTAAGCGAATCGCGTTGTGCTCGTACCCGCACGTGTGGCAGACGCATCTTGCAGGCAATCAAACCAACAGTTGCCCCGAGAAAGCCGTCTCCGAACAGTCGGTCTTGGTCTTTGGTTAATTCCAGGATACGTCGGGCGTGTCAAATGCAGCGCCTGCTTTCCTACCTAGGTAGTCGGGCCTGGCCAATTGAAAAGATGTGGCGTTGCTATCTTCGGTTGTTCCCGTCTGACATCCTCAAATTGCCCTCGATTCACATACTTACCTACTTATAACAGGTCAGTCATCAACCCTGAACAAGACTTACGAGGCGCACCAACAATGAACAGATGCCGCGCACTTGTGCGTTGTTCAATAGTCCTTCTTGATGCATGACGGCCTGATAACTACCGCACGAGGCTGATATATGCCGTGTCGTGGCTCTCAACTATGCTGGTCACTGTCTTTGACATTCATGGATACCTATGGTAGGTTCGATGTGCAGCTACAGCATGCACAGCCTTCGGCAAGGAAAAGAATCTCCGATGCACCTGATGTTAAGAGATTGACCGCTAAGGTCCATCTCTTTTAGGTGACGGGATCCGATACTCTTGGTACGTGGTGCTAGTAGAGATGCCCAACCGCATCACGCGTGGAAAAGCATGCATGTGCACACAGCCCGATCTCTAAGCAACCCAGACGTGGAGATCTATGATTGATCCAAGCTAACACATGTGCCTGTGTCAGGCGTATTGTACAGATAATAAAGGCCTGTTGTGATGCTCGATCGGTGGGTGTGATGATACAGCACACACAGGAAAGGACAGACTCATTGCGTGCTCGGCCGGAACTGAGCAAAGGAGTCATTTGGTAGATTTCACCTTCCTTCGCTCTCTATCCGACCCGGTCTTTCACATTCCCACTATCTGCTCGGTTCGTCGCTCCCTTCTCCCGCTTCTACTCACTTGAGCTATCTATCGAACACGGCTCACACTTTGGAAGACCAGAACAAAACAGCCATGGATATTCTTGCCTAATAATTCGCCACAATATACGAAACATGCAATATCGGAAGATACTGCGGATGCGACATTACAACGGTCAGTACCCCTTCCGTTCACCTATGACCTCGTAGTGATAAGTTGAAAAGAATAGCCACTCGTGCACCACCTCTCGCGCCAACTGTATGAGAGAAAATTTCCTTCATCACTGGACTTCTCAGCGTGGCGGTACTGAAAGAATTCAAAGGGGTTAAGCCCTCCACTGTTCGGATGCAGGAGGTGTGTCCGGAAGAGCCTTGCGACAGCCCCTCGTTTCATGTAACATCAACCTCTGCCACGCCTGTAGATGCCGTGCATTTTGGAGTACCTGATACACTGGACGAATCTTTGAGCTCCGATGTGTACCACAACAAAATCTCCACGTGGGACGCGAGGCTTTTCAAGCATCGAGAATTCCATGACAAGGAGTTCTTCGCAGTCAAGAAGTCCCTAAAAATCGACAGAGACGACTTAGATTATTTTTTGGAACCAAACCCAAGCAGCATTCCCTCCTGGAAAGTGGAGTGTATTAAACGGTTCTGTTCAAGGGAATCCGTCCGCAGTCTAGGTCCTACCGATGATCCTACTGCCAGAGCTTGGGTTGATGCCAGAGCATTCAGGCGTCGCTCCGTCGATGGCAACATTGGCATGTTTCGTTCTTCAGAACTTCAGGAGGTTTTGACTGAAACTGTGAGTGGTTATCCTCCTATCGCGGTGCGGAAACTAATTTGACAGCGCTTTGGAGAATCTGCCTACACCGACACGTATCGTCAACTCATGTAAGTGACGGAACTTTACCCTGCGGCTGTTCTCAAGTTGAAAGATCTCTGCAATCGTCGTTAGCCACCGGTAACCCTGGTTACATTTGGAATCAATGATTTGGTCGAGCAATCCAAGAGACTCACCGTAGTCGTCAATAATCGGCATCATTCTAGTACTTTGGCAAGCAACACCTGATTTAGTATATAGTCACGTTACCCATTTGAACGAACGTTACATACGTGCCCTCGCAAAAACGGTATGGTATCATCAGGCCGGGGCGCTCCGTGATGCAATCTTTAAACACGTCGACCGTGAAGCATCTCTCAGGGTATACATCCCGGTGAGTTAAACCGAAGCTCGGGTTCTAGTGATCGTGGCTAATTTTCAATCCAGTACTCGGGATTTAAAGTTTTTCAATTCGAATGCCATCTCCCTTACCCTGCTTTGAGGAAGAGAGGCTCATCGACAGCGCGTAATGCGCTACCAGATATTAGAAGCCGCAAGTCGTGGAGCGACTTGTCCTTCCTACATCTGAGCACTGACAGTCCAGATGAAGATGGAGACTATATCATATGCGAGCTGCATAGTTCTTTCTTCCTTTCCGGATGGGACGAATCCAAATGGGCCGCGTATGGTTTCACGAACGCAGACCTCGACGATGAGGAAGACGGTGAAGAAGATGAAGCTACCTTGGATGATGAAGAAGGCAAAGAGGGCGACTACGATGTTTACGAAACAGACGGAACCCTAGAAGATCATCTTGCATCTGATGGAAAAGAAGGTGTCGTCCCTCAGGAGCATCCAGTCTGGGATCCGAGACTCTATTTCTTGCAGGTGACCGACCTCAGGCTGCGCACAGTACGGAAGGAGTGGACATACCTTGTTCTCAAGGTATCCAAAAGTGTGAAGGATCAGGTAATTGTGATGTCTCAATGGCAAATGCGAAGTCTAACCGGAGTAGAACGACGACCTCACATACCCTTTTTCCGGAAAACCCTTTAGTGGCACTGCAAAGGCAGAAATGTCACTTGCACGGTTAACTAAAACTATGAATTTTCTTAACGAGCTACGTCAGGACTTCTTGGTCACCATAGGAACATGTGAAAGATTTGTCGCTCCTAACGGAGACCACACCTACTTCCACGATAGAGAGGAGCAAGTCTCAAGTTCATCTCTTCGAAGTATCTCAGGATCTATTGAGTACTCAGTCAAGTGTCTCAGGGATTTGGAAAGGCGCTTGGCCTCACTGGAAGAGTCTTGTCAAAGTTCAAAGAAGATTGTGAGTGCTCTATCAGGTCTATAATCCTTTCAATGCTGACTGATACAGATTGAACTTTGCATGGGCATTCAACACCACAAGGAAAGCGTTCTGCTCAACCAAGAACAAAACGCGCTAAGTAGACAACAAATTGCGCTTAGTAGAGTAGCAAATGAGCTTAGCAAGGAAGCCAACGCGCTGACGAGAGAGTCGAACTCTATCGCCGCCGAAAATAGGAGGGTAGCTGCAGCGAACAACTTGAACGCCGCTTTGATGGTCAATGTGAGTTTGAAGCTAAAGGTGCTTAGAATAGACTGACTCTTCTAGATGAACCAATTTATCACACCCGTTGTCGTTGTTGTAGGGTATTTCAGCATCGAAGAAGAGATCTTTGGATTTCGGAAGACTTCGAGCTCATTTCTTATCTCAGTCGCCGTCCTCTTTGTTGTTTTGTACATAATCAACCTTTCAATATTCCTACTTCGTCACCAGCTCAAGCCGAAGGGAATCTTTGCTTCCATTCTAACAGGGCAGCTTGATCAGCTGATTCTTGATAGAAGAGAACATGGTACGTCGACTCTGAGCCTGGAAGACGGATCTAAGGTGCGGTCAGATGAGGAGCGGCGGGCTGGAGTTTAGGATGCGATTTCATGTATTACTGTACTCTTACGAATTGGCACGCGAAATGAAGTACGACTCACGATGAACTCGGATAGTTCGATCACATACCGATTTTTTCTTCAAGCCCTGGAGGTTCCGTTTACATATCATAGATAGGTAGAGAATGAGAATTTCGATACCCTGATGGCAATCACGGGTCGATTGTATTTAGTTAAACTAGGCCAAAGAACTCGCATTGAATCACGCTTTTTCCATTCCCTGTGGTACACCAATTTTCCCAGTTGTTTTTGAACATGGTTATTACGTAATCACTACTTTCGGCTAGCTCCGCTTTCGCAAACGGAACGACCCTCCAGGCATCGATACCTAGCTCACCTGCTTGACGAAAAAGGCAACTTTGAGCAACAAATCGCAATCAGAAAGAGTTCTATAGAATGAGATACTTCGTCCTGTCATTTCAAGTCTGGACAGTTACATTGATGGCTTTGTGCTTCAACATCGAGGATGCGGCATCAGCCGGTCAATCTTTCCATGCGCTGGAACCACACAACGAGCGTCGTGGCCATCTTGGTGGCTATGAGCACAGTGACGAAAACTCTTTCCAAGACCTATGCCTACCAATCCGGCTTTAACACGCATGCTGACGCCTGACAACGTGGCACGCATGCCTCCGACGAGGCTGTGCTCTTAGATTGGATGAACGACCTTGCGGGGTCAAGGACGCAGCCACAAACTGCTTGCACTGTGCGCCTTGTTGCCTTCGCGGCATAATCGCATTTCTGTGACTTACGACAACACATGTAGGCACACCCAACATACGACAACGCACTGGAAAGAGTTTTGGTCCTTGCGAATATGAACGCAGGTGATATCGCAGGATTGGAAAGAGCTCTGGGAGGAATATCTCTGACAACACAGATTCCGCACTTTCACGAGGCTGATATCCTCCACAACCCTCTCGACGTCTGCCGTTCATACCTCGCAGAACTTCTCTGTAACCTGGTCGGTTGTGAGCCTGACCTGGCGTACCGATCCATCCAATGGCCGAATAACATATTCAACGGCGACTTGACGGTCACGTTACCAAAGCTTTGCCCCGGTGTGAAGCCCAGCGAATTGGCGCCAGATCTGCTGAAAAAGGTTCGTGTCTTGGTAGGATGAATGCGATGGTATTCATCAGGCTGTCTGACACTGTTTAGTTTCCTAATGATCACGTTCTGTTCTTGCCACCGATTCTTGATGGAGTGCATCTCAGGATTTTCTTGAGTCAAGATGTCCTCCCACGCCTATTCATCCCTTACATAGTCGATCGAGCACGTAACTATGGCTCACTTGCGACTCGAGACGACGCACCGAGAAAAGTGCTTGTGGAGTTCTCGTCACCCAATATATGGGAAGAGTTCCAGGGTAGACATCTTCGCAGTACTATTGTAGGTGCATGTGTGAGTAATCTCTTCGAGAGCGCGGGGTGGATCGTCAAGAGGATCAACCATCTTTCAGATTGGGGCAAAAATGTTGCTCTACTCAAGGTCGGCTGGGATCGATTTGGAAACGAGGATGCATATCAAGCTGATCCTATGTTGCATCTTCTGGATGTGTATCACCGGATCGATGACCTTTTCAGACCAGAAGTAGCAGCCAGTAAACATGCCCGCGACGAAGCGGTGAAGAGCGGGAAAGATGAGAGCGAAGTCCAGGCGGAGTTAGAGAGCCAAGGCATCTATGCTGAGCGCAATGCCGCTTCGAAAAAACTGGAGGAAGGAGACGAAGATGCTGTCGCATTTTGGACGCGACTTCGAGAAGTGAATATTTCAGTATACACGGAACTGTATGCGCAACTAGGTGTCACGTTTGATGAGCATAGCGGTGAATCGCAGGTCAGCGCAGATTCTATGGCAAAGGTCGAACAGCTACTCAAGGCCAAGGGTATCTGCCAGGAAAGCGCTGGAGCTTCAGTTATTCACATGCAGGACCATGGTTTGAGAGCTGGTACTGCTGTCCTCAGAGATCGAGCTGGAGCGCCTATGTATCTCCTCCGCGATCTCACCACGATGATCGAGCGAGCGGAAAAACACGAATTCGACAAGATGATCGTTGTAGCAGGAAACAACAACAATAGCCATTTCACTCAGTTGCATCACATCTTGATCGCTCTTGGTATGAAGGAGCTTGCGGACAAGATCCAACACTTAAAGTTCAGCGATGTCTCAACAATGTCGGAGAAGTTGGGCAAAGGCTACAAACCCCAGGCCATCATTGACGAGTGTGAGAGGAGTATGATTGCTGTGCTGGATGTCGACCCTGAGAAGGCCGCGATCTTCCGGAATCCCGAGCCCAACGCAAGAGCCTTAGGCATCTCGGCCTTGATTGCCCACGAGCTGATTACACAGCCGACAAGTGCACACCACTTTGATACTAGCGCCATGACCGCGTTCAAACCTGGCACCGGAACAGAGCTACAGTATTGGTATACGAAGGTTTGTCTTCTTCTCGAGAAGCACAAGGGCAAACCAATCCTTACAGATGAGGACTATCAATCTCTTGCGGAGGATGATCCAGTCGATCTTCTCCGAGTTCTCATCCAGTTTCCGGAAGTTGCGCATGCAACCCATACTTCTCTCAAGCCTTCGGCTATCATCGCATACCTTACCAGCGTTGTCGAGCAACTTGAGGCCTGCTTGAGCAATGATGACGGCGAGGACTCTGGTGTGGAGGGTGACGAGGCAACTATGGAGACCGCCCCGGGAAAAGAAGCTGCTGAGCACGCCGAGCTCACACCGGGTCAGGTTGCACTGTTCGAGTCGGCGCGCATTGTTCTGCATAATGGTCTGCAACTACTGGGCATAACTCCGTACGCAACGACGAGCCACCAGCGCGCAGACACACCGACTGCAGAGTAGTCGATTGACATCATGTAATTCAGTATGTGCTTGGTTTTTGAAGGAATTTTGACAATGTTTTAACGCGATTGCTCCGGAGGCGGCCTGTTGACACACCCTTCATATGTCATGTCATTTGCTCAGATACGAGAGACATTGGCCAACAGTTTCATCACTCTCTTTTCGTATTTATAAATTGTGATCTTACGGTTTTACGCATGTGAGCGAATTGTGGGATTGTTTCTTCGCGGTGGGCCGGATTCCAATTATGGGTAGTACTTGAAGTGCAACGGCTGCAACGTCTTCATGACTCCCAAATGCTGTATGTTGATCCTTCTATACAACAAATTGAACAAATTCTCTGCTTAAAGGAATAATTTTGCGTGAACGCTGTTGCCGTCGAAATGTACGCTCATGGTTGGATGTTCCAGGACCCTTAAAGTAGGTAGTCGTGAAATTTTTGTCGCCGTGACTCACCGACGATAACCGCAGGCTGCACACCTAGACCATAACCCATAATCGAGCTCCGCAAGTTCTCAACTGATGTCAATACTCTGTCTAGGGAAGGAGGCTTTATTAGAATGTATCTAAATATTTATAATTTGAAAAATTTAATATCAAATCGCAGCAACAACATCCAATGTGGTCTAGTGGCTAGGATTTGCCGCTCTCATATAGCGCCGGCAAGGCCGGGGTTCGATTCCCCGCATTGGAATAGAAGCTTTCCTTTCGGATATACTTTTTGCCTTTCTGTGGTGCATTTTCAGTTTTTGTAGTAATGGGGTTTGTCTCGTCTTGTGGACCCCGCTTCTGAGAGATCTGCGCTGCAAACTCCCACCAAATCTACCAGACCTTTTTTTGCTCCACCAGATATCGAAAGTTATACGAACAATCGTTAGCCTATCGAAGGGTGGTCATGACCCGTTGGAGGCGCACGGTCCTTGCGAGCAAGGGCGGCCTCCGAGAGCGTTCTGATGCAGGCTGGAACGATTCGACGCATTGCTTCCCTTTTGAAACTATTTGGTTTCCCTTTAAGAACTGCTACCGTGCTGCTGCCCTCTTGAACTTTTTCACTATCTTGATCGATCTCGACTTTTCGTCATTATTTACCCACATCCCTGCAATCCAATCTGTGCAAATGAACCTCGACTGGCAAAAGGTTCGTCGCCACGCAATTTGACCGCATCTGGAAAATCGTAGTAATATTGCTCTCGCGTGGTACGCGTGCGCATGCGTCCGCTACAGACCCAAGAATAGACCTGTGCGATACGACGTGCATGCTACAATGACCTGGTACACGAGGCCAGCGTAGCTCTTTAATGCGAATAGTTGCCGGTACTTGGGATATTCCCTCTATTTCGATCTCCTACGCATACTCACCTCAGGTCTACGCCTAGGACAATATATTTGGCGGCACCATGTCAATTCTGCTGCCATTGTACATATATCCATGGCCAGGTGCGTGGGATCCGTTGTACTGGGAGTCAGTCTCAATGTCTATTTATAGGCCTCATGCCATGCTGATGGAAGAATAGAGCCAACAAAAATCCCACCCTCAATTTCAACGTCATCTTGAATCCGTGCAGCGGACCGTGTATGGGCAGCTTACCTGAAGCACCGTATATCAGCGAGATACCTAGACTGAGAGATTACCCGAATATCAAGACGCTGGGATATGTTGCGACAAACTATACGAATAAGAATGTGGACAGTGTGGTAGCGGAGATTCGGCAGTGGGATAGTTGGCCGGCTTTGATGAATGATCCGCGGATGGCGGTGGATGGTATCTTGTACGCAACATGCGAATTCCACGGGGCTCATCTTCGCTGACCTCCGCGCTCAGCTTCGACGAGATACCAGGCTTGTACCACTGGCAAAAACACGACTATCTGTCAGCAGCCACCGCCGCAGTGCAGAGCAGCCAGCATCTCGGCGAGAAGCTTATCGGTACGTGCTCTTCATAAGATCACACATCATCATCGGATATCTCGACGGTTTGCCTAGCTATCATGCTAACCGTTCAGTCCACAACCCCGGTACTCTCCCCGATTACACATGGAACTACCTCGACCTCGCCAACATCACTGTCATCTTCGAAGACACGTTCGCGCACTTCATCGACGCAGCCACGTTCAACGCACTCAAGGACTTTCACGTCCTGACCAATAGCTCTACCTCCGCGTTCTCCATCATGCTGCATTCATTCGGCAACGTGCCAGATGAATTGGTCACCTGGACCGTGACGCAGATGAAACACATGGCAGAGTGGACTTTCGCGACGAATGTGGCCGAAGTGGGCGAGTACTGGCACAGCTTTCCGACGATCTTTGATTTATTCATAACGAGGTATGCGCGGCTGACAAGCGCCGAGGACAACGCAGACGAGAAGGAACCGTCTCGATAGCGCAGTAACGCATGAAGCGTCCCAGCTTTCCGCTCCCCAGAATCATGCTTCCTGCGTCTTTTTCTCTGCAGACTCCTGCGAGG
Organism: Bimuria novae-zelandiae CBS 107.79; assembly: GCA_010015655.1. Taxonomy (NCBI): domain Eukaryota; kingdom Fungi; phylum Ascomycota; class Dothideomycetes; order Pleosporales; family Didymosphaeriaceae; genus Bimuria; species Bimuria novae-zelandiae. The sequence continues at coordinate 625,921 of ML976693.1, read as the reverse complement.
CGTAAGGATCATACCCCTCCTGCAGCCAACTCCAAATATTCAGCCCAATCTTCGTCCCGCTCGTCACGGGCAACCCCGCATGCCAGCTCTCCTCGTACCCCGTCCCATCAGGTTTCATGTTCTCCCAATACACCGCGTTCCCCTTGACCGGCTTGAACGTCACACCACCTTCTTCCTCCCCATCCGCTCCCTCGCCCGCTCCACTTTTCTTCCCCTCTTCCTCGCACTCGATAAACCTACACCACGCCTCATCCACTGGCCTCTCCAACCTCGGAAACCTCGTCCCGCCCCCCTCACACTCATCCCCTAGCCACACCATAAAACTACTAATCCGCCCTGCCCCACGCGTAGCAGTGCCCCAGTCGTAGTGGTAAGCGTAGTGTCCGCCAGGTCCGTACTTTTGCGCCCACAGCTTCTCGACGAAGACGTAGGGGCGCCAGCCCTGGAAGGCGCGCGCGCGCTCCTCGATGCAGCGGACTGTGTGCGTGCGCGGGACGGCCGCTTTGTGCGAGAGGCGCACGGTGGGGTCGAGGCGTTCGTGGCCGGAGGTCCAGACGGTCGAGGGGTGGAAGTGTGGTTCGCTGTTTTGCCTGTTAGTATGGAATTCTCCTTGACAGACCCGAGGTAGAGGGGAGGGGAAGGTGTGCATAGGCTGTACGGAAGGTATACACGTGCTTCGTATAGCCATCCATATAGATCGATACAAATATGATGTAAAACCGTTTGCAATGCGAGACCAAAAAAGCACATAGAGCAGAGCAGAGCAAATGAGAAAAGAAAGTGCACCAACCTCACATCAACCACCTCCCTGACCTCATCCTCGCTCAAGAAACCCTCCACATACACCACCAACGGCTCACGACTCAACACATGCACCCCGCGCAACGCATGCGCCTCACAGCTCAAATTGCGCTCCGGCACCACCAGCGCAGCCGCCTTGTCGCCGCTCAGCGCCGGCGGCACCCAAGCCCCATAGCTATCTCTTCCCGCCCTGCCCTCAGGGCTGCCTGTGAGCACAGAAAGCAGCGGCGCGCCCGCGAGCACGTAGGCCAGCACGCCCAGCACGACGTACTGCAGCACGCTGCCCAGCGAGAGTGCGCTCCCTGCAGGCATTATCTGCGCCCTACCAGCTCAAGCAACCAAAAAGAAGAAGGAATTCTATGTATCCCGATGCGTACCCAAGATCTAAACCATTGATTTATAGAAACGCGGTGGAGCAAACATATCTGAGTCGCGAACGCACACACGGTGTCTGAAACGAAAGTGAGAAGAGAAAAAGGGAGAGAGCACGGACGCTCGAGGCTAACCAACGCTGTAGGATTGTCCATCATGTCCGTCCGCATTCAATAAAAGGCGAAAAAAACAACAACTAGGAATTTTTGCAAACGCGGTTGAAGGTACGGAACGCACACACGTCTTAGCGGCGGCCGAAGCTCGACCGTCCAACGAGACTTGAGACTCTCAGAGAGCCTCAGGGTGGCCCCCCGGATTACTTAAGAAAACCCCAGGGGGGTGGGCGGGTGAGATCTTGATCGATAATCCCGAGGTCTCACCTTATTAGTCTCGTCAAAGAGGAGAGCCCCTCCAGTTCGTGGAGCTATGGCAACCATGGCACGGACACTGAGCATAAGTTCGGCACCATCGGGACTCGCAAGGTCACAACGCCGTAAATGTGTCACGCACCCAATTCATACCAGACTAGAGTCCACTATTACACCTCTACCAACGCCAAAGCCCGAAAAGATGTAGGAGAACGAAAGGCTCGCTATCATGAAGCCATATTCGCAGGTGAGCATGACCTAACAAATGCTCGCTCGCTCCGGAAACCCAGGCGGGAACCCCCCATACCTCGTGCGTGCACCGCTTGCACCTGCACAGCATCTGCGCCAAGTCCCCGCCCGCTGCATGTCCAAAAGAGGACTCCGGAAGCCCGCCACAGGCTTCGAAAAAGGATATCTATCTATCTCACTCTAGGGCGAGCGAACGCAGCTCGAACCGAAAAACAAAAGATGGAAACCACGAGAAGCTGGTCTGAACATCATAAGTTATTACCTCGTGCTTATCGCGCTCTCGCCATCGCAGCCCGTCATAGTAGTGCCCAGCATAGATGGAAACGCACTCAGGACTCATCACTGCCCGCTCACAGGCCGTAGCTTTCTAGCCCGCCCGAACTCCTTCATGTTGCTCATTCCCAAGCCATCGCAATGCAATGCTTCGTACTCGAACCCTTCAATCTGTTCATGCCCTTGCAGACTGTCGTTCATGTTGCTCGGCAACCTCGCGTGCGTAGAATTCGACCAACATGGTACCGTATGCTTCCATCTCCTCCAGCGGCACCGCAAGCCGGAAGTCGTTCAATAGTAGAAACTGTAATTCCAAATGATTCAACTCCACCAGAGGAAGACCGCCAACCTGCACGACTTAGCAAATATTCGATTGAAACCATGTGCAAAGACTTACCTTTGCATATCTTGAATTGGTATAGAACACGTCCGAAAAGAATTTGCTTGCACAAGTAACGCCCGCTATGACGAGACGATGAATGTTGAAGCTGTCAACTACAAAAAAATGTGACAAGTTGTAAGGGTCGGATTCCAGGTCTTGTTGTGGTGGAGAAGGTGGTTGAGACTGTCGAACAGGCGTTTCAGCAGGTTTCCCTAGTGAGCCTGAAGGAGGAGGCGTCGCTGCTTGGATTGAAGGACGGCCCGGGTCTTGAGCGTCGACAAGAGTCGTTGATGAGCTAGTAACATCAGACTCAGCGGTCGCGCGTTCGAGGGATTGTTGATTCGCTTGCCGCAGACTCAGCATGGGCCCTGCATTGACCTTTTCTGTCATACGATCGAAGTAGACCAAGAGGCTTAGGAAGACCTCGTAGGTTGTAGGGCAGTATTTGTGGATACGGCTTAGATAGCTGAGAATCGATATGCTGGGCACATTCTTTCCGTGGAAAGCCAACACGCTGGTTGTTTGTTGACTTAGCCCAGAGGCTCCTTCCGGAGGCGGTATCTGACGGTGCAGATGCTCGTGCTGGCGGTCATTTGTGGTTGTGATCTTGGTGAGAAGGCCGGCTACCATTTCAATGATGTCGCCTACTGGCATCTCGCTGATTTCATACTGGGGACCAACATCGCCTGGGTCTCGTTGATGGCGCCGCGATAATGACCGCGACTGGGAGAAGGGGCTGGACTCGTCGATTGCAAAACTCTGGATGTGAGACAGGTTCTTGACCTTGATACGTCGTGGAGATGATGCAGGAGGGTCCGGTTGGCCCCGCGGTGAGTGTGCCGGAGACAGATGGGCAGAGGATGAGGCTGCTGACGCTGGCCCAGGGCGGGGGTTGGCAGCTGCAGGCGTCTGTTGCTGGGGCTCGAAGCGCGGGCTGGGTGGGGGCTGCGGTGCCTGGTGGGGTGCAGAGCCGTCGTCTCCATCAGCTGTCCGCTCTGCACTCGCAGATGCCGCGCCGGAATCAGCCATTGCGACGTCTATAGCCGGCGCTGCGCGGACCGGCGGGTTTGCGCTGGTCTGCGGCGAGGGTCGTACGGGCGTGTGGTGCACCGCAGGCGACTCTTGCGTCTGCTGGTGGCCACCGCCGCCGAACATGTTGTGAAAGTGGTTCCCACCAAAGTCGCTGACTACGATCGATCCCATGCCGCGGACGTCGTCGGTGAGGTTGCAGGAGACGCGGTGAGCGGGCTGCTCTGGGCGGGGTGTCGTGGAGGCGGAGGGGGCGTGGCCGCAGGTGAGAGAGATGCAGGTGCGTGGGGTCGGCGTCAAGGAGCGTGAGCCTGCTGGATCGCAGAGCGGGAGGGCGGTAGGGTGGGTGATGGGGATGCTGGTGGTGGTGGTGGT
>ML976693.1:534568-621957 GCA_010015655.1 Bimuria novae-zelandiae CBS 107.79 | reverse complement strand
CGACTGGCAGGCGCACCAGGCGATAAGAGCCGTAGGGATCTGTGTTTGGCCTGGATGCGCTCAGTACGGGCAGATAGCGAGCATGCTTCGCGGGCCTCGTTTTCAGCGTGCCGTAGCCAAAGTCAATTGGACGGCGCAGTGCTGGGGCAGCAGAGGGACAGACTAGGAGGGGAGAACGGGGGGAGGGGGGGCAGACGGCGGTGACAGGCGGTGTTGAGGTATGCTAGACTGTCCGTGGGGATGCTTGGGTTTAGCGTCATGAAATGGCGCTCAGACTCGGACGAACCCTGATTGTCACTCTCTCGAGGTCACCACGTGCAGAAACGCATTCACTTCTTATGCTCTTGGTTGAAGCCGGTGCTCACAGTGCAGCGCGCTGCAGCTTCATTTTTGCTACGTTGCACCTCACAGTCCGCCGACGTCGCGCCATGCGAAGATCCGCTGGCCAGATACGAAAGGTGTATGGCCCAAGGAGTGCATACCATTGGTTGCATTGCTGCTGCCCTTCCCACTTGGCCGTGGAGGAGGCTCTTGGCTAGAGATTCTAGCACACGAGACTACCGCTACAAAAGTTAAGCTCTTCGCCGAGCGTGGGTTTGCGGGCTTTGTTTACTGCCAATGCGGATATCGCTGCTTCACCCTCTGCGGACGCCGAACGCATGACCACACCCCTACGCTATACCTCCATGGCGCCATTCTAGGCCTTTGACCCGACCCATACTGAACCACCTCTCGCCCACTCCTACTGACGACCCGGTCCTTCGTACCGCTGGTCAGGCAGGTACAGGTGTCGCTGCGCACCCCGCGCAGTCAACACTACCATGCGGATGACACCACCCGAACTGCCGTCCCACTTGATAGCTTCCTGCAGCGCACCTTTGACGAACTTCACACCTTCCTCCTCTGTCATGTTCTCCCGCCAGTTCGCGTCGCAGTATCCGTAGATGTAGGTAGACCCCGAACCGCCGATCGCATACGCCTGCTTGTGTAGGGAGCCACCGAGGGGTATTGAGTACACCTGGCCGCCGTGCCTGTGGTCATATCCCGCAATGATCATGCCAGCCCTGCGCAAGTCAGTGGACTGAACCGTTTTCACGCAGTCGGTGCCACCCACGATAGAGAGTCCTTGTTTGCATAGCACAACTCTTGGAATATGGCGGCCGCAGTCTGCGTGGTAGGAGGCTCGTCATTGGTGATGCCGTACATGCCGAGATGGTAGTGGACGATGTCTGCCACGGCCTGTGTGTCCGCTGCCGAACCTGAACGGCAGCACCAGATTGTGTCGTGCACCTGCGTGAGCTTGTCCGTCACTCGATTCGCAATGTATGCGCCCGTGGTCGTCCGGCTGTCAGCGCCTAATATCACACCATCCTTGAAGTTGATCGCCATACTGCTTGCAGTCAGATGGTGTATGCGGGTGGTATAGTGGGAACGTACATGGACGTGCCGAGACTGTGATAGATAATTAGCCAGCGCGCAGAATCATAGGCGGACAGTAGCTTACTTGACCTCGCCCTTCTTCAGGTGGTTCATGTCGACGTGGATTCCATCTACAACAGGTAAGCTACCGGCGGGTAACCGATGCATGGCGGCGTACCTTCTCCTAGCATGCCCGTGGCCATTGTGAGTATCTGAGGAAGTAAAGAGTTCTTGGGACGTCGGGAGAGGTTCGAGGGGTATTCGGGTCGCAAGGCGGCGGTCGGTGGGCGCGTGGGGTTTGCGTGTTCGATGGCTAGGCACGCAGCTGTGTCGCGGCCGGAGAGCTTGGATCATCCCGCGGCATCCACGTGACCCCGATCGCGGAATTACTGTCAGACAGCACACTCTTGCAGTGCGCATCCCACTACAGTCAAAGTTGACCAGTTTGAGTAGCTGTATTTGGAAACATCAGATTCAGCGCCTATGTCCAAGCCTCTGTAATTATCTTAGGAAGGTGCGCGTCGGCTCTGAGGTTCGCCCAAAGCTGCAACGTCTAGTGTTGAAGCACCTGGTGGCTCACTCACCACTACCATTCGTATCTACCGACCTACGCCAGCCCAGCAGTCGCCCACCTTTCACTTAGTAACTGTGTCCCGCTCGCTGCGCCATCCACCAGAAGCTCCCCCACCTTCAGCACAATGGGCGCCGGACTGGACTCCTTCCTGTCGTATCTTCGCATCCCTCTTATCGCCTCTTCGGGAATTGCCGCTCTGCTCAGTGGCGTGCTTTACTTCAAGCAGAAGTAAGTATACTAGCACTTCAAGCCCTACAAGCCAGCCCCTCGCAGTCCAACACACTCTTAGATCCGTTGTCTCTCAAAACTGACTTGGCCAGCGAGATCATCTACGCAAGAAACTTCCCTCCCGACGCGCGCACAAATGTACCCCGCCCCGCACAGTTTGGAATACCCGACTTTGAGGAGCTCTTCATCCCGACTTCCGATGGCGAATCGCTGAGTGCCTTCTACATTCGAGCGAACAGGGCCCACGCACGTAATGTGACTGTCCTGATGTTCCACGGTAATGCAGGCAATATTGGGTATAGGCTGCCGATAGCCAAAGTGCTAGCGGAAGAGCTGGGCTGTGAGTACTCTTAGCGGGTCAAGCATGACATTTGCACGGCTTAAGCGTCGTCTTAAAATGAGCGACTGGAGTGCTCGCACAGTACGCAGGTCTTTGGCTCGGAATATAGACCATGGTGTTCAACACAGTCGTTCATCTGGACTTTACTGACGCTGTTTCGTGCAGGTAACGTCTTCATGCTGCAGTACCGAGGTTACGGACTTTCAACCGGGACGCCGAATGAAAAGGGAATCAATATTGATGCGCAGACTGGTCTGGAGTATATGAGAAACCGGCACGAGCTGCGAAGCACACGCATTGTGCTCTACGGCCAGAGCTTAGGAGGTGCCGTCGCTATTAACCTCGCCGCTCGGAACCAGAAACAAGGCGACATTGCTGGCGTCATCCTTGAGAATACCTTCACTTCCATGCGCAAGATGATCCCTTCGTGAGTACTGTTCCGTCGCGTTTCGGCCCCCTACCTATCAGTTTGGCATGCTGACCCTTTCCAGAGCCCTCCCTCCTGCCAAGTACCTAACACCTTTCTGCCATCAGGTGTGGCCGAGCGAGGACATGCTCCCTCAAATTACCACTGTTCCAATCCTGTTCTTGAGCGGCCTTCGAGACGAAATCGTGCCGTACGTTTTGAACTTATTCTTAGTTTCAAGTCGCTGATATACAGGCAGTCCGTCTCACATGAGCAAATTGTACCAAGTCTGTCGATCGACTCCGAAAGTATGGCGGGAGCTACCGAATGGTACACACAACGACTCCGTCTCGGAACCGGGATACTTTGCTTACATCGACGATTTCCTCTCCCAACATGTGAGCAAGTGAATGACTTTCGTGTACGGTCGACGAAGATGCTGGTACACCATTGAGGCCATTCCCTCTCCTGCTATTCCAGGGTCGGTCTACCACTACGGGCTATATCACTATGAATCTTTGCTCCCATAGCGTTATCTGGACAGTAGCCCAATGAGAGCCACCGACGGCTGTTGACTCGGGGGTACCCTGGTACACGAATTGTTGGCAGTTCATTATCCTGCTAAGCTACCCTTGTCACTATCGGCCAGCTGTGAGCTGTGTCCAGAATCACCGCCCGTGTGAAGGATATGTCTGAGTTTAGCGGCTGCCGCTGATCTCGGCCATACCGAAGTTATATGCTTATTCTCTTTGGTATCAACCAAGCGGCTAGAGATGATACGGACGTTTTGATCCTGAGTCTGTTCACCTCAGGTCAAAATTCGGTTGGCTTAGTCCAGGTCGTCTCGAAGACACATCTAGCAAGCCGGGCTGTGCTTCGGATGTCGTACGAATATAAGCATCCGTAGTGGGTTGAAAATCAGTTCGCGTAGACTATTGAAATTGACACGCGAACGCGGCTCGGAGACGCCTAAATGGCGTATCGTCGTCGCGCTCCGATGTTTCAACAACCCCAGAATATCGAAACTTGACGTCCCGCGACAACGTGAGCTAAAGATGGAACGAGAAGGGTCCAGACGTACAGCACTTGTAGATGGCTGATAGGTGGGGTTAGAGTGATCGCCAGGGGATTGATCGTCTCGGCATTTTTCATTTGATCACGCTTGCGGAGTGGCGAGAGCATGACGACGCCTTTGAGTATTCATTACCGACTGTTTCGGTTGCGTCACCATTGCTGTCGCGCGGAGGAGTCGCAAGCGTCTCTGAGGCAGACGGCAGGTATCTCAAATCATGCGCGAAAAAAACCACGAAAGCAGACGCAAACCCTCAGAGACTTGTCCCAAGAACGGTTCGCGCTACGTGTCCACAAATTGCGACAGGTCCCAGTGTTCTCGAACTTACAGGCCGCGATCCAAGAACCAAGATTCGCTGCCGGCGGAACCTGAGTGTGGACCCTGATTGACGTGTTTAGCTCGACGCCACAAACGACGTCAGTGGAGCTCACGCTTGGTACCATTCCCTGTCATCGCGTTTCACTGGGGAGGCATGCACAATGGCGGCTTTTCCCATAGAACCACATCGATAACTCGTATTCGCGTAACGGCATTATCCATCCCCATTGTCTGATTACCCCACTTTCACTATGTGTGTGGTTGTCCACGTCTCCATAAACTTGTCACTCTTGAATGCACCGGCTGCTCACTATTACATCTGCCGGTTCCGAGCGCGCTTCTGCACTTGTTAGGGCAAAATATCCAGCTGCGGGAACAGTCAGTGTGGCTCAGCACGCCAAGGCGACGATCTTTTCGGGCAGATTGAACGTCCCTTTGGTGGCAAAGTCGCTGTCGCACTTGCTATTGGACCCTAGTGTTCCGCCAAACGAACTTGCAGAATGGACAACAGCCGCAGACTCTCCCTGCCATCGAACCACCGCGGCCGCCGAGCCAGTACTGACCTTGCCCTTGCCATCCCTACGCATCCCGGCTGGTCCTGTTGGTCCTGGCTTGTTCGGACGCCTGCCGAACGATGCTCATTGCCCATCTTGCTGCCCACCGCCACAGGCCGGGCGCTTGTCATGTTTACAAGGTGAGACAGCGGGACCCTCAGGGCGGAGCCGCTTCTGAGGCCCTAGTGGTCGTCTCCGCACGTAGCGTTGTGGCGGTTGCATTGTTGGCCCGCGTTACTAGCATCAAGTCAAGCATTTCCTCGGATGACCTATGGAGTTACTTCATGACTTTGACTGACATGAAATGAATCGCTACCCTGTTGAGGCTATTGACATGTAAAAGCTGTGACAATTCACCGCGTTCTGCAGTGCATTGGAAAACACTTGAATCTGATTTGGGTTACCAGAAGCTTAGCGTCTACAGGCACCACGAAATATTTTCTACCAGGTACCATTGTCGCTGTGACATCCCGGCAACTTTTTTGTACACTCAGTTTTAGCAGTCCTGCAGGGTCAATACAACTAAGGTATATGGGCCCACTAAGCTTTGCAAAAGCCGTCCAGGATCAACCGACCCTTGGACAAGTCTAGAAAGTCGCCTACTCGCCACACTCTTACCAAAGCGAGTGTCTTCTCTCTTCCTTCATCACGTTCGCAGACCAGCCCCCATCCCTCCATTCGGTGATCAATTCGCCTCCAAAACGTCGGTTACACTCCACCAGCCACAACCTAGAGATTCCGGACCCAATCAGACCACGAAGGGCAGTCGAGGCAGGAGGGCTACACGACCTCGTGCGGCAATCCCGCACACTGGACCACCTGGCGAACCCCTCCTCGAGCTTCTTTGCCTCCCCGGCCTTTAAGGTTCGACCCACGTTTGCGCTTTTCCGTTCTTATCATCGGTGCTGTTGCGTCGACGAACCTCATAAGGCGTCAAATCGTACATCAGCGGTCTGAGTGGTCACACACCTGGTCATTATACTCGTTCCGCTCCAAGCGAGCGCTCTTATCCCCACGGTACCTCGACTGTCGCTGTTAATCTTCCCTCATCTGGTTTCACCTTGCTCGCTTCTTTTTTTAACATTCTTGCGATTGCGATCGGTTCATCCCATTGGTATACGGTGTGCGAACCTCATCTTCACAGCCTCTACCTTCGGTTGTCCGCAATTCCGGCTCGCCACCCTAGTTGGCAACGGCTTTGATATAGGACTAGGTACGTATTGAGATACTTTATTGCAGTCACGTCGAAGCTTCTCGAAAACTCATCTCGTTCGTTGTTTTTGTCACTCGCTATCTTGGTCAAATATGGACTGACATGGCCTTCTTTTGGGTACAACAGTGGGTAGCTCTTCCAGTCGTTATCGAAGAACCAATGGGTGACCTACCTCCGGGATCTGGTCCACAAGCTTTGGACATTGCAGCAGCCGGTCTTGCTCACGATGACCACCAAGGCCATCTGCAACAGAGCTCTTCGAGTCTCAGGAGCCATACACCCTTTTATTCCCAGTTGAGCTCGATTTCTCAATCGCAGTTCCGCCCTGACCTTCGCTCACCCGCGCGCCCTACCAGCGCGCAGCACTCACAAGATCATGGCGCAACATCATTCAACATGGGTGCTATGGCCGGCACTCTTCCCGACTATACTCACGCCGACGTACCACGATCCGCCCCAGGTCAACTTTCTGGCGCATCCACATCCGCGCTTGTCTACGAGCTTCAGCAAAACCTACAGGTACATGGACCAGCTTCCAACACTCTTCCAGTACAGTCTGGCTATGGTCCTGGCTTCGGTGCAGGTCAATTCCAACAAAACTACATGCCATCACCGGCCTCTCCTCATACCAGTTACACTACCTTCTCGCCCCATCAACAACGCGGACCGGTGCCCAGTCAAATGCAAGCGCCGTACCAAAACTATACGCAGCAAGGGCCGTACATGTACTACCCTGCGCCATACGGAGCACAGCCATTCGCACCGGGTTTTGCGGGACCGAATGCGCAAGGCCAAGCATTGAATGGTAGAAGGTCGAGCTTGACCTCGCACGCCCCATCCCTTGGACAGGGTATGGATATGTCCCAACAAGACGGCATGTTTTCTCATGGGCACCGCGCGGGCCCTGGCGCGGTACATGGAGACCTGACTTCAATGGGGTGGATGCCCGGTGCGCAATTCATGCAATCTGGCGGTGAGTGTTGATTTCTATCAGAACACCGCAGACCGCGTCTCACTAACATTCATCCAGTTATTTCGCGCCCTGGGACTGCCAGTTCAATCCCCCGCGGCCCCCCACGAAAGCCTAAACAATCAGGACACGCCCTTTGGGTAGGCAACTTACCTCCGGGCACCACAGTCATGGCTCTCAAGGACCACTTCTCGCGCGACGCTACGAAGGATATCGAAAGTCTATTTCTCATATCTAAGAGTAACTGTGCGTTTGTCAACTATCGCACAGAAGCCTCGTGCACTGCAGCGATGCATAGGTTTCACGACTCCCGATTCAATGGAGTACGCTTAGTGTGTCGCCTACGTCGCAGTTCCGCACCGGCATCTGGCGTGCCCACAGGACCCTCAGCTATGGTGGGAACGCAGAACACAAACATATCCCCTCCCATTCCTCCTCGGAGCAATACCGAGGAAGGCGCAGCGCAGTCGGATGAGACCGTGAAGTCACCCACTCACAACAGTGACAGGGACGCGAGGGGTGTCTCAAGCGCCCCCAACAAATACTTCATTGTCAAAAGTTTGACACTGCAAGATCTCGAGCTCAGTGTTCGCAACGGCATATGGGCTACTCAGTCGCACAACGAAGAGACACTGAACAAAGCATTCGATGTAAGTACTTCCCATGCTGGTGGCTCTTCAACTTTTCTGACCCAACGTAGAATGCGGAAAACGTGTACTTGATCTTTTCTGCGAACAAGTCCGGCGAATACTTTGGTTACGCGCGCATGGCATCCCGCATCCTCGAGGACGACGGCCAACTCATCAGCGCGGTCCCCAAACCAGACAACATCCTCGAGGCAACCGACGTGCCCAAATCCATCCCCACACCAGCGACCGAGCATGCACCCAAGGGAAGAATCATCGATGACTCCGCGAGAGGTACGATATTCTGGGAGGCGGAACTTACAGAGTCCGAAGGGGAGGAAGAGCATCAAGACAAGGAGGAGGCGCAGGCGGACGGCGAGGCCCCAGCGGTGTCGCAGAGCTGGGGAAAGCCGTTCCGCATCGAATGGATCTCCACGAACCGCCTACCCTTCTACCGCACCCGAGGACTGCGCAATCCGTGGAACGCCAATCGCGAGGTCAAGATTGCGAGGGATGGAACGGAACTCGAGCCGGGCGTGGGAGAGCGCCTCCTCCATATGTTCCGCGGGCCCAGCGCCGCACCACTGACGCAGCCCCAGCTCGGAATGCATATGCGCCCTTTCTAGCATCTAAGCACGTTCAAGGCATTGCTCAGCGACGCGACTACGGAGTGGGATAATATTTAGGGACCTAGCGTAGCTCTTCGTATCAGTATGGACCTGCCGGACGGGCTTCGGCATACGTTCACCAGTCGATACGAGCTCGACGAAGCAATGATTACGATGGAGATGCCGCAACGGTGCCGCCGCCATGGCAGATTTCCTTATCGCTCCTTTCGCGGTCTCTCTCCTTTCGCATCGTGATTTCGTTTCGTTATCTGTGTAACATTGATGCATGGCGGGCTTTGGGAGCGATTACGTGTGTGTAGAGTAATAATAATCGCACGAGTTTCTCACCGTCTCACTGTCCTGTTCACTTAAGGTCTTCCTCCTATGCAATACCTACTTCAAAGAATTGACCTGGAAGCGTCCTTCTCACGCCCGTATGCGGTTCCTCACCCATCTCCCCTCTCCCGCGTCAGCAATTGCAATCGCAATCACTCCTCTCCGCCCGTCTCTCGGCTTCCCACACCGAACCGAAACTACCTTCCCAACCTCACCACCTCAAGGCTCACCCCCTACTAGTCTACACACCCGCGCCCCACCTAACAGGGCTCCCCAGCCCAATTTCGCACTTTTCCCCCGCAGCCAATAGGCGCGCGAAAGACATCACAATTGCGCAACGGGGAGAGGTAACCATGTGGGTCTGCAGTTTATGTGCCGCGAGATAGAGGTCCACCCGAGTCGTGAGCAGGACAGCAGAAGGGAACGGGAACGAGGGAATCGTGTGATTGTGGAGCTTGGGCTGGAAGCGTTTGGTGCTCCGGTGGAGAGAGGGCATGTGGGTTTGGGTGCTTGGAACACGACGCCGCTGCGCCGCTGCGCCGCTGCGGCCCTGTACATAGATAGACAGCACTGGGCGAGGTGCGGTGGGACCTCACGCCGGAGAAAGCGTTACACCGTGCGTCCGTGGTTGCGCGTTAAGGTCTGGCCTGACCTGGACGTCGGGATTGGGAAGATGGGATCCACGCAGTCCACGTGTCTCCTCGTGATGCCGAACGCCCGCCTTCCTTGCTGATTAGAATGGACATGGGCATAACGACCCAGCCGGGCCCTCACGAGACCTCGACCGTTGGGCCTCGCACACGGTGGGGATACAATCCACCGAACACCGTCTCACCTGTTGGTGAAGCGATTCATCTCCCCGGTGGGTGGGCTCGGGGGCCACGATGACCTGGGCCCTGATCTTAGAAACCCTTTTCCTCCTCCAAATAATCCAGATACCCACCAAAATGAGCCCAGAAGTGGGTACATGTGTAAACACGGTGTTCCACGATAAGCTTACGTCAAGGTCTGGTTTAATTATTCATTAGGCATCAGCGCGGGAGCAAGCGATGCTGAAATTTTCATCGGGGATGACTGCCGAGATGCTATTTTCCCTTTTTGCGATGAGGGACCGTGCGACCCATGTGCTGTGGCGGTGCGGAGGTCGGCGGTATCAGCCCGAGTGGGTTCAGAAGGAAACGTTTGGGTTTGTCTGGAGCACGGTGAATGATACGTTGGTGTTTTTTTATGCACAGAATCTGGAACAAGGGTCGATCTGGTTTGTTTACTATGAAGGGACGGTACATGGCCTAATACGGCTAGGAAGTTCGGCACGGCACTTTGGTGAGGTCGCTTCGGGTGTTGTGCGCCATTTTGAAGTTTGGCGGAGTTCACGCTTATAGCAAGCTCCTTTAGCATGCAGAAACTGGAAAGTGGAATATGGCCCTGTTCTGCTTGGGAGTTTGTCGAGGCGATTGGATAGTCGTGGTGTTCGTGAGATTAATGTAAGCCTCTAGGATACAGCTAAGTTCTATATTATGGGCATCCATGTTATAGCTATATAATCTTCGAGCCTCACCTAAGATTTTAACTACAATTTCCTTGAACAACTTTTCACTTTTATCCACGCGATGGGTTGATGCTCAAATGTGTTTATCCGCTGGCTTTCATTCGCTTTTTTGCACGGATTTGGGCATGTGGACGAGCTAGCCTGGGGCGAGGGAAGGTCTGCGGAATAATTACCACACGGTGCACGGCCCGTGTACAAGTTTCACTAAATGCATTGGATTCATGTTCGTTTGTTTATTAAAGATGCCGACCAAAGTCATACCTGTAACCAGAGGCCCTATATTCCAACCCTAGTCATCGTATTCGGCCGCATTTTGGAGACTCTTTGGCCCATCCTTCCGGATGGGAATTTTGATGCCTTGTTGTGCGAACGTCTTGCTTAGCGGAGTGCTCTCGATAACACCGGGGAACTTTTTCGCTGAAAACACCTGAAATGGCTCGGAGAAACACGTGGCCAGGACAGGAGCGCGCTCCGTGTTGAGTGTGTTGTTTCCCACATTGGCGCCGACGTCGACAAAGTTCATCTTGAGCCTGCGTCTGTTAGCATTGCGCTAGGCGTTGGGCCCGTGAGTGCATACCTGAAAGACCCTTCGGTCCGTACTGACAAGTCTTGAAGGACGAACCAGAAGCCGAGCTTGTCGTTCGTGTCGTTGAGCTTAAACGCGTTCACTGCGAGACTTCCAATAAGATTCCGAGTAAACATTCCAACATTTGACGCCGGGGTTGCGATCGGTGTCATCGGTACGCTGGGTGGATAGGCAGGACCACCGGCGTAGGGGAAAGCACCGTGGTTGTGGGGAGGCGGATAGCCGCCGTAGCCAGGCATGGGACGACTTTGATACGGAGGCATAGGCCTTCCGTATGCGTCTGTTTGGAGTGGTGCCATGACTTGAGGCGCGTACACGACCGTTCGTTCTGGGGCTGGCGGGTAAGAAGTGGTTGTACTGCTGGATATGCTCACGGTGGGCGCACCGCTACTATGTCGCACGAGGTTGACCTCGCGCCCGCCATCGGCGTCCCACAGATCCACGGTTAGGACGAAGAAGGTGCTGTCGATGTCATTTGCATCGATCTCCTTGCCAGTAGCATAATCGCTGACGATTAGACGCACACAAGGCGGCGGCGTGATGGGTCGACGGTCCTGGTCACATGTCTCAGCCTCTACCCACCTAGGTACCACAGCGACGGCCCCGCGCAAAGATGAAAGGACCAGAGTCAACAGCCAGTGTGCTACCCCAAGATGAGTAATACAAGGGCCGACTTTCAGCTTTACGCGAGAGGATGGGAAAAGCGTGCGAGGCGTCTTACCTTGTCTCCGAAGCCGCACATGCGCGCACGAACGGGCTGCTGCTCAACCACAAGCCTGTACAGAGTCAATAAACAGCGGCGCTCTTGGGATTGAATAGCAACGCACCGGTACATCTTGCCATCCTTAATGCCGTTGAAGGGCTGCAGAAGAGGGTCGTGCATGCGGAAGCCGCCCACCGGCTGCTGCTGGGGCGGGAGGGCGTTCATTTAAAGTTGTTAGTCTCTAAAAGGGCGGTAATAGTAGTAGCTGTACGAGTATATTCTGCGTGTCTAGCTTCTACAGGGTTGTAGTTGTGGTGCTGGGACGGGATATTAATTCCGTCTGCTGGAATACACGGCGGCGTGGCTTTTGTGTAGGCAGGTGCCTTCTGGGATGCGGCCGCTTAATTAGTTGGTGAAACAACCTAATTATTAGCTTGTGCTAATCTACTTTTTCCTTTGTTCGTTGCAATCGGTCCAAAAATCCTTTTCCTATATATCTGTTGAGCTAACATTACCTATGGTACTCGATAGGCCTCCGCGTTGAATGCGGGGCGCTGAGAGAGAATGTCCTTGGCTGACGCCACTGGGCACTGACATCGCTTCAACACCATTTGACGACACCGAAAAAATGCATTATTAAATCTCAACGACTATAATTGATCGATCAGGTTGTTTATCGACCGCTCCACCGAGGCGGCGACCTGTGGTTCAGCGGGCGAGCAAAAGCTAGCGCGTGCCCATCATTCTGGTTGTGAACCGCTTGACCGCCTGTTACGCAAAGCTTAGCATCCTCCCAGCGCAAGACTGCCATCAGCACAATGATTTACCGTCCCGCCGCCGCAGTTCCAGCAGCTTGGCTCCTCGAGCATTAGCAGACGCCTCCATGTCACCAGTACCAAGGAAGCACACCTTCCCCATTCATGCACCATAGAAACATGTAGTATTGTTTTCTCCATGCGCTATCCTTTCAATATGAGACAGTGTCTTCCATCGACCGTCAAATGCAGCACGGAGCTTTGCCCACCCGACCCCCAAACTGCAGGTCAAATTGCCTGAAGTCCGCATCGGGTATCCCAGCGGCGACGTGCGTCCGACATGCATCTGATTGTGGCCGTGCCAGCTACCCAAAGTGGAACAGCGTCTGCTTCTTGTTCTTGTTGCCTCTCTTCTTCCCCGCTCCATCAGCATCCTCGACAACTGCTGCCGACGCTGCGCTGCTCGATCCCATGCCTCCTCCTGCGCCCCAAGCATTGGCAGGCGTGTTGCGGCCGCTGTTGTCCCTGCGAACCCCAGCACCCGTGTAACCGGGGCTGAAAAATGTGCTTGTCGGCTTCGGCGCTACAGGTAGCGCAGGGAAGGCATCCGTAAGACTGTTCTTGTTCAACGCCACCGACGAGGTAGCACGCGAAGGCATAGGTGAGACACGAGGGGACGCCGCAGACGCTGTCCAGGGCGTCTGTCCTGGCTTTGCGCCTATACGGCTTGACGAGGCAACGGGCAGAGCAGGGAACATGTTGTTCGACGCCGCGTTGTTCCAGCTGGCCTGTTTGTTAACTGCTGATCGTGACGACTGCGCCGTAGAACTTTTCAGCTTCAGTACCCTTGATCCGCCGTGCGCCGTTGGGCCCCCATTCAACGACTGGCCAGTGGCCGATCCAGGAAGAGTCGGATAGTCTTCGTTGATCGCCTTCCAATCGCTCCACGCCTTTAACAGCCCTTCGCGCTTGGGTTGAATCTCAAAGATTTCCGCCAGCTCCTTGATGAGCTTGCCCATTTCCGTAGAGCTTGTGTCGAAGAGAGCGAAAAAGCCCTCGATGAGTTGCGTGGCAGATATCTTCGAATTGCGATAAGCTGAAATGTTGGCTCGGAACTCCTGCAATCTGGTCTGATCGTTGCGCAGCATGTTGGCAGCTCTCTCTGTTACCGCGTTGTGTCGCAGCAATCGCGCCTGGTCCTGAGGTGTCTGCGGTACGGCGCTAGACGCAGGTCCATTTAGGTTTAGCTGGCTAATGCCATTTGAAACATCGTTTGCGGAGGTTGTCCTGGGTCGTGGTACTGTCATGGAGGGCGGATCTGCTGACGGCCGAGGTCGAGCTGCAAATGCCTCCATGGGCGTTGGCCCAGCGGAAAGGTCTAGAGGTGCCCTAGGTGTTGGCAATGTACTCTGCAAAGCCATCTGTCGTTGATACGCAAGTTCGGCTCTGGACATGGGTTGGGCTGAAGATGCAGGTAGCGGCTCCGAGTTTGGGTCACGCCCACGTCCACCTTGTCCGCTCCTTCCTCCTCTACTACCACGGCCGCGCCTTCCCTCTTGTTCTTGCTCGTGCGATCTCAGTTGAAACCCTGACATGTCAACTCGTCGAGCATCCCGCAGGGCATCTTTGGAGAGGCCATTCGGGTGCATCTCCAGTTGATGGGCCTTCAGGTCTATCTCCGAGTCAAAGACAACGAACTTTTTCTCAAGGCACTCTCTATCCGGACAGAGGAAATGGTCCTTTCTGAAGTGGTTCTCCAGATCATCATAATCGCGAAAATACTGCGGTCTCTGACCTCCGCTCCGACGGTCGCATAGATGGCAGCGTTCATGCTTTTCCCTACAATGCGTGTAGAGTTCGTCATCGCCGTAGAAACGTGTCCTACAGAAGCCGCATTCCGGATGACCCTTGAAACCACTCTGATCAACGGCCCCGGGGTTGTCGTCTCCGAACTTCTGATGCTTCCGAAGTTCAGAAAACGTGAAAAGCTCATGCTCGTGTGTGAAGACCTTCTTGTTCCGTGCACAAAGGTCGCTGGATCAGGTCAGTAAATTGGTTCAGGCATGGCATGATGATTGAGATGGAGGTACTTACCACATGACCTTGCCATGCGCTGTCTTGACATGCCGGTGCAGATCTGGCCAACCCAAGCAAGCCACATCGCAATCACCGTCCGGACAATTGTACTGAAGTATTAACCGGGTATCGTCATAAGTTTCGGGATTCTCGAATCGGATTCCTAGATTATCGTCCGATTTGTATATATCTGCTTCTGTGAAGGCTTCGTAGTTTTTGGCCGGATCGTCCGTAAATACTACGTGGTCGGATTCGGTTCTGCAGTGCGCACAGGACTTTACTTTGTACAAAGCCCGTAATCGCAAGGAGCAGATATGGCAAGTTCGGTGGTTGCAAGGGGCGACAGCGGTGTGTTGAACCGGTGAAGCGCAGATAAAGCAGACTTCGCCTTCTTCTGCATCCGCGTCTGTTGCCGCCGCAGATGACGTTACAGGGGCTGCCGTTGCCTCCTGGTCTTCTGGCGCATCGATTACAGGCACCTTGCCCTTGTCTGCTGTCCTCCCTCCACGATTGGCCCCGCCGTCTCGATTTCCGCGACCTCTGCCACGCCCGGCCTGGTTGCCTCTACTTCCACGGCCTCTCCCGCCAGTATGCTCATGATCTTGCTCTGGCGCTCCCGAGTGGAACCCTCGACCGCGCCCTCTACCCCTTCCTCCGCGCCGGGCGGGATTAACGTCGTCGGGTGCGCCTCCGGTTGCAGATGTGTTTGCGCTCGGTACAGAGTCCATGCGGGGTGTGCTTCTGCTGTGCGAGCTGTTGGATCGAGAAATGTAACGTGTACAAAGGGGAGGGTAGGGAGAGCTGAGAAGCAGAGGGTATGCGGCGGGTGTGTTAAGGAAGCCTAGCCTGGTGGGCGAAGAGTGAATGAGTGAGGTGAAGGTTGGGAGTTTTGGTCAATTATTATGATGCGGGCCGGAAGCGAACCAAGCCCCACTACTCGTACACGCGAACGTGGGAACGTGCAGAGCCACCAAATCGCCTTGGCCTCAGCCTCAACGCACAGTCATTGCCGAAGTGACTCAAGCGGTGATTCGATATGATTCATTATAGGTCCATGCATGAGTAGGGCGGCTGATAATTTTACCGTGGTGCTTTTTGCCTAGCAAGAGAACACCATATATGCACAGCAGATTGCATACCGTATATTACAAGCGGACGGTTATACGCTGCACAGATCGTACCCTCCCTTTCTTCCACTATGTGATCCTGCCGTGACCGGGGAGGGTGTGCTCACAAATCACAGTTCACGTAAGCCGCCCTCCTCTTCATCGAACTCGTCGCCATACAGCAAGCGTTTCGTTGCCATCAGCTGCTCTGCGTCGCCGCCGAGTTGCTGCTTGAGCCAGCCTTCCATGCTGAGGATCTGATCAGTGTACTTCTCAACCTCCGCCTGGAATTGTTGGGCCTCCATCTTCTTCTTGTCCACCTCGGCCGGGTCTTGCTCGCTGTAAGCGGCCAGCTCCTGTCGCAAATTCTCGAGCTCCTTCGTCAGATCGGCGTGCTTCGTAATAAGAGACTTGCGATCCATGCCTAAAGTGATCAGCCAAAAAGCAACGATTTGCGGGCGATATGTACCAGAGTCTGCGAGTGCCTCGTCATCCTCGCCACGTGCAGCCCCAGCGTCGTCAACCTTTGCCTGTAGCTCTGTGACCATCTCATTTGCTTTGTTGTACTCTTGCTGAGCCCTCTCTAGTGCAGCCTCCTTGGACTTCTTCTCGTCACTAGGGAAACTCCAATACCAGTTGCCGCTGCCGATCTTCTCCACACGAATCTTGTTATCATCTTGGAGAGCTTGCAGGTAGTCCTTCACCTGCATGCTGCTGATGGATGCAACCTGCGGGAGCGTCTTTTCGAGATCCTTGATGTTATGCGCGACTGCCGTCTTGTGAAACCACTCTTGGATGGTCGCCACTTTGGCAGCATTGGCCGTGATCTTGGGAGCCTGCCGTACTGTCAGCGGAAAGTCGGGCGCGGTCGGGCAGTCCAACTCACCATGACTGAGCGGTGTAGAATGCTGTGGGCAGGAGACGGTCGGCAATCGAGAGATGCAGTGGGGATTATTGGTTTGTTGTTCAGGTTGCAGAGTTCGACCAACGTGATCGCGCCTGCCTCTAGTTGTTAAGACCGAGCTCTGGGGAATCAAGGAAGGAAGTCGCAACTCGCTCTAGGGAAATTGCAGAATTCGATGAGCACCATATTAATCTCGCCCAGTCTAACACTTGAGCTGGTAATCTTCATAATCTTTCAAGATGGGTCATGTTGCGCATTCCGGCTCCCTCGCAAGCAGACTCCCCATCGAAACTTAATCCGAGCTTCTCTCTACGAAGCTTCTCAATGTCCTACAGTAGCTCTTCCTTAATCCCTCGCGCCCGCTTATCGTGCTCGTCAAATGCCTCCTTCTCCTCCTTCCTCTTCTTCCTCTTCTCCTTCCACTTCTCCTTCTTTTCTTTCTTCCTTTTCTTCTTCTCCTTCTCTTCTAACTTCTCTTCCTCCTTTCCCTTTTCCTTTTCCTTTTCCTTTACCTTCTCTTTCTCTTTTACCTTTTCCTTTTCCTTTACCCTTACCTTCTCCTTTACCTTCTCCTTTACCTTCCCCTTTACTTTATTCTCCTCCTCCTTCTCCTTCTCCTTCTTCTCCTTTACCTTCTCCTTCTCCTCCGCCGCCTCGTTCATTGCAGCTTCAAGCAGAGCAAGATCACCCGTCTCACCCAACGTCTCTTTTACGGTCTCTTCCAGCAAAATTCCCAATGCAATCAGTGCCGTCTCGTCCATGCTCTTCCAAGACTCTGGCACTTCCCCCTTTTGAAATCTTGCATACAGCTTTGAGACGTGCGCATGGAGCGCGGTCAGTAGATCTCCGGAGGGCAATTTTTGATTCGGAGCCAGATCTCGGTGGGCGAAGTAATAGTCTAACTCTTCATATCGTGGAGGAGCATTCTGTTTCTTGAACAACACTGCGTCTGGTCCCAACCGCGACTTGGCGCGCTTTTTCTCTGCCGCTCGAGTATTGTAGAACCCAGACTGCGTGACGTTGCCTACAGAAAGTCAGGAGATGTACGCACTAGCAAAAGACAGCGCTCACCTGCTACGGCATCGAAGACAGTTGCCCTTTCCGGTGATATAGGCGAGCATGCGGTGGACAAGTCGTCCTCTGGAGACGCGCTGCTTGAGCCGCGTTTGGCCATGGTTTTTGTTTTGTTTCGAACGTTGGCAAGGTAGAGGTGTCTATTCTATAGATAGAGCTAGACTTAAAACAGCACAAGTAGCCGGGCAGTGAAGGTAAGTGCAGGGCTGGCTCTTGGCGCTGACGTATGTAGCTTGCACCTCGCCATCTCCAGCTTACCATAACAGCAGTGCTCTCGGTCAAAGCATGTAGTCGCCTATGAGCACACAACAACTCATAAACCGCGCATACGGTGTCCAGCCCCACAATGCCGTCGAACGCGCAGTTGCCACGCGCCTCGTCTACGCACTCCAACCATTCCCGGTGAACTTCAGTGAGCGCCTACCATCTGCAGACGATCCAAACGAACGGCATCGCGCACACGTTGCAGGCGTGAACGCGCTTACCATCGATCGCTTCGAAGGGCGATACCTGCTCTCCGGCGGAGCAGACTCATCAATTGCGCTATGGGACCTCGAGGCGCAGCCCACGGTCGCAGAGGGGTATCCCACCTATGTGCCGCTCTCCACGGTGCGCAAGACGGCAGAAGAGCATGCTCTAGGCATTACGCAGGTCTCCTTCTACCCATTCGATAGTCTCGCGTTCCTCACTTCGTCATACGACCATACGGTCAAGATCTATTCCAGCGAGACGCTCGCTCCCTCCGCGTCCTTTGATCTGGACTCCGTCGTCTACAACATCGCCCTCTCGCCCATCGCCTCGCACCTCCTCGTCGCATGTGCGACCCAGCATACCACGGTGCGCCTCGTCGATCTCCGCTCCGGCGCAAGCACGCACTCGCTCGCCGGACACTCCGGTGCCGTCCTGAGCACCACATGGAGCCCGACACGCGAGCACATCCTCGCCAGCGGCGCCACCGACGGCAGCGTGCGCCTCTGGGACGTCCGCCGCAGCATGAGCGAGCTCGCCGTGCTCGACCATGAAGACGTCACCGGCGTCCAAGGCGACCCCTCGTCGTTCACACGCAACGCCTCGCATGCCAAAGCGCACCGCGGCCCCGTCAACGGCATCGTCTGGACCCCCGACGCCCACCACCTCGTCACCTGCGGCCACGACCAGCGCATCCGCGTGTGGGACACCGCCACTGGCGCCAACACGCTCGCGAACTTCGGCCCCATGGTCAGGAATTCTGACCTCGCGCCCTGCATACCGGTGCTTGTGCCCACCGAGTACCTCCAGCCGGAGAAAGACGTCATGTTCTACCCGAACGAGAACGAAATCCTGGGCTACGAGCTGTTCGACGGGAAACTGTTTCGTCGCTTGCGCCGCCCGGAGCAGCAGCGGCGCGTGCACGAGGCCCGCGGCAAGGGCCAGCGCAACGTCAAGGATAAAGTCACGGCGTTGGCGTGGCGCGCACACGATGTGGAGCTGTATGCTGCGCACGCGGATGGGAGTATCTCGGCGTGGAAGCCGCGCACAGAGGAAGACGCTGCGCTGGACGAGGAGGCGGAGGCGGAGTTGCAGGCCAAGGACGAGAGCAAGAAGCGGAAACGGGGCGTGCTGGACGAGATATACCAGGGCTTGACGAAGAAACCTATCACGTTTGGAGGGTTCTGAGAGTGCATGTTAGGATGAGATTGCACGGCATATACATGTAATTAAGTTCGATGGCTGTGCTATGTATGATTCGAGTTCATCTGATCGTGACGCTTATTAGAACATTGGTACATGCGCTTCTACTGCTTTTCTCCTCCATGTCTTCTACGTTCCCCTGTATGCGTGGCGACATGGTCCCTAAGCTTAATTCACGTCTGCTCTGGATGAAGAATATACTCCAACACGGCATACCTCTACCCTCCGAGCTAGGTGGCACACGCGGAATCCTTACTTGCGCTCACATTCGAGTCGATAACATCACATATAGCAATAATCGTTACAAGCCCTCGCCATGGTTCAGCCCGGTTGCGCACTAAAATGCGGCAGTCGCGCAGGCACGAAGCCCTCGTCGTCCTCCTTCGGCGTCTCCCTCGTCTCGTCGCGCAGCGACAACGACCTATTCGGTGTTGGCGCGAGGCTCGAGTAGTCCGACTCGTCGACGTGGAAGGAGCTGCTATCCGGCATGGTCTGCGAATCGACGGCCGGAAACGGCGACAGCGCGGCATCGGCGTCACGGTCCGGTTCGCTCGTTGTGCGCAGGAGGAACGGGGAGGGAACTGGCGATGACGTAGCTGGGGGCAAGGTATTCGGCGACGACGGGGAGGGGTGTGGAGAGGGCGAGCGGCGTCCGGGGACTTGCAAGTGTTGGTCTGCTGCTAGCCCGCGTTTCACGGCTAGATATTGTGCTTCCTGGCGCTTGCGTTCGACGGCGGCTTCTTCCTGTAGACGGAGCTGCTCTTCTTCCTGCTTGAGGTCGGAGAGCGTGGGCATTTCGTCGATCGTTTCTGAAGGGAGACGCTGGTTGCTTGGGTCCTGGCTTCGGCGCGCGGAGTCCTGCGTGTTGCGGGACGAGGCCGACTTGGTGGACACGCGGGAGGCGGAGGGCCTCTTGCTTTTGCTGCCGGAGCGCGCTCGGCTCTTTGCGCTGCTGGTATCGTCGTAGCCCTGGCCGGTTGTGCGGCGCTCGAGCGCAACGGCGAATTCGTCGTCGAGGGGCACGGCATCGTCCAGCTCGTCTTCGCTGGGGAAAATGTCGCCTCGCGAGCTGAACGAGTCGGTGGTGTGCCCCGAAGTGCCTGTCTGGCTGCGCTTGCGGCCGTGTGTCTTCCGCTCGCTACCCTGCTGCGGTTCCGCGTCTTCATCGCTTTCCTCGATCAAAGGCTGCGCCTCTTCCCCTCCTCTGACCTCTTCATAACTCCGTCTCGAATGACCCAGGTGTTCTGTCAGATCTGCAGCGGAAGGCTTGTACCGCAAGACCTTTCCTCCAATCTTGAACGGCAGCCTGCCCAGGAAGCCAAAGTACGACGAGCTGGGGATGATGGTCGGATCGGGCCCGCCGTCATGTGGCGGTACAGCGCTCTTCCTCCGCTGCCTGTTGAATCTGGGATCGCGATTGCGGTTGCTGTAGCTCATTCCGTGCTGCCGCCCCGGCTGCGACGTGGTCCCATAGTTGCTGGTGCTGCCCCACAGCCTGTCCAGATTGTCGTTGCCCCAGCCTAGCAGCCCGTCGTCCTCGTCCTCTTCCCAGTCGTCGTAGAAGTCGAAGCTCTGCTCAGCGCGGCCCCGCGACCGCGCACGATGCCGCCGCCTGTCATTGTGCGATGGGAAACAGGGCGCCGTGCACTCGTTCACGCATTGCGTGATCGACGACACACATGGATTGACGTATGCGTGGGTGAAACTGTAGAGGCCTTCCTGCGCAGACTCGTTTGCATGCTCGACGGTATCGGTGATGTTCTGGAGCGTGCGGTTCCAGCGGGGGTCGCCGCGGCGGTACATTGCGCCCGGAAGCGTGGTCAGTGAGGTGGTTGGGATGCGATCAGGACGGCGGCAGCGACGAGGGACCAGCAGCCTTGTCGCGCGGCTGCTGACGGCGCATTGAGGGTGCGAGGTAAGAATGCGTGGGGTCTGGGGAGCGAGGGATGCGGAGGCTGACGCAAAGCGTTGGGCTGCTTGAACGTGATTGACGTCGCCATGGTCCCGGCTCCCAATTAGCCCCAGGTCTGGAGTTCTGGAGGTCGACCGTTCACGTGCGGGGTGTATTCACCCTCAAAAATTACGACAACTAGCGACAACTTGCCCAAGATCCCTGTCTTTTACTCCATCGAACCAAGGAGTCCTTGGCATCCCGATGCTTCGGTGATGCGTTACATACGTTTCCTCAAAACGCCACGCATTGTCCACGACAAGAAACGTCCCGGCGTACATGTATCTTGCTTGATTACCATCACATCCGATTTAGGCGACTCCTTCCTCCCGTACGACCTCACGCTGTCCGCAGAACTCATTGAATATGAACAGCTTGCAGGTAACCCAGATACAGAAGCGGAAGCTTCAGACTTGAAATTACTGCACGCATTTCCGAACAATGTCATTACCTGGAAGACAATACACTGGAAAGCGGGCTTAAGAAGTCTGGCTGTCACCATTCCTCTGAGCAGAACCTATCACCAGAATGGCCCCCTCATTGTCCGGATAGGCACTGAGCCAAAATCTCCGTGCGATGAGCTGGATAAACTGCTCCAGCACGATTCGCGTGGAGTGGTGTCTGTCTGGAGTGCACCCTTCACTCTTGAAACCAATTCGCCAGGTCTAAAAACTGCTGAAAGGCGCTTCAAAATCGGTGACTCTATCCATCATATACTCGAAGAGACGGGCGAAAGCATTGCTAGGCACCTATGGTAAGCCACTCACCTTTTAAAATTTGAAGGAAAATTGCCTTAACCCTTCCGCAGGGATGCCGGCGTCACGCTATCATTCCAACTACCCTACCTCCTCACCAGCTCCAGCGTCTTCGACAAGGCCTTCACGCCACTGCAAAATCTCGACACGAACGATCTGGCAGACTCACAAAACGCCATCCGTCCTCTCCACATCATCGAGCTAGGCACAGGCTGCGGCATAGTGAGCCCCCATTCACGCAGCCCCCATAGTATGTATACTCACGAGAACGATCCAGGTCGGCATCTCCCTCTCCCACCTCCTGCCCCACTCCCGCATCTCACTCACCGACCTCCCCGAAGCCCACGACATCGTAGCTCTGAACACATCCCTTGCATCAAAAACCCGCACCAATGACGCTACGCTCTCCTTCGTCGAGCTCGACTGGGATAGCCCTGGCCCACTACCGCCTCCCTCCAACAACGTCGATCTCGTCATCGCAGCAGACTGCACGTACAACGCTGATAGCAGGTCTGTCCTTTGCCTCTCACCCCACAGCCCCTCTGCCCTCAAGTGCCTGTGCTAATTCCCCGGATAAATGTAGTCCCGCTTTCGTCCACACCATCCAGGCCATCGCCGCGCGCTCCCCGGACGTCACCGTCGCAGTGGCCATGAAGAAGCGACACGAGAGCGAAGACGTGTTCTTCGAGCTCATGCGTAAAGCGAAGTTTCGGAGCATGAATGCGGTGTGCTTTCCGCTGCCGGGGGACGAGAGGGCTGGCGAGGAGGGCGTGGAGGTGTGGGTTTATGAGTACCATGGCGTGTCGGAGCGAGGGAGATGATGGGGGAAGATAATGGGTACATAGGAGACATGGAAGGAGAAGACAATGACCGAGAGTTCTAAGAGTATATAAGGGGGTGGGGGCTATACACAGGCACGAGTAGAGGATATGAAACACAGATCGTATATGTTCGCCGACGCATTGGCGTAGGTACAGCGCTGACTATTTACAGGAACCCATAATCATTCCGCCTCGACCCAGTGATCAACGATTCAAGATAAGCAAGACCTCAGTGATCCATCCAAAAACCAATCGCAGACCCTCGTCGTCTGTCTCATCCCCCAACATCCCTTTTCAGCAGTCCTCCCACTCATCCTCGCCCCCCTTTCCCTTACGCCTATTCCGAAACTCCTCATACTTATCGCCCAACACCGCCCGCCCAAGCAAGCACCGCCCATAGCAATTATGGCAGATGTTGTGCTTGCGCGCACCAGTCAAGCGCCGACGCGGACCTTTGGCGAGGCCGCGAAGACGCTGCCCAGTGATGACGGCAGTCTTGGGGCGCTTGAGCCGCTTAGAACGCGTGGAGCTGTAGGCAAAGCGGTGGTAGACAGGGGAGGCGAAGACAGGATCAGAGTGATCGGTGGTGCCTGTCGTGTCGGACACAGCTTGCTTATCTGGCTGGACAATGGGGCGCTCCCTAAGAGCACGTTTAGCCTCCAATTGCTGCTGAAGTTTCGCTCGGAGGGCTTGTGCTCGCCCCATGGGTGCGGGGTCATTGGAGACGCTTGTCATGCTGGGAGGAGCTTGTATATATGGCTGGATAATAGGAGTCGGACGCCCAGTACGGGCAGATTTAGCCTCGAATTGCTGCCAAAGTCGCTCTCGGAGGAAATGTGCTCGCGATCCAACGTTAGAGGTAGCTGTCCACGAAGGGCAATCCGAAATATCCAGATGAGCTTCTGGATTCGAAGAGGGAGGTGCCTTAGCGGCAAGGCTGTGGGGAAAGGGAGACAGAGCTCTACCCGTGTGGATCCCTACATTCAGCGCATCATTCTGCCGCGCATTCTCTGCAACAATTGCTTTCTGTGCAAGTGAAGCAAGTACCGATAAGCCAATGCCCTCTTTTTCGACCTCTTTCTTGCTCTCTTCTCTGTCCTCATCTCTCGAATCCTCACTGCCTGAGCAATAGCGCTGAACCAACTCGACCAAATAATCCTGAAATTCATTTTGCAGAACAAGCGCGTTCGAGTTGTCCCAGCAGGGGTCATGCGCAATGAACTCAGCCAATACATCCAGTGAACGCTTCCGACCAGTAGCAGACTTGATCACCTCGACTTGGTTAGACATAGCAACCGGAGGCCCTTCTTGAACCACCGATAGAACCTTGACTTGAAAGCCTGAGAAGACCTCAGTTTGCTGTGATTCTGGAGTCTCACCAGGTACAAACTTACGTACCTTCTCTTTGCCGGTATTCGAACCCGAGACTGGCTCCGATGCTGCAATTCCTGGAGGGAGACAGTAGTTTACTTCGAAGTCTGCAAAATTGGATTGATCATGCGAGACATTTTGATGACTACTGACGTCGAGATGGCTGAGCGTGATAGTACTCCGCTCTCTGACATAGGCCTGAAACAAACTCTCAGACGGTGCATGCATACTTTCCGACTGCAGAGTGTTTGACAGTGTGTTGACATGTGCCTCAGGCGCCGATGTTGAGTCTTCCCTATCACTGATGCTGGTAGGGAGTGCGTTGCTCAATAGATTAGAGAAAAACTCAACTTGTTCGTCGAGGGTTCGGCCCTCCTGGGTGGGCTCCTGGTTCCCAAAGCTGGTCACCGTCTTACCGAAGTTGATGTCCGGCTTCGTATTGAAGGTCATTCCAGAGCCTTTGCTTGCACGGGAGTTTGGCCCTACCAGAACGGAGCGAGTCAAACCGGCTGAAAGAAGCGTGTCGTGCTGGCGTCGCCGCCGCACTTGTTCCTCTGCATTCTTCTTCTCAGCATCTCCTTGCTCTTTTATGTACTCTTCCATGATTTGTGAGATCTTTTTTATCTTTCCAATCCCATCTTCGTACAGTGCAGTCTGCCGCTTCTGCGTCTTGTCTCGAGGAGGCTTCAACATAAGTAAAAGATCGTAAAGAAGTTGGAAGTCGTTAGCAGGCTCCTGGGCGGCGTCCATTGTGATCAGTGCCTTGCTGTCATCCCAAAGAAGCTCTTTGCGTATGCGGGCCACGATCGTGTAGGCTCGGCGGAAGAAGGCGAGGTGGTCAAAGTTCCCGTACAGTTCATTGTCAGCCAACTGAGACACCGCACAGCCCAAAACCTCGCTGTGGAAGGAGTCGAGCTTAGAGAAGTCCGGCATTTTGGACTTGTTCCGTTTCCGTGACTTCTTGTTCTTCGGCTTCAGCGCACGCTTGGTAGCAATGGTTGCGAAAATGATCCGTACTTGCGCTGTCGCCTTTGAGGTCTTTGGTACTTTTACACTGTACGCTGAATCGGAAAACTCGACGGTAATTTTATCAAGCTCGCTCTTCAAAAAGGCGAAGACGTTGTGTAGCTGGGAAGATCGCTCGGATCGTGATTTTGTGACAAAGTACTTCGCGATTTTGGCTTCCAGGGGAGGGAGCTGCGCGAGGCCACGCTTGTGCTTAGCCGCAAGATTGGTATGATGGTTTCCTCGGTAGTCTTTGGCAAACTTGACGGAGGAATCATACAGACCCAAGGGTAAGCGTTTGTGGAAGAGACTGGCGTCTGTAGGTGGACTACCGACGTAAATGCGTGATGCTCCTTGGCATTGAATAATAAGGTCAAGATCTGGCCAAGAAGTACGCAAGCCTCCCACTTGTCGACAAGCGTTGTACAGATGAGCCAAGACCACTGTGAACCACTGAACATGGCATATCGCTCCGCTGTGATACGTTCGATGGTAATCCCACATGGTCCGTCCTGAAAGAATGGGATGTAGAGCAAGGAAATAAGCGTTTGTCATGCCAGAAATTGGCTCGGGTTTCTGCTCCAACAACTGCTTCAACCAATCGATGAGTCGCTGCAAGGCTACCAGATAATTAGTACCCCACTTGAATCGACCGGCCGTCATGTAGTCAGGTATCTCCCCCTTGTCCCACATCTCGTCTTCGTACGTCATATGCTCTTGCATAGTTTCGAAGGTGTGAACTGCATGATCGAAGACATCAAGCTTGATGTGACCGAAGCTACCTGCGAGGCATTTCTGGATGTCGAGCAAGATTTGGAATCCGAACGGCAGCCAAGATTCGGATCGGGACTCTGGAGAAGTGAGACACTCCGTGAATCGATCCACGGGCAGACCGGCTGCTACCCGTAGTTTGTTCTTCCCGATGAGTTTGAAATGGAGAAGGAATCGCAGACGGAAAGACTCTTCCGGGGAAGACTGCTGTGACGCATCGATAGCGGCCGTCTCAATGCTCCAAAACTTATCCATAACACGGAGAGCATCACAGCAGAGCAGGTCTCGGGGATCAACAAGCGAATCGCTCTCTTCAGAAGACGATGGCACTCCCTCTGTGCCGTCTGGTATCAGCTTGCAGAGATCCTCCACAATTTCCGAGATCGTTCTATGGCTGCCAGCATCCTTCAAATCTTCAGCGAGAATGGTGGCCCGCTGATGAACACGGCCCATTGCTATATCTGACGCAAGAGCAGCCGTCATGGTTCCAATCTTCTGGCTACGCCAATCCTTCCAAATATGTTCGACACGCTGTCGAATCTGGTAGAGATCGTACAAGAAGCATAGAACCTCGAAGTCTTGTTCCGTTTCCAGCTCCGCTCCGGTCAGCCTTGGCGCTGCGGCTGCTTCAATTAACGGCATTTGACGTTTCTTCGAATGACTTCCTGCCTGCTGCAAAGTTGAATCGGGCGGCTCATTTGCAGTAGCATCTGTGCCGTCCTCAGAATCTGTCGGACGTCCTAAGTCATTGCTAAGGTCGACTACAATTGCGACAAAGGAGTGGTTCTGGTTCTTCTTGCGATCGGTATTCTTTGAAGAATCAAAGACCCAATCCTTGAATAAGCTTCGAACATCGGACAAGATCGAATTGAAGAAGGGATGCTGTTCGTCAGAGATCTTTTTCTGACGATACCACTCGTTGACTTCTTTCCGTAAGCGAAGAGCGTCGTTTAGATCTGCAAGACCGGATTTGTCCTCCACAGGAATCCCGGAGTTGACAAGGGCCTCAGCCAGCGGGACCAGGTCTTTCGTGAGGATGTGGTACTCTTTAGATCGGCCATTCTTCTTCTTTTGCTTCGCAGAAGCCTCCTTAGCGGCAGCCTCGGCTTGGGCGGCAATCTCGAGGCCTCGCTTCTTCGCCGTCTTCAGCAGCCACTTCTCAAAATCTTTCGTATAGGTCTTGTATCGCTTCGCCGTTTCTGGAAGCTCGTTGATGCGGTAGTAGTCCATGATTGTGGTCGCTATTGGTTCCTGTTAGTTGCCGCTAAGCGTGTTACACGGTTGCGGAGGGCGTGTGGGCAAGGCAGAGTGTGTGCAGGAGAACGGAGAGCTTATACATGCCTCAGGAAAAGCTAAGGCGCGGGTTGCCTGTGAATTGCGTATATCAGGGCAACGCGGGCTCAAGGGCCCTTGTTTCGATACACCTCGTAGGCTCGAGTGTGGTAAAATTGAGCGTGTATATAGCGGGCGATGAGGCGACGTGCGAGCGAAAGTGTGTACGAGCGAGCGAGCGGCCAGTTTATATATAATTTCAAACTTAAGCCATTTTGACCACGAGAACCGTGCTTAGATGTTGTCAACCCTGCGGTCTGTATTCGGTGAAAGATAGAGATTATGGCCCTGGTGCCTGAAGGTTTCCAGAGCAACCAAAAGCGAGCACTCAAAGCGAAGCAGGTGATACAGTATCATTCACACGGATATGTGGATAACCGAGCCTGCTGAAAGCTCTGCGATGACCTCTTGTAGCCATATTGCTTTTGAGAGACGTGTTTGAGGTGTCGTTAATTTTTGAGACTGCCTATGGTGAGGTAGAGAAAAGTATCGAGGTCCATACTCGAGGTGCCTCGGGTTGTTGCATGCAGAAATCCGATCCCGCAGAGTAACATGAAGAGACAAACGATGTAGCGATGAGGGGTCTCGGCACGTGGGAATATATAGTCGGGTCAGAGGGGTAGCTGGGCAAACAGGATGGGCCTGAACAGGCAAGAACAAACGAAGAGCGACGAAACCTGTCAAAATCGGCAGAGAAAGATTAGGGCTTGTGAAGACACACGCACCCCATATTCTGAAATGAGATCCAGAGTGAGAACAACCCAGGTGCGGGAGGTTAACGTCGGTCAACAGGGCTCTTCTCCAGCTCTTCGTGACTCAAGAGCCACCGCTTCGCTAGCTGTGAAACCCTATAGTGAAGGAGCCGAATTTTTAAAAGCGCTGGATATGCCCAGATTGGCGGTGTAAGCTTAGTGTAAAGTGAAGCCGCGGTGTAAAGGAAATCGCACAACTGGAAGGAACGACCAGCTCGCACTATCCCCACCATCAGACATCCAATAGATCAATCTCAGGAAGTCGACCATAATAAATACCAGTACAACGTGTGATCGCCTTTAAGAGAGTAAGCGACTTACAGCTAGGTGTCATCTTGCGTAGTAGACGAGTCATGTATTATCCCTCACTTTACGACACCAATATCCTATCTGCCTCACCACCCTCATCCCTGCTCATCCTTCCCCTCAGCAGCCTCTCTGTCTTTATCCTGCCGTAACGTACTCGTCGGTACCTCACTCTGATGCCCTGGCTTCCGAAACACGGCCTGCATCCAGCAGCGGTACATCTTAAGCCGCCGCTGCCGATTCACAAGCATACGTCTGTCGATTCCAAAGTGTACGATCTCGAAGGCCGGCCGCCGCGGAGCCTCATCACACGAAGGTTCCTCTGACGCTGGCTTCTCCGCAGACTCTACAGGCTCTGCCTCTCCATTCGCTTCTCCGTCTGTCTGTTGCGCTGGGCGCGGCTTACCGCCCCATATCTCCTCCAACTCCTCTTTCTCGAAGAAGTACACGCGCGTCCCGTCACCCCTGACGTAGAAATTCTCTTCCATATACCGCCCCTTCTTGAATCTGACCTGCGCCAGATCACCCCTTCCGTAGTCTCGGAACAGCACTTGTCCGCCCGGCTTCAGCACCCTCCAGACATTCCTCACAGCCTGGTCCCATTGCTGCGGGTTCAGCGCCGAGAATATGAAGATCATGAGCACAACGTCTACACTGCCTTCTTCCAGTCCCGGCGGCAGATCCCCGTTCTCCGCGTCTGGTGACGCAGCTACATCCCACACATCAGCCTGTATATACCGCGGATCGTAAAGCTCATGGCCGCGTATCAACTCCACCGCCTTCTTCGAGAAATCACACGCGTGGATCTTCAATCCCTCATTCTGCCGCTTTTGTAGTATAGGGAACGCGCTATTCCCAGCCCCCGCACCGACTTCCAGCACGACCGCCGGCGCGCTCTCCGCCCGTGTCACCTCATCCAGCACGGGGAACTCCTGCGCCAGCCATTTCCTATTCTTGAAGAAGTTGGTCTTGTTGTTCTTGTAGAAGAGATTCCACCACTTCTCGGGGTTATCGTTGAACCGCTTCTTGTCGAAGTCGGACACGGGGTCTGCTCGCTGCTTCTCGAACTGCTCGGCGGAAAAGGACTGGTATGCGGGGTCGACATCGACGTGGTCCCACGCGTTGAACTCGAAGATATCGTCGCCTTCTTCGAGGTAGCGCGAGCCGAAGGCAAAAGGGTCGCTGCGCTTCTGATTGTTGGTCGGGGAGTGCGAACGGTGAGCGGGTTTGCGGATGGGCGCGATGGAAGCGGGGACACCGTATGCGTCTGATTCGGCTGTGGATGCAGTTTGTGCGGGGATGGTGTCTGCAGGAGGCGGTGAGGTCGGCGTGGAGGTGGACGAGGAGCGTGGTATGGGGTCGACGGTTACGGCGAAGCGCATGTGCTCCATTGCTTTGGAGAGTTGCTGCTTGGGTTGCTGTTTTGTGGATTTCGAGTTGTCGGTTTGGAAGCGCTCGCCGGCGACTTCATTCGCTGTGGGCTCCATATTTGCAACGTATTACTGCAGAACAATAAAATAATAATTAAGTGTATCTCCGCTGTCGAAGTTCTTAAGATATGCACGCACAACGCGGAGACGAGGGGCAGCGATGGGGGAAATTTTTATCGATAAGAAAGCGAACGCTCTAACATGCTTCGAGCCTAGCTCCCGCGGCTTGCAGCTTGTCCCTGGCAGACGTCAGCCAATCTAGTTTGCATTTGCTCGTCACGATAATAATAATCGTTCCCCCATTGCGTTGCTTTTCCGTCTCATACTGGACCACTATGTCTCTAAGGTGACACACAAGCTCTCTATGATCATACCTTCCCCTGCGCCCTCCACAGCCTCCAAAAATGGCGACCCCACGAGCCCTCCGCCCCATCCTCCGCGGGTCATCCCAACACCTCTCAAAACCCCAGCTCCACCACCGCCGAACCTTCTTTCCAAACCCCTTCCAATCCGCGCTCAACCCGCTAAACGCCTCATCGCAACCCCAAACCCTCACCGCCACACGCACCCTCCCCTACCCAGCGGCGCCCATCTACTCCATCATCGCCGACGTCCAAAGCTACGCCTCCTTCCTCCCCTACTGCCAATCCTCGACCGTAACGCGCTGGTCCGCGCCCGACCCCACCTACACGCGCGCCTGGCCGTCGGAAGCCAAGATCGTGGTCGGCTGGGGCTCGCTCACCGAGTCCTTCACCTCGCGCGTGTTCTGCGTGCCCGGGCGCATCGTCGAGAGTATCGGCGGCCCCACCGAGACGGACTTGCCCGCGCGGGACATCGCGCACCATCTTGACGGTGCGAGGGATGGGGATAAGAGTGCAAGGGGTGCGGGGGAGGGCCTGATGACCCATTTGAGGAGTCGATGGACGATTGAGGCCGTGGGTGGGCAGAGAGAGAAGACAGAGGTGAGGCTCGCGTTGGAGTTTGCGTTTGCGAATCCGATGTATACAGCGTTGAGCGCGGGGGCAGCGCCGAAGGTGGCAGATATCATGATTAGGGCGTTTGAGGAGCGGGTGGAGAGACTGTTGGAGGGGAATCCGGAGATGACGAGGGCGGGATTGGGAGAGCTGGAGGGGAGTCAGATTAAGAGGTGAGAAGAGTGCGAATGGAGCGAGTATCTTCAGGCGTTGGATCTGTGACGCGTTATAACGTGGCGTTTCATGCATCAGACGGATATTAAGGCCTGGCAAATATGTCCCAACGTTGAGACGTATTCAATCGTAGTTGGAGGTACGACTACGGTAGAGCTTCAGGAGCTCACTGGTTCTGAAAGACTGTGTCGGTCATTATTCCAAGAGATTCTATCAATTGCTATATAACCCATGTATCCCAAACCATGTCCCAGAAACATCAGAGGATATCATCACGTCGTCCCATCATACACTCGCACATCAGATCCTGACCAGCCTGAGGAAGAAACCCATCATCTCCGGCAAAGCCTACGCAACGCTCTCTGCTAAGCCGCTCAGCCTGGTCTGCCCATCCAGCCCCTCAGCTGTGCCTCTACCTCTTCAAAACACCCACCAACAGCTCCCCCCTACGCCTCGCCCCCGCCCCCATCTACGACCCCACCGCATGCGCAAACACCTTCGCCGCAAGATCACTTAACAACCTCGCCTTATCCGCCTGCGGCAGCTCCTGAAACACACTATACACGCTCTTCCCCCTCGCATCCCTCACGGCCCCCAACCTATTCCCAGCCACCGCGCCAGCGACCATACCCGGGAAATTCGCGACGATGAACCCCATCGCTGCGCCGCTGGCCCCGCCCAGCATCGCCCAGAACTTCCCCGTCGGCGCCGCGTCCGCGCCCTCTGCCATGCCCTGCTCCCGCAGCATCTCCTCGAAGGCGGTCCCGAACTGCGCGTTGGAGAAGTGGTTGTGCGACTCCTCAGTCGTGCCGCCGGGCGCGCTGCCGAACCCGAAGGCTGACCACGGGAAGCCGGAGGCGAAGAACCCGCCGAAGTTAGCGTTCGCGTTGCCGTCGCGCGGGACGTCTTCGTCGAAGTCGGGCGTTGCGGGGTCGGGCGCGGTGCCGAAGGCGTGGTATGAGCGCGCGGTATCGTAGTCGCGGCGACGCGTGGGGTCTGACAACGTGTAGTAGGCGTCGTTGATCTGCTGGAAGCGCTTTGTGCGGGCGGCGCGCTCGGGGCTGTCTGCAGCGACGCGGTCGGGGTGGTGTTTTAGGGCTTGTCTAGGTGCGCCCTGTTAGGGATCTGTTGAGGGAAGGAGATGCAGCATGTGTACTTCTTGTAGGCATCACGGATTTGTTGCTGCGTCGCTTTGTCACTGACCTCGAGGGTCTTATCTGGGTTCTTGTGAGGAATGAAGGAGGGCGGAGAGAGACCTTACAGTAGTCTACTCCTGGGCCTTTGAGACGTTAGCCTTGATGCTGTGGTTTGCATGATTATGGTGCTTACCAGGCATCGTGGAAATATATGAGTGGGGTAGACGATGTTGTTTCAAGGGTTTAGGTAGAAGAGGCGAGAGATCTAAAGGGTAAATGCAAGGTTATGAGAGAGATCGCGATATCGCGTTGGCGTGGTCAGACGTACCCGCGCGCAGAGGTGACGTCAGGGGTTCGCTTCCGCCTCACGCATCGCAGCGTGCACTAGTAGTGGCCCGCGGACTCGGCGTCGTGTCTTGCATGTGGCGAAACAACACAAGATTCCGGATCAGACTCACTCCTCACATTACATCGATCCAAGGCACAATACAACATAACCCACATTCGTCTTCATCTGACCCACGGCAGTATGTTCCTGTCGCTTCTTTCACGGCGATCTGATCACCAATAAACCACGTCGACGCTTTAGTGAGAGAGCAAGAAACACTTTGATTTTCAAGGAAGCCTTGTACAAGCACCATGGGTGCGTGAGACCCAAACCTCCTCCAACGCGCCGTGTATATAGCGCAAGCCATGAATGCGCACCCACCCAAAGAAGAACCCATTACAAAAGATATGCAGCACGCCGGCTCAGAAACCGTCAGTATGAAAACCCTGCATTGACATGAACAATAGGACACCGGAGCAGCATTGAGCAGAAAATGTCAGCGGCTAGTTTTGCGGCGACTTCGTCCACCCTTTCGACGCCTCTCTCCATCCTTGCCACCAGAGCCTTGTTTCTCCGCACTCTTTCCTGATGGTGCGGTGGAACGACTATCGTGAGCAGCTTCAATCCCTGGGCCATCATCTTCTCTCATCTCGGTCGTAGGTTCAGCGTGAGAGATTGCAGGGTCAGAGTAGCTGCCTTGGATACCTTGCATACCAGCGTGCTGGACCGGGACCGGTACGCGACGCGGCACTGATGTGTGAGATTCAGCAGAGCCGACTCTTCTGGCATATTGAGGTTGTGTGGGAGACTGGGCGAGCTGGCCCGCGGACTGGTATTGGAAAGGTTCGGCTTTATGGTGCTTGTATTCAGTGACAGGGAATAGAGCGAGGTTGGGAGGCTGCTGTATAGTGGACGAGCGGCTACGTCCCCCCGAAGAGCCCTGCATATCGGCGTAATCTTGGGTAGAGATGCGTGAAGACGAAGATCCAGGACGAGCGGTCTGAGGTGGAGTCGGCATCCGCAAGCTCACCGGAGAGCTTGGGAAAGCTCCTGGGATATCTCTTGAAGTTGCAATCCGCGGAGGAGTTTTTGCCTGTCTTGGTGCTCTCGGATCGCCCGCCTTATTTCCGCCCGTCGGGACATGCCTTTCCTGCCCATGAGAAGAATGACGAGAGGCGGGTCGCAAAGGTGATCCTGGCTGTGCAGAACGGGTATCCCGACCGACATATTCTTGATAACCATTAATAGGTGTGAACATAGTCTGTCCATTAGGACCTGGGACACGAAAACCTGGTGGTGCTTGCTGAATAGACGACTCAGTAGCATTTGAAGTTGCCCGCGCTCGATTGCCGGATTTCTCTTTCTTTCCTTTGCCCCCAAAGATTGACGAACGACGTTTGTCCTTCTTGCGAGGGCTACTAGACCCTTGTGTGCTAATGTTACTCGATGTTGTGGCCGCAGGTGCACCTGTGTGGCTGTGGACCACAGGCGCGCTGAACGGCCTGGCTCTAGCTGGTGGACGCGCTGCAGGCGCCCTTTGCCGCCAAAGCCGGTTTTGATACACATCGAGCTCTTCAGGCGTAAGTGACACGTCTGCCTCGCCCGTTGCCCTAGCGTATCGAATCTTGTCCAAGGTGCGCTGGAACACGAGCTCTTCGTATTCAGCAAGAGGCAGACCGTGGCCTGCATCCTCGTAGTATCCTTCGTCTTCGAGGTAGCCGTGACCGTAGTCCTCCCCATATGCCAACCCGTCTTGTTCCGCCGCACGCTGCTCCCATGTTCTTATGTCCATGTCGTTGAAGTAAAGTTCATCTGCGTTAAAAGGTTGCTTGCCATTTGAAACATTTGAAACCGTGTTGTAACCTTGATCTAATAATGCGCCATTGTTTTCGTCAGAACTGTCAAGCTCCTGAAATCTATACACGTCGTCCGCCTCTTCCATGTACTTCCCCACAACTCCTGCTGCTCCCCGTCCCCCTGGCGGTCTTCCCCATGGGGGCGTACTGAAAGGAGCTCGCGGCCGACCACTTAGACCGCCTCCTCTGAAAAAGCTGACTCGATTGGCTTGTCCATGAATGCGGCATGGCCCAGAATAGTGACACCGGAGGCTCCGATGAGCCAGAGAAGGGTGGTGAAGGGAGAAGCCCAGAAGCCGAGAGGAATGCAGATGACCAAGAGCGCAGTGTAGAGCTGGGAGGTGGTGGCGCGCCAACTGCCAATCTCGAGGTCGTTACCCTGCAGCTTGCCAATGCCGTACATGCCACCGACGAGCATGAGAATGACGAAGAGCAGGGTCAGGTTGGTGACCAGGCTGTAGATGATGAGCATGGCGAAGACGGCGGCATAGTTGCTCGAGAAGTAGCTCAGGTTGTAGTTGACCCTGCTCTGCGCCTCGCCGAAATTAGCAGGCTTGGAGATGCGCTTGACGTCGAAGAACTCGGTGATGGGGCGCAGGTTTGCGAAGCGGCCGGAGAGCGACTGAGACTGCAAGCCGTCGAAGC
Organism: Bimuria novae-zelandiae CBS 107.79; assembly: GCA_010015655.1. NCBI lineage: Eukaryota > Fungi > Ascomycota > Dothideomycetes > Pleosporales > Didymosphaeriaceae > Bimuria > Bimuria novae-zelandiae. Next base: position 587,262 of record ML976693.1, on the reverse strand, counting down.
GACCGGAGAGGTTCAGCCTGGACGTCAGGGCGTCTATGGGGATGCTGAGGCGCGACATGATGTTCTGCTGCGGAGGTGAAGAAGGTCGGGGCGGGTGCGATGGGGTGGCGGGGTCGATGAGCAGGTTTTGCTGGGCTTCGAAGTCTGCGTTGGGAGCCATGGTCAGAAATGCGCGTGGAGTGTGAGACTGTGCGTCGCAGGGAAAGGCACGTGCTGAGCTGGAGACGTGTCTTCTTCTAACGAGCAGAGTGAGGAGATTTAAAGAAAGCTGCAGCCTTACGAGTTTGCTAGAGTCGCAAGAGTGCGGCGACGGACACGCGGACGGTGGTGGTTGTACGGACGTAGAGGGAGGAGGCTGTGGAGGTGAAGACGCGCGTGCTGGCTGAGTCGAGATATTCTTTGATGGATAGCTGAACCCTGACCCACGATCGTCCCCTAAACTAGGCCCCAAAATAGAAGGGACTAGGCGGCTCCCGGCAGCTTCGTCTACTCTACCGAGTTTCACATGCCCATTCCCGAGGGCGCTCTGCAATTTCCATCTGTCCTCAACTGCGAAAATCCGATCGTTGCAGGACAGAGCAGAGAGAGAGAGAGAGAGAAAAAGAGAGAGAAAAAGAGAGAGAAGAAAGACCGGGCCAGCTCGGGAGTTCTGCGCTCCTTCACTGCCGGCGCCGTCACCGCAACATTGACTCGGCCGCTCCCATTGGACCACGTTAGGTTTCTTGCCCGGAGCACAGTGCAGCAGTGTGCGTCTCTCCCACCATACGCGACCACTCAAGACACTTCACCGTCTCCACTACTCTCCGCACGCCATGAAGCCCATTGCGCTCTCCGTGCTGGTGCTGTGCCTCTTTGCCGCCTTTGCAGCAGCCTGGACAAAAGAAGGTACTAATTGTTGTCGTCGCAATGCAATGTGTCTTTTGCAAAAATGTCCATAGTTTGTGGAAATATGCAGGCGCCCGCATGCAATGCATTCACCCACGCCGGGAACCATTGACTAACAAACACTGCCACAGACCACGAAATATTCCGGCTCCGCGATGAAGTCGCCCTCCACAACGGCGAAAATGTCACCTTCTACGACCTGCTCGGTGTGAAGCCCTCGGCCACGCAAGACCAGCTGACCAAGGCCTACCGTAAGAAGTCGCGCGATCTGCATCCCGACAAAGCCCGCAAGAACTTCGAGGCCAAGCGCGTCCTGGAGAACAAGAAGAAGGGCAAGAAGGTCACAAAGAAGGCGACTCAGAAGGAGATCGATGCATACATGAAGGAGGCCACGGCTGCTTACCAGCGCCTGTCTGTGGTTGCTGAGCTTCTCAAGAGCGAGAACCGTGAGCGATATGATCACTTCCTCAGGAACGGCTTCCCCAAATGGAGGGGCACTGGATACTATTATCAGCGTTACCGCCCGGGACTCGGCTCGGTGATGATAGGCATGTTGATCGTCATGGGCGGTGGCTTCCACTATTTCGCCCTTGTCATGGGCTGGAAGCGTCGCCGGGAGTTTGTCGAGAGGTACATCCGGCATGCACGCCGCACCGCCTGGGGTGACGATACTGGCATTCAGGGCATTCCCGGCATCGATGCGAGCGCCACCCCTCCGCCCGTCAATGCCCAGCAATCCGACGATTCGGACGAAGCCCCGCAGGAATTGGCTCCCATGAACCGCAGGCAGAAACGCGCCATGGAGAAGGAGAACCGCAAGGACAAGAAGGTCTCAGCTGTGAAGAAGGCACGCAGCTCGGGCATTTCCACGCCCGTCGAAGCGCAGTTGACCTCTGGTCCTCAAGGTGCGAAGAGGCGCATCGTAGCTGAAAATGGCAAGGTCCTTGTTGTAGACTCTGCGGGTAATGTCTTCCTCGAGGAGGAATCCGACGAAGGCCAGAAGCAGGAGTTTCTACTTGACGTATGTTGACATCCCTACCTGAGCTTTAGCAAGTACTAACTTTCTCTGCAGCCCGATGAGGAGCCCAAGCCCACCATCTACGACACTATGCTATTCAAGCTCCCCAAATTCGCCTACAACCAGACCGTGGGACGCCTCACTGGCAACAAGCAGGCTGTCCAAGAACCGCTGCTGGATTCCTCCGACCTGCCCGAGGAGGAGGCCGCCCTCGCCAAAGCCACGGCGAACAACGTCAACGGCGAAACAAGGAAGCGCAAGGCAAAGGCCAAAGCGGTGCGGTAGTCTGCATTGGAGGCGTTGGTCACGGAAAAGCATATACTGTTCAGTTCTATACCATGGCTGAACACGTCGGCCCAAGCAACATTTGCATGTAGTGTGTTTTGTTAGCGAACATTTAGTCTGTACAATAACGCGATGTCAGAAAAAGCATTCATAACCAAGATTTCTACTATCCCGCGCATGGACTCCGAAGTAAAGCATCTTCTAACCGCCCCCGCCCCCATCATATGCCCGAAGCTGGTGCGGGCAACTGCGCCTCTGATCTTGCTCGTACCGGTTCTTCCTTTTCCCTCTTCGTCCCTCCTGACTACCCCCCAAACGCAATCTGTTTCCGCTTCCCAACAACCCCTACGCTTGCGATAAGTTAGACGTCCGTCTAAGCTGCACATGCAGCCATGAAGTCATTCTCGTCGCGTAGCCCCCTGTCCCTCCCCCTACAATCAGGTATCCGTACAAGATTAGGGAACAAGGACAACTCACCAGCTCTCAAGCGTACGTTGGCGGAAAACCCCTAACCCAAGAACAATTCTAAAATTCACTAACAGTTAGCAAGACTTTTACTGACAATATCGTCCTCTACGGTAAATCACACACCTGCTCGAGAATGCATGAGCGCCCTTGGTCTGCCCCTAGGTGCGCCCTACCAGATATCCAATCCGGAAGTAGACCGAGTATCAAGATCTGTAAAGCAGAAGCTAAAGTCTCTGACTATGCACACGTGCATAATATACAGCCGACTAGCCGTGGACGCGAAGCACAACAGTGGATAACCATCATACTGTCTTTCCCTCACTGCACCAACACTCCTGGAAGGAAATCCAGGCGTGGTTCTTATTACCGGATCATTACAGTCTCTCCCAGTCTCTATCTGCACGTACCAAGGGATGTTTTGTAGATAAGAGTGGAACGGGACGAACGTAAGGGACCTTGAACCCACGGCCCAACCCTCCGGACCCCACAGCATCGAGCGTAGAAAGGTCAAGTTCAGATCACACAACGTTAAGTTCCAACACAAGAGCAGTGCGATAGACGTCGATGATTCTACTTCTGTATATAGAAGACATAGCAACCCCCCTTGCACTGTCCAATCTGAAACATCATCTTCATCATCCATCTTACAGATCCCAGACTCCCTGAACCCAGTATGCCCAGCAGAAACCAGCCAGTTCCTGCGCACAATCTTGTGGGTTGAGAAAACAAGGTATGCCAGCGTTGTAAACCGTACAAAACAAAGGTAGGACCGGCCCACTCCCCCGTAGGCGCAGTGCACAACCAGAAAACCATCCGTAAATGCAACGTCATGATCCGTACGCCGAACCTCAGCGTAATGGGAGTTGTCCGCGAAAAGATGTTGAGTTCGTGTTGCGGCAACGCAGCCCCGAAGAGCAGTGATGCATGGTCCGCAAAAGAGACCTGAGCATTGCAGTCAAGAACCGGCTGATAGTGGAGGTGGTCTGGACCTATGAACCGGTTTGGGTGAACCATCCAAAATCGAAAAACGTAGACTCCGGTCTTACGGTCCGGTAAGACAACCATACAACTTCTTGTCGAGTTCTCGAGCGTTGCATAAACAAATTCGTTAAGACGTGCCGGAAACGCTTCAAAATGATCCCATGAGGCTGCCAGGTATTGAGCGTTGAGTGATTGAGTGAACGATGCTTGAAAGAAAGGCTCGGAAACGATGTGGTTGTTTCTTCAGTCTCTACTCAACATTGCTCACTTTGTCTGTCTCATGGCCTCGGGCCGTGGGGCTTTTGGGGACCCAGTACTTCGCTGAACGCTTGAAATGACACATATTTCGTATATACATGGAAGCAGATGAAGGTCGTGCTAATGAGCCGGGCTCATTAGTCCATGTAGAAGTCGCCTTTAAGGATACGTTCCTGCATGGCGTCCGGTACTTTCGGTTGCTTGGGCATCTCGCGGACGGGTGGCTCCATGATAGCCACACTCTTAGCACGTTGGTGCGTCGAGGACTGCGTCAATATCGGCTTGGGAGCGGACATGGAGGTACGCTCGGCGCGAGTGCGCAGGTTCTCAGCAAAACTGTAGCCTTCACCTGAAGTCGAAAGCATAGTCGTCAGCTCGTGTTCTCCGAAGGCTTGATCAGGATGTCGCTTGAAATGCTCGAAAAGTACATGAGAAATGTCTGAGGAGTGAAAAGACGACGCCCGTTCGGAACGTTTAGAACCGGAGGCGGCCGACTGTACATGAGGTGAAAGAGGGTGGGGTGCAGTAGATGTGGATGAAGACAGACCTCGACCTCTTGCAGTCGGGGGAGAGGAGACTTTATGGATGGAGGGTCTACCATTGGGGTTCCCAACACTGCCATTGCCCTGCCTGACATCCCGCATGGCTCGCGCACCGAAGCTCAGCCGCCGAGCAAAAGGCGTGGCGGGGTTGCTACTCGCGGAAGGGGTCGGATCATCTTCGAACGGACTCTCGTCGACAGAACCGGAGTTGGCGCTGGAGAGGCTTTCGGTGCGAGGACGGGCTTGGAAAGGCGACGTCTGATTGGGAGACCCCGAGAGGCCGATGGTGGTGAGCGAGAGGCGCCTTCGCTGGGCGTTGACAGCCGCCGTGGTGATGGGGCCTGGGAACGGTTGGGTCTGGCCAGGAGCACTGCCCTGACCAAAGATGTCCCGGAACGTCTGGCCGGTGACGGAGGAGCGCCTACGGTCGGAGGCACCGGGGCTCGGAAGCGGTGGTGAGCTGCGGTCGGAAGACATGGCGGAGCGTTGTGGGAGGGGACGTGTTGTGTGTTCGAGTGGGTTGTAAGCTGGAACGAGGTCAATTGGTGTATGAGAATGATCAGTGGCGGTGTGAGAGGCAGAAGAGCCGCGGGAGCGCGGGGGCAGATATAGCGAACGAAAGCCCGCTCCGATGGCTATCCATGCTCCAAGGCGGGTACTTACAAAGCGTGATACGTCACGTCACCGATGCGTGATAAGGGCCGAGACAGCGCGGTCGTGGTGTGGAGCGAGTTTCACAACGAAGTACAGAGAACAGCAACAACAGCGGATTAACGAGGAATGTATGGCGACGTGAGGAAGGGGCGATCTTAATATGCGGGCAGCTCAGCACACTGCAGCAGGAGCGGAGCACCGACGATGCACCACCACTTACGCACTAAACCCCGCTGGGCAAGGTGCGCCTTCCCCGCATTCTTCTAGGGAAGGAACAAAGGACCTGTGTGGATACACCGCGTCGGCCCACGTCAAATGGGAGGGCGGCGCTCCAAAGCTAACATGCACCGTGGTCTCCGTCAGCCAACAAGCTTTGCGCAGTGTGCCGCCGGCCCACCACCGTCTTGCGGTATCTTGACGATCATCGTAGATAGCTCTAACCAGACCAAGGGACGAGGAATGCACATCGCATTCAGTTGAGACGCCACTCAGAGGCCGCACTTTATTCATCCTGAGCAGTCAAATGAAATTGTCCACGGCCGACAACGACGTCTGACGCTGCCTGCGTCCTGTGCCTCCGCGTTGGGACACCTACGATAAGGGCTTATGCTGCTTAGTTGTTGCTTTTCTAATCGATTTCGTCAGACTTGCCGTGATGACAGGGAACGTATGCACTCGCATGCAAGCCACTCTTATCTAACTGCAAGTTGTCTGCGTGGGCGTTCCCGCGGGAAGGGTCCGATATTATGGAGCAACTCAAGAACGGGCCGAAACGGTCGTCCGACGGCCATCCAACTGTAGTCTGTCAGATATTGTCTGTAGCTGTGTCGTTGTACAATCCATGGATGCCTTCTCGTCACCTGACGTTCACGGTGAACGATGAGGGGCCGTCCATTCCACTCTCACACCACACACTTCAAACAACACCATGCAGCGGCCCGAAACCCAACGCGCACCGCGTTCCACACCAGTTCTCCACATCGGCTCTCCCTCGGTCGGCCCTTATTAGCTTCGTTTGACGCATGCGTTGCTCAGAACTAGGGACCTCCGCGCCTTGGCAGCGTGTCCGTCGCAGCGGATACGACCCCGCTATACGCATCACCTGGACGCTTATGTGCAGCTGTAATGAGAGTACCCTTTGAGTGAGGTTGCGGGCGCTTGGGATGGTATGGAGGGGCATTTATGCTCCGGTCGTGGGTGCGGGATAGAGGACGCGGCCCACAGTGAATACTACGCCAGTGATCGGCTGGGTTGAATCTTATACCATATTATGGTCTGAGTACCCCAACATGCGATACGAGGGTCGCTGAGGGCGGTCTGGAAGTCATGGTGAGAGTAATAGGAGAATCCAATTACGCTTGCAGTCTCCATAGTCGACATACCCTGCAGCGTATCTGAGCAAACATTTTCATCATCGAAGTGCATCAGTGTTCGCATTGCGATTCGTATGCAGGGTAAGGAATTGCAAAAATAGTTTTTTGGGTCAAGCTAGGTTAAGGAGTATGTACAAGTGGGAACATAGGTTGAAGAGAAGGAGTGTCGTGTAAAGGCGCCGAAGCTGAACAAACAGGTCTAGGAACATGCCACGTGGTAAAGTCATTGACGTTACCAAGAGCATCGAACCAGAACCAGGAAGAAGAAAGAAGGATAATCGAGAAAAGTCGGTAAAGAGCTTGAAGGAAAGTCATGCCAGATGCCCGTAATTAGCAAAGGTAAAGTCGAATCGAAGGAGAGTGTTGGAAGGAGAGAAAGATAAAGGAAATCAAAAGTGTAGCCGTCTGGAAGACTTCGTCCTTTTGGAACGCTAAGCAGAACGGTACACTCCGAAGGTAATTCGCGAAAGGATAGCGAAAAGAATGTCTGAAGCAATCGCGGTGACGCGATCCAGTATCGGAATATAGTTGGGCGGTTCGGAATCCAGTGCTCACTGCATCGGTCGCTTTGCGCTGCTTCCAGCACTCTGGGATGCCGCTCTCTTTCTGCTGTCCTGCAGGAGCGTACGGAAAGCATTCAGGTACGCCGGGGGCGTCAGCGGTGTATTGCGAAGGACGACTTCGATATCTCCCAAGTCCACACTGTGATGCCGGATAACATTCGGAGCCATGTCCTGAAGCGAATCCAGCACGAAGAGCCCTTGGTCCTCACTGGCAGGGCCGATCAAGCAGACGAACAAGTTGTTTTCCCTAGGATTGGTAGATGGAACGCCCCACGTAGCGTTGGCATATGCATTGTAATTACGGCGTGTCACCTCATCCAGGATCCTGATAAGGACCGCTCCTGCCAACTTCTCGACCAGCTCATCATCCCTCCGTTCTCCGGCATCCGACTCGAGAGATTCATTTCGATACTCCTCGATAGCCTGTACCAAACGGTTGAGTCTGAGGGCGCAGTTCACTACATCGAGACCTTCCGAAGGGCGATTGGTGGGTCCCGTTTCGATGTATACATCCAGCGCCTTGAAAGCTCGATCGATTCGCTTATTGATCTCTGCAAAAAAGCGCTTTACTTGGAATTCGGAGGTGATGAGTCGGGTCAGGCGAAGATAGAAGGCCGGACACTGTACAGCCTGTTCCAGAAGAATAGTTTTGAATTCCCGGTACATGCGGGACTCCACCGAAAGCTCCCGTGTGTCTTCGCTCTTGAACTCAGCAGGTAGCGCTCCCGACGGTTCGAAAACTGAAAGCATATTGGCTATCTCGTCAGCCAGTTCGTCGTCTTCCGGCAAGTCATCTTCGATAACCCAATGGAGATGCTCGGCAAACTGGTCAAGGCCCTTGCTCTTGAGTACACTCGCCGGATGTGCATTTCGCACAGTCGATCCGTCCTGCGCTAGTGGGATGGTCTCGTCCGTGGGCAGGACTGAGCTAAGTTGACCACACATCCAGAATATGTGCTGCTCAGTAAATGAGTAAGTTTCACATCAGGGGGACGCGCGAAACGTACTTTACAAGCCCCTCTGTTCTGCGCAACACCACAGCTGCACTTCGGAACTCGTTCTACTTCCAGCTTCACAGTAATGTCATCCTCCAGGTGGAAGAAATACTTCTGGCCGTCGTCTGCCTCCCCACAAAATCGCATTCGAATGTTGTTGTCCTCCTTGACAAGGCCGATTTTGGCTCTCCGGCGTAGTTCGTCATCGAAGGTTGATACATCATATCTATGACCGTTTACCGATTCAATGATCGACGGAGTCGGAGAGACTGGACTGGACGTGGGCGAATCTTGAGGTGGTGTCTGTGGAGGGCCTGTTCGCGATCCAGCTCGAGTGGTCACCATATCACTCAGCGACAACTTGGAAAGCTGTTCTGCGGACATGGAGGAAGATCTGATGTCGTGCTGTGGCTTGTTGATGAGGCTTTGTACCAAGTTATATATCGAAGCAGTTCACGCCGCAAACCTAGCAAATCCTTCAATGTTCCGCACACTAGTCTTCAGTCCCACTAAGCGCGTGATAGATTTACCGTTGACGCCACAGAGGCTGCGGCGGAGAACTTGTGGGTGGTAGTCAAGGACTCTAGCTGAGCCCGATATACAAGGTAGAGACCCGCTCAACAAGTTACCGAAGGCAACAGAGGGGGTCAGACCAATGACCGAGACAAAGTAGCGTTCAGAGTGGCCCGAGCTACTGTATCTTTGCACTGCATACAGGCGGAAGCTGCATGACGGCTGAGGTATCTACCGTGATCAGCTTGTTTGACGCCAGGGCTGATCGAGGACGAATGAGGTTGGGAGACGGTCCGAAAGAGCAAAACTTCATCGGTACGCCCGGAGCATGGATGTCAATTCAGATAGCCGCACCCCATACGGAACGTATTAACCCCAGCAGTTGTTAGTATGATTCACCAATAGACTGCCTCGAGGGGGCTAGAGCCCAGTAGTCGCGGCTAAGACGACAGAGTATGCCCTGTGGGTAAGGGGTATTGACGTCAACAGGTAGCGCTATACTCCCCATATTTGCAGATACGAATTGCTGTGCCGTTAACTGATAGTCCGGGACTGGCCGCCGGGGCGTGCTGATATAGGGCTGATGAGGACGTAGCAGCGCGTTATGTCCAAAGTGAGACCTCGAGCTTCCTGTAGTCCTCAAAGGCTATTCAGTTTGCATTGCTCATTGGCTGGGTTGTCCTAACCGATTGTTGGAGTCCTGTTGTACGACGCTTCAAACTCTGCTCGAAGGCTTCCGTGGACGGTACAACGGATCCAAGCAGGCATCGGTAAGGCATCAACAGTCGCTGGAGCGTGGCAAGACTGGGTTATCGCTGTTTCCGCGCTCTTGACAGCCTGTTCAAAAGCCACATTTCCGAGACTTTGGACGGAGGGACCGACAGCGAAGCGCTTCAATGGTGGGCTTGTAGGGTGTAGTGTGACGGTCGAGGTTGAGGTGCGTGAGTGAGATGGTTCTGACGAGGCAGGCAAGCGGGCTCTAGCCGAATGGGCTTATGGGCTGTGGGGGCTCAGCCTCGCCGTGCGCTTTTCTACCCCGCAACCACCAATCGATTTTCTGGCTCAGCATTCCGCTGCGAGGCGCACTGGATCGGAAGCGCCACATCTTGGCATGTGAGCGTGAATGCCTCCGTCCGCATTAGTCCGCGGTCACCTGAATTACGCCTTGGACGGGAGTGCATGTGGAGAACAAATTCTATGAGCGTTAAAGATTATGCGAAAAAATCCGACATGAGAGAAAACTGCTGCAAGACTTCGAGCTCTCGAAAACAGTATTGGTTTCAGAGATAGCTGAGCCACTCTCACATGCTTGTTACAGAAAATGGAGCCAATCAGACGCCGTACCGTTACGATAAAACGCGAAACATATGCAGGCATGGTGGAGGCTTGTGCGGCGTCACAACCTGCGACTCGGCCTCTAACGCGATCTACAGTATACGCCAGACCGGCCCGGAGGGTCCAACCGTTCGCTTGCTGTTGATCTCAATGCCGTTGCAATGCGGCACACTTCCGCAAGCGCTAAGGCTCCCTCGACTGCTGGACGACTTGACGACGCTAAAAATAAGCAAACAGTGCACTGTGAATCTTGTGGAACTTCGGTTGCCGGGGCAGAATTTTAGAGTTCAATACCCCTCAGTAGAATTTATGATTAGAGTGAGTAGTGAATAAACGCCCGGCTGAAAGCGACTGGAAAGACATTAAAGGAAAGGGCAGCAAAACTGATCGAAGACGCGCTGCACAGCAGCGTGACTTTCGACTCTCCTTTGCCCACAGGAGACCACCATAATCATAGAGGCGTAACACGTTGAGCTTCACAACTCCGAATCAGACCCCAAATATGTGTAAGACGAAAAGGCTACCAGAGCCATGCAAGACAAATGTGTTGTCCCGAACGAAACATATACCAACGGTGAGTGGTATATCATTTTGACCCCCAGCCAGGATGACGATAGGGAAAGTATCGCCATGCTGGATAGCCTCGAGCAAATTGATCGGTGAGATGTAAGCCGACTCTGTAGAGGCGTAAGTCAACGCGAACAGGCTGAATTGGAAAAAAGACAACTCACACATGGGGAGATCTCACCTGCTGCTGCCGCCCGTGCGCGACGCCGCCGCATATACTGAGCTCTCGCGAGAGCTTCGTTGTGATTTCTCCTCCTCCCTGGTTCTTCCTGTTTCCACAATATGTCTCATGGAAATCCCACCCCACGGTAGCCCCGAGAGCTCCCGATTGTGATCGATGTGGTCCGGGTCTGGAGAGGTGTACGAGCTCCCTGCACGGCGTTGATTCTCGACTTCGCGTTCTGCTTCCTCTTTTTGCCCTCGAACCTTGTCCCCTGTAGACGCATTAGTGGTGCTAGATGCTTGACGATTGCCAGGGCACTTACGAAATCGCCTCTGGGCGAGCTTATTCTGGATCTTTCTGCGCTCATTTGGATCTGTGACCTCCGACCACTCATCAGACTTCGGCCTAGACTGATCTCTTCCGGATAATGAAGAACCTCCCCTTGAAGACATTGTAGACTGATTGCTTGCGGATTGGTTCTGTGACATGCCGCAGAGGGAGCTTGCTATCCGATTCGGTGATCGATATACTGTACGAAATGGTACTAGTACAGCTATTTGATGAGTGGTGATGGAATGGGAGGGATTGTTGGTTCGAGATAATCTGCATCGAAGCTCGAAAGGTTGGCTGATGATATATAATAGGAAGACGGTTTACGACTGCCTCATCTCAAGGTGGTAGATCCGGCACCGGGCCAAGTGAAGACTGGAAGACTGAGGCACTCAATGAAAGTTGAGGCTGCGCAGTTGAAACGAGATAGTCCACGAACAGCTAGCGGAGCAAGATGCCTGCTAGTAGAATAAACTAAAGACTCACGAAGGGCGCAACTGAAGCCGGAAAAAGAAGAAGGAACGTACGGTTTGACAGATGGAGAACGATACTACGTCAAAGCGCAGTCTATGTATTCACCCTCCGCAACGTTGCGCCCGGAGCCGAAGCAACTCGCCTAAGTAGTAGATGACGGCAGATACCCGTGGATCGGGGATAGACGATGAATGATTGACACCCTTGACTAAAACGGTCATCCGCTTGAGGCTGCCATGACGTAAGTCGCCTGATTGGTGAGCGTCATGCCAACATATGCAGGCGGGCCGGGGCTTGAAGGTGTATGTCTTCAAGTATACTGTTGATTTAGGCATCTACGCCAACATCCGTCCCTAGTCTGAACAGCACGGTCGGAAATAGAAGCGTGAGAAACAGGCATTCCCAGCTCGGTACTCCCGTCGAGCCAACCGGCGCACGTAGTACCATGAGGTTAGTTCACCGGTCCGGGGTGCGAGCGGGACTAGAACGCTTTGGCCTTCGAACAGCCTGGAGGGCTCTACTACTGCACATGGCAACCAAACATGGGCCACGGAAGAAACAGTGGCTTCATGCGCAATAGCACGCGCTGTCCGCTTGACTGAGTCATTCGTCTTGGAGCTCTCTATTGTTGTACAACAAACGAGCGAGCTAAAGCTCCTGCTGCCTCACTGTCGTGGTTCGCATGACATCCGCGGCTGAAGCGTAGGGTGGATGACAGGCCGTGGCAGTACGGCCGTGCCGAGATATCTCCCCAGTCCAACGGTAACGATATGCAGGTACTTCGTCTTGGTGATTACAGGGTCTGAAACCGCTCGGAGCAACCGCAATTGTTACGAGTAATCGAAATATGGAAGAGAGCATATCGCATCCAGTCCACCAGGTCCTGATTGGCTCGAATCAAGTTAGGATAATAGGTGTTTGCGGCGTACGTTATCCTCACCACCCAAATGAAGCAGTGGCTGTGCTTCAGCTTCCAGGTGATATCACCTTTCCGTGCAACTCGCGCCATGGAGCTGGTCATAGGAAGAATTGGGTTCGGAGTGCATCGATCCTACACTGTGGAACTCCAGCACCAGGAGCCGTGGCTGCGCTTCAACCGTGCTTGAGGCTGGTAGCTTGATCTGCTAATTTCTGATGATGCGAGACAGGTTGAAGGCGAGAGCGAAGCGAGGTGTCCCTCACCGAAAATCAGCCACCTTGATAACATCCACAACACTGCAATCGCGTGCGGAGATGGCATTTTGAAACGGTGTGCATCCTGAGAAGCGTCTTGGGGTGCATATGCAGATGAAAGTCGGATGTGGTCGCGAGAGCGGTGACATTTTCGAGCGATTATGTTTAGCCGCATGGCGCTTGTGAACACAGCGTGCCTCACTGGTCCAAAGCACTGTGGCTGTGTTTTCGCGTCTGCGCTAAACTGCAAGCGCGTGCGACTACACCGACAACAACTTCGTCATGATAGACTGCACCATCAAGTGGTAGGACCTAGATACAGCGAGGAACCGCCGTATGTATCTAGGGGTATGGAGATACGAGTCTGCCTTGCCTCATACATTCCACACCGCCTTCGTCCGTCCCAAATCGACGACTTCCAGGACACATAACGAAGCAGTCAATGAGGCAACACCGCGATCTCGAAGGGCCGATAAGAAACAAGCGATGACATAGCTTTCGATACATGTCAACTTGGCAATTTTCAACAAGGGGAAGAGGACATTGCGTACTAGAACGATCTGAACAGATCAATCAACATACAAGCAATTATAACACGCTTATAATACGCTGATTACACAGGAACAGAAGTCACGCGTATGAATTGCCTAATCTAGACAACGAGTTGGGTTTCAGTGTTTCGAGAAAGAATTTGCGTACCCTAAAAAGCAAACTGGCTTTGAGTTAGCCGGTCTATTTACCTGTTCCTTCTTCTAAGCTATAGCGCAATATTTTATTTCCCCCTATATTCGCTCCTCGCCTCCTATTTTGTTGTTCACGTTTTGAAGTACATCTGTCTTGCGCTTCTTCCGAGCCTGTAAACCATAAGTGCGCAGAAATTTCTTCGGCATCTGGATTTTCACAATATTGCCCTCGAGACGAGTTAGGTATAATATGAAATGGAACCACAGCAACAGCCCATTTTCCTTCCAGTTCCACTAAAAGGATCAATAATTTCGTGTGATTAATCACCAAACCGCTTTGAATAAAACTTTGCTCGTGTCTTACCATCTCTGCTCTGATTCTAGGCGCCACGGTTCCTGGTCAGTGCATTGCCTACCCTCTCTTGTGGTAGCCCACTATACAGTCATGAATATAGGTGTTAGCCCCTGTGAATGACACTCTTAGCAGGCAGAAATCCGATCGTCAGTACTAAACGGCACCCTCATTATCATGAAACTGATGAGTCGGGCACTAAAGCTTAGTCCCCACAAGACGAACATTCTCCGTGCCTTCGCTAAAGAATGTCTGTTCCACCTGATTGTTTCGTGATCCACAAATAGGTCCAACCATGCCGCATACACTGGCGCTGTACTCAGCACAAGCATCTTCATTGGGACATGATTCTCATTATGTCGCCTCACCAGGGTCAGTTTCTTCGGTCTGACGAGTATCTGACCTGATAAACTATGTGCTCCTATGCAGGGTCTGACCAGAGGAAGACCATGCATTCTGCAAGGCCGACAAAGGTACACGGTTTGCAGAAAAACTACAGCTTCTAACAACTGGTGGGGCTGATACCTACAATATGTTGTATACGGAGGGGCTAGCACTGCATAGAATACCTGAACTACGTGGATAAGTAAGGGGCATGCGGATTTGATTAGAATATGCATCGAAATACCTATAACACAACGCTGTGCAGCCGTTGAATTTCGAATCTTCCCGTATCGAGAACTGACGTCAATGTACGATTTCCGATTTCCAGGGGAAAAGACGAAGTGTATGTTCCCGCGTAAGCTCGGCCGGACAATCCACCGTGCAAGCGCCGCCAAGTCCAAACACACCTAGAACACGGGGCGTAGTTCATCTACCAGCCACCACATTGAACCATACCCCACATGAGTAGCTATGAATTATGTTCGGTCGCAAGGCACTGGGTCACCTAGGTGGGCGTTCAAAGCTACGCCTCGGTTCTGACAATCTGTGCTCCAACGTTGACCCCAGACGCAGTTGAGGTTGCAGCGGGCTGAGTAACGCCACACTGTGCTGAACTTACGTTCAAGATATCACCATCGTGTGTTGCGCGGGAGCGCGACTTCGATGGAAAGCAGTGCTTTGAGGATGGCGGAGTACAGCCACAGCGTTTAGGATTCTGAGCCTGACTCTCAAACTCTATCGCCATCAGAACTTAAAGTCGATAAAGTGCGGCTGAGCGTCTGTATACTGGATAGCGCGACGGAAAAGTAAACACTTTGTCTATTCGTAATCGGAGAACTTCCGCGTGGGAATCCTCCATGCGCCACGAGGTACCTTCCGGGCGCCAGAGCTTGCACACGAGCCACAGCTCAGGCTTCCCGGAGCCACAGTGCAGACGATGGAGCCCGACCCGGGACACCGTGTGCTGAGGCCACGATTGCATCGTGAGCCTTACTCGAGTGCTCTCAGTAACCTCGGGAATCTGACTTGATCTGCGGTCGCGTATGGGGCCGGCACCCTATGGCGTAGAAGATAGGATCACGCTCAGACATTGAGGACCGAAGGGCGAATTGATACAGTACTGGCGACGAGCAAAAAGAAGAGATGTATGTCCTTTTATAGTCCCACGCATCCGTGTGGATGGCAATGAATGGGGTGGAGAAGACACGGTCCTGCTAAAAACCAATTTCACTCTCCCACTACGATATAATGTTGCTCCGAGGCCATAGAAAGCTGAACCGCGAAGCAGGCAAACGTGGGGCCGCAATACGAGCGCAAGCGAGGAGCTGCCTGACAATCATGACAAAACACTGATCATGACGAGCCAGACGCACTCCCAGGTACGCTTGGGGTTGCGCGATGTTGTGCGTTGAGGAATGAAGCGTGCCCGCAAGAGAAAAAGTTGAGTTAGCGAGGCTCGCCAAGACTTTCGGCCCGACTTTGTTTCCGGCGCCGCCCAAAAACTCTGCGAGCTGCGAACCTCGTGTTCTCCTCACACACATTTTCTAAAACAGTGAACGGATAATCAACTGCCATTGCTTCTCGATAGGATGGTTAGTCATATTGCCGTACTAGAGTAAACCAACTGGCATATTTAGGCTTCGGTCCTTTTTCCGTAGGGTCGAGGTGTACCTGCATTCCAGACATCCCGTGCATTTATATCAGGCTTGTGATTATGGCCATTCCCAGGTCCTCATTAAGGGCCATCATCGTCAACTCGTACATGTCTGTGTCCGCCAGGAGATGCTTTGCAACTGGTTGTGGGGATTGGAAGTCTGGAGCTCTTTACAGGACCATGGGATTACGTGTAACCAAGATCCCGCGATGACTGCCTGTGAGAACGAGACGGGCATCGCTTGCAACTGGACTATCATTTCACATGCTCGAAGGATTTATGCTTCTAATGCATGGAACAGTCGCCTTTCCAACCTACCCGTCCGTGCTCTCCTCCCGCTCTTATCACTCCATTGGCCTACTAAGGTCTTTTTGAGGAAACGATAGCATGCAACTGGCGCATCACATTCTTATTTCACATATGCCTTATCACAATGTCAATAGTGGAACTGATCGCGCAAATTGCAGCTCGAGCATGCGATCTTACGGGACATACAGCCCGCAGCTAACGAAGTAACATACTAAAGACAGCTAACGTTGTTACACCAAATCCACTGTGCACAGGGCATACTGTCAGAGCACAGCTGTTAGAGTCATAACGCTCAATCTCCCACCCAGTGGAGTACCATACGGAGCATATAAGGCATGTAGGCGACTGAGCTGCGTAGCCGGTGGTCTACAACTTCTCACTATTTGCTAACTCATCTGATTGGCAACTCGACCTAGTATTGCTACTCCGATCAACATGAAGTCTCGCGCAGTTGTCGGTGCTTTGGTTGCACTCGCACAAGCCACCGAGGTCGTGTTTGTTGACAATTGGGCTAAGGGCACCAGCTACATCACGGAGGCCAACGACTCTCGTCCTGGGCAAAACTCCAAGCCCTCTGACCGGAGATATGGCAGTCTATAGCGGGGTAACTCTGGACAACGGGGACTTATTGCAAGGAACCTCGATGAGCGCTAAGCTTGAAGACAAGTACGCGGCTTTTCTTTTAGCATGAATTGGAGGCTTCAATTGACTCTCCGCAACAGCTTCTGGTGCCGCTATCCTTCCCCTACCCAGTGGTGTAACATGGCATACGTGTTTCGCCAGAAGCCACAAGACCACCTGCACCCAAGCCAGCAATGGGACAAAACAGTGGCTGCGTCTCCCGGTCAAAGTGTCAGGGCACACTATAAACTGAATGAGGTTACTCGGCTGTGGGACCAGAATGTCTACATTGACGGCAAGCTCGTGTCGACGCTCAGCACCAGCATAGACGAGCGTGGCAGACACTTCAGTCTAGTGCTCGAGTGCGCTATAGGAAAGTGCGCAGCGGTTCCAGCTCATGGTAAGTATAAAGAGCGCGTCTTGTAGAGCCAGCAGTACTGATGAGGGCATTTATAGGCTGGCAGGATGTTTCTGTCGTTCTCAACAGCGCCGACCTGAGCTTCAAACACTCCAGTAGCTGGGGGCAGGGTGTGACGGGAGGTGTGATGACGACTCCAGATGACGGCAAGACTTGGAATTTAACTAGCCTATCTATGCCGGAGACTCAACTGCCCCACCACATTGAACAGGCTTTAACAAGTTTTCAAGTCTACGGCGAGGGTTGATACCTATGGTAGCCCTTGATTGTAGACAATTGTATACAGGACCTGCTGCACATTGGGCAACGGTTACAACAGCAGTAATAAACATTTGGAGCAAGCTTACTCGAAGAGTGATGGGCTTCGCGCCTTTCCACCTTAAATTTTTGATAGCAGTCTTCAGTTCTGAAATGACGGGAACTTCCACAAATTCATATTCATAAGTGATAGGGTCACTTCGCCCTCACATGTTGAGTGTACTGGGAATCCTAGCCTTTACTGATGTTGCCTCTCTTGGGCGGTGCGAACCTTCAAATGTTGGAATGATCTGGTCTCAGGGACGGGCACGTCGAAGTCTTTCGATAACAGGCCTTGCGCTACGGGACTACTTGTCAATGGGCGTGTCTATATAACACACAGCTTTCGAGAACTTAACCGACTAAGCTGCCTGCAAACTACACTGTCAAGGCTTGGGGTTGATGCCGAGGGACAACCGGGAAGGCTGCCCAGGTAACGAGCGGAAGTGGACCGTGATGAGATAGGCTTGATCCGTGACGAAAATCAACTTCTAGAGCTCTTCGTTTTTGAATGCCGAAGTAACGCTGCTCAGTATATACTAGAAATAATTGGTTCCGATAAAGGTGCATGTGGCGCACGTATTACAGAGGTTGTGCCATGGAGTTGGGCTGCACATTCCCAGGGGCCCCACGTGTGAGTTCTCCGCTCTTACGATGCCGGCCATCCCATCTAAGTATAGCTTGGATGTGGTCGAGCACCCTTTTCACGCATGGCGGACTCGCTGGCAGCATGAATATCGCCCTCAGCCGATCGATTCGGCCATTGCGCTGTTATAGGCGCATATACGCTCCCTGTCCTTCCACGCTTTACTTCGCTTCGCCTTCACGCACGTTCTCGTTTTCCGTCTCGCCCCTTCCTTTCCAGGGCGCGCGTGCGCATCGACACGGCACCACACCATGGCCTCTGTGCTGAACAAGCGCCAGCAGGCGCGCAACGAGCGGACATTGCAGAACCTGATCAAGGACGTCCCGGGCAACAATGTGTGCGCTGACTGCGGAGCGCGTAACCCAGGTACGCGGTGCAACTCCCCGCTTCCAGATACAATCGACTGACCATGCACAGGATGGGCGAGCTGGAGCGTACGTAGTCCCTTCACACTGTTTGTGAGGCGAATGCGACCTCGAAACATTGTCCTCCTTTCGGAGACACGCACAGAAGTTGGCTAACACGGCTCAGGTGGGCATCTTCCTCTGCCTGCGGTGCGCCGCGCTGCATCGGAAGCTGGGCACGCACATCTCCAAGGTCAAGTCGCTGAGCATGGACAAGTGGGACAGCGCGCAAGTCGATGTACGGAAATCACTCGTTCCCTCCTCGCAACAACTGTTGACGCTCTGCAGAACATGAAGCGCATTGGCAACACCGAGTCCAACAAGACGTACAATCCTCGCAACGTAAAACCACAGATCCCGATCGATATCGACGAAGTGGACAGCGCAATGGAGAGATACATCCGGCAGAAGTACGAGCAGAGGATCTTCATGACCGACTCGAGGCCAGGCACGCGATCGAACACGGGGAGCTCCAGTTCTGTGGAGGACCGGCCTCCTCCACTGCCGCCAAAACCGACCAAAGGGCTAGGATTCGGGCTTCGGAAGGCGTCCACTCAACCACAGAACGTGACACCTCCGATCTCGCCAGGTTTGAGCAACTTC
Source organism: Bimuria novae-zelandiae CBS 107.79 (assembly GCA_010015655.1). NCBI lineage: Eukaryota > Fungi > Ascomycota > Dothideomycetes > Pleosporales > Didymosphaeriaceae > Bimuria > Bimuria novae-zelandiae. Next base: position 568,314 of record ML976693.1, on the reverse strand, counting down.
AACGGGCACGACACATCGCCACCCAGGTTGAACAAACCATCGAGAGTTTTCGGCTCCAGCGTTACAGGGGATGGGCTCGAATCTAAACTCGCGACGCTGCGAGACATGGGGTTCCCAGATGAGAAGCGGAACTTGCAGGTGTTGAAAGGGCTCAATGGCAACCTTGACAGGGCTGTGGAAGCCTTGATCAGGCTGGGAGAGCAGAACCCGGGCAAGTCTCGCGGCAACACGCCCACTCCACCAGACAAGCTTGATGTCAACGGTCTTATGCTCAATAAGGCCCATACCATGCCTGCGACGGCGACCACGGCCTCAATGAACCCGTTCGATGCTTTGGACGCCATCGCGCCTATGCCGCAGCGGCAGCCTCAGATTGCGCCTATTCAAACGCAACACCACCCCTATGGAGGTTCGATGACGCAGCCGACCTCTCCAACCAATCCCTTCAACCAATTTTTATCGCAACAGCAGGGTGGTCAGTTCCAGCAGCAGACATACCAGCAACCGCAGACTTTTACACAATCGAATCCTTTCGGGCAACATCAACCACAGCAACAGAACTTGGAGCAGTCATTCCAATCGCTGCAACTTTCTTCACAGCTGCAGCAACCGCAGCAGCCACTCTTTCCCAACAGAACAGGAAGCTACGCTCAGCAACCTGCTCCTCCATTTGCGCAAAGCAATCCTTTCCAGCAGTCATTTACGCCTCCGCCAATGCCGCAGATACCACCGCAATACGGATCTATGTATCAACAATCACAAATACCACCTCCACAGCCTCAATACCAATCCATGCATTCGCCTAGTAGTCCGGGCAATCCATTCCTCAAGTCTTCTCGCAGTCAGATGTTTCCGCCGATGAACACATTCAATTCAAATCCTTTCGGTCAGCCGCCTGCCAACCAGCAACAGCCTGAGATTCAGCCGCATCAAACGGGCAATCCTTTCATGGTGCAGCAGCAGAATCAGATGCCAAATTCGCAAGCACCCAATCATTTCCAGCAGCAGCAGACCCAGATGCCAAATTCGCAAGCCAATCCTTTCCAGCAGCAGCAGACCCCCAATCCTTTCCAGCATCAGCAACAGCAACCCAATTATTCACAGTTCAATTATACCCAGCAACCGCAAGGTGCTTTTGATAAGAACTCTATTCTAGCCCTTTACAATCAACCACAATATGCTCCTGAACAGCAGCAGCAATCGCAAACACCGCCGACGCAGGCCCCAGCATCTGCACCGGTCGCGCCAGCAGCAGGGCAGATGAACCCATTTGCCTCGATGCAAGGCCAGACAGGCGCGCAGAAGCCACCTTCAGCGATCCCACCGCAAGTCCAAGGATCTCGGCACGTCAGCAACGAAAGTGTTGATTTCGCAGGCTTGATGGGCGGTCGGCATTCTCCCGATGCATTTTCAGGCCTGAGCTCCAGCTTTAGGCGGTAGATATTCCCAATCGAACGCTTTTTCAACACATGCATATTTGCATGAGCTGCATCGTTTGGTTGGCGAGCGAGTTTTGAAGCGACACTTCCCTTCTTTTGTCTATCGTTATTGAAGCGGCTCGTTTGTAGGGTGTATTGGAATGGGATACGTTGATGGCGGATGTAGGATACGATTTTGATATGGAAGGGTCTGGATACTGCACTTGTAATTAATGCTTTTACTTCTTTGCTGTTCAGTTTGAATTTGCTTTTCTCCTCTAATGTGTTCGCTGAATGCGCTCTCCACGGGTATACATCCTTCTGCGGCATCGTGTCGCACCACCCAATGATGAGCCCGCCCCACGTCGTTCACGGCGGTGTTCACGCAAGACATGGTTGCATGGATCCTTCGGCGCTCTTGGCGGGGAGGCTGGGACTAGGGGCTGCAGGGTTCCCTCCCGTCCCGAAAAGAGCGGTCTGTCGCCTGTCGATCACCCCCGTCTCTTTTGCGCAAAAGCTCCAGTCCGGCTCCACTGGTTCTGCGCACACGCACTCCTCTTCGCCCGTCACATCTCCCGCCGTACCTCCACCTGTTTGCTCCGCTAGCGATCTCTCGGACGCACCACGAGGTTTTTGAACCAACGTCGAAATAGAAGAGTTGCATTGGGCGCGCTTTGAAGCGCACTCGGAGCTTGAAGTAGGGAGACTTGGGCGTGAGAGTGCTGGGTTGGGTTGCAGCCAGCCCGACTGTGCTCCACCTTGACCGGAGCGAGGACGTTGGGTTGAGAGTGCCAGACCCATCGCATTATCCTCTCTTCGCGCGCGACGCATGCGCACACCACACCACACCACACCACACCACACCTACGCGCTCAAACCTCCCACGCACCCGCGACCCCTTTGCATCCAAAACATAGCTTAAGCCCACGCCCACTGCACAAAATGGGCTGGTTCACCCCGTCCTCGTCCTCCTCGCGCCACCACACCTCCTCCCGCCCCTCGTACGCCCGCTCCTCCGCCGGCAGCACCTACTCGTCCTCCTCGCGTCACCACGCCTCAACATCGCGCTACAAGCGCTCCCCGCGCGACGGCTACATCACCTACCTGTACGCCAAGTTCCGCGAGCTGCTGCACCGCCTGTGGTCGTACGCGCGGCGCCACCCCTTTAAAATCGTCATGATCCTGCTGCCGCTCATCTCGGGCGGCGTGCTGACAAAACTGGCACGCAAGTTTGGCGTGAATATGCCGGGCATGGAGACGGGACATCGGGGAGGGTACGCTAGCGGGGGACACGCAGGAGGGTACTATGGGAGTGAGGGGTATGGAAGGGAAGGAGGTGGTGCGGGTGGTAGTGGTATGAATTTGCAGAGCGTGGCGAGTGGGATTGGGGGGTTGGCTAGCTTGGCCAAGATGGCGCAGGGTTTTATGTGATAGAGATGAGTGCTGGCCAGCCAACGAGCGGCTTTTTCGTTTTCCATTCTGGGCGGGACATTTGGGCTTTTGATGCGATGATATCCGTCCTGGACTTGCGTGGGCCAGAGGGCTCGGGAGCTGGGAGCAAAGAGGGGGATGGGTTTTCTTTGGGTCGAGGACGAGATGATATTTTATAGATACCTTGATGAATGTACGTATGCCAGACTTATTTCCAAAGCGATTGTTTGGTTTGTATCGAGTTCGTTGATATCGTGTGTAATTGTTCGCATGATCTGATTATTGAATGCCTAGCGGTACTATACCGAAGGTACCATGCATGGGAAGAGGGACACAGTGGGAATCGCATTGTGAAGCATTCGTCCGTGATCGGATATATCTATTCATTTTTGTCACGTCAGGATCAGTATCAGATCTTAGAGCCCCACACATGCTCCATATCTTCTCATCCACCTCTGTCTCAATATCCCTCCTCACTCCCCTCACCCCTCGGACAGTTGGATACCCTTTCCAGATCAATCTCGTTCTTGGCACTCTTCAACCTGCTTACGCGTGACGGAGTCATTTCTCAGCCCCGTGAGCGGCGCATTGTTGAAGGAAAAGTCTGGCAAAACGGCATCGGCGAAGCAACGCCGGAGCGCTACGTCAAAGGCAAAGCAACTGCTGTGCATCCGCTATTGTGGTCAGTCCCATCCTATCCAATTTGCGTTGTCGAAGGAGCAGAACCCGCGAAGGCAAAGGAAGGACCTCCGGCGAGAAATCGGCAATGTAGTTAGCCAGCTTCTGCACTGCGGGCCTGATGAGGACGCGCGGAGCGATCATGCGGCTGACGTTGAGGACGTCGATGCCGACGAAGCAGCCCTGGGTGGTGATGGGGAGGACAAGCGCTGTTTACGCGTCGTTCCAGCTTGATCGTCCGGTGGACTGCGTGGTTCTGTTCGATGCGGTACACCCTGGGCTCTTGAGCACGTGAGCGAATAGGGTTGCCGCGCCTTCCAATGTGTCAAGAGGAAGTATTGAATGCTTGGAAGGAGAGGATGGTGATGTCACGGAGGGCTTTGTCGGTGGCCCAGATACCCTGGTGCTGTGAGTTGCGACCGAGATTTGAGTTTAGAGGTAATCCCGAAATGGCTTTTTGATCGTAAGATGTTTTGTTTGTTGACGAGATTCTCGGCGCCTTTGCTGGATGCGGCTGCGTCCTGACAGGTGATGAGGCCGAATAACGTGTTGACCGCGGTAATTCTAGGAGAAGCCTCGAATCAGACCTTCGTGACCTCCGCAAAGGCGCCACCGGCGTCTCTGAGAGCCCAGAATAGGTCAGTGTTGGTGCAGGCGGTTGTAATTTCTTGCTCGCCGCCTGCTGTGACCACGTCCAATTGGAGAACGTCTGGAAGCGAGGTTGGTTGATATCGGAGCGAAACTCTTAAACTTATTCTCGACTGCCATTCCCAAGCGTGCACTGAACGATCCTATCAATGAAGGCAGTAACGGATTATTGTCTCTGGTTGGAGAAAACTTACCTGTTCCAAATCCAAGTACATACCCGCCTCAGCCGGCTCCCAGTACCTGCGGACTCTGAGACACCTCAAAAGCTACATTAGAGTCTTCTCCTGTGGCTGGAGTCCAGACCGATATTGTTTAGCTCGCGGCTAGCAAGGCTAGATTAAGCGCATAGCGCTAGTAGCTTTCCCCGTCTTTCTAGGGTGCTTAAGCTTCAGTGCAGACGCTTCAATATTGTTGGTGTTTAGAGTAGCAGTGGGGCGATTACTTATTCATTTTTGGTGTATGTATTACGCTTTCGTGCGTCGCGTGATCGAAGTGGGAAGGTGAGGTTGCTGGTCTAGGACGATTTTGGTGTGAAGGAAAGGAGAGGCTCGTTCGCTACCTCTGGTAGGGTATATGACAACGTGTCTCCATTACGAGAATTCAAAACTGTGGGTCCCCGTGGTTTAAGCACACACAAAGCTTTCTATGCGGAAGGTACCCTACAACGACTGATGATGCTAGACATCAGCCACGGTGAGTATCCGTCCTGCCAGCTCGTGGAGAAATGGACTGAGACTTTCAACTAGTCGAGAGAGATCTTGTGTCCCCTCGCCGCTCGCCAAGTACCCCGGAAAATGTGGATAATATGAGACCGTGGAATGCGAGAATAGCTGAAAAATGACTTCACCGACCCAGATGTCTGGACCGCTCCAGGGCTCCACATGGGAGACACAATTACGGCACTTTCAGTGTGAGTGGCGTCGGGGAATATTACAACTATCTGTGGAATGGCCGATCCCTTCTGCTTGGCGTGGCGCTTTCAATACTGCATGCATCTCTATGGTACCACGGGTACAGCTGAAGACTAAATCAATATTCGTCTGCTCGGCATGACTCAAGTCATCCCACAGCCTTCAGACCTCAGGTGATTGCTCTGTTTGGTGCCGGCGGAGATTCTTCCTTCGTCAAAAAGGCCGATTTTTGGAAAACGCCTTCTACATGCTTCGTGCATCACCGCCATCGTGGGAGCGCAAAAGCATCAAGTGGCCAAGCCACGGGCTCAATAGACAGTGGTATAGAATGTCATCAAATAAGTATAAAGAAGCAGGCTCATGCCCCAAGACCCATTCCCATCTCATCATCTCCAACAACACCAGAAAAAAAGAACAGTCGCACGCAATATGCACTTCCCTACCGTCCTTTCCGCCCTCGCCGGCGCCCTCCTCGCCATGCCAACAGCAGCCTCCCCCTTCGATAACCCCTTTGCCCCCCTCGCCCGCCGAGACGTCTACGTCGACAACGCCTGCACCCCCCTCGTGTACGGCGCCACCAAAATCCCATTCGGCACCGTTTGCTCCACCATCTCCTCCGGGACCCTGACCACCGTCTACACCGTCAATTCCGGTTGGACCATCTCCGACGCACACGTCCAAGTCGGCACCGCCGTCCCTACAAAGACCGCCCCCGGCCAATTCGACTACACCATCGGCAACGGCGCCTGCGTCGTCTCCGGCCGCACCGTAACCTGCAAAATCCCCCTGAAAGATGAGTGGCGCTGCTGCGAAAAGGATCTCTATATCGCAACGCACATCTCCGCCACGCACCCCACGTACGGCTCGCAGACAGGCTGGGGCAGCGGCCCGTGCTACGACACCAAGGGCAACTGCGCAAAGTACTGGACGTTCACGCAGCACTGCCGGTGTCCGGTTGTGTATGAGTACGAGCCTGCTACTACGACGGTGAGTACATTCCTTCCGCACCACTACCGTGTGTTTTGCTAAGGCTGTAACAGAAAACCGTGACCATCACGACGACCTCGGAGAAAGTGTATACGATTTCCTTCGAGCCCGAGACTAAGACGGAGACGTGCACGAATCCGAAGCCCGCGCTGACGACGCCGCATGTTACGACGACGAAGCCGATTCCCGCGGATTGGACGCCACCGCCTGGCCGCAAGTGAAGAACTCGCCGTCTCTCAGGGGTACTAGTGCACATTATTTTGCTGGCTCGATGTTATTCAAAAGTCGTACATATTTTTTAAACTTGAATGATGTATAATGAAGAGAATCTGATCAAACGGAACGTCTCGAGGGATGAAAGGTGACCTTCTCCTCTGCCAGCGTGCTGCCCTCTATCGTAAACCCACCACCAGGTTCCTCGAACGTTAAACGAGAATCTTTATGTGGGAAGTCAATAGCAGCATTTTGCGCGCCCAGTCGAGCTACGTGAAGTTCGTCATACCGCGAGCCCACCTTCGCGCGATATCGCAGTTTTGCACTTCGTGCGTTAGGAATCGAAGTTTAGCGAACGGGCGAAAGAAAGCTGCGGACTGTATAGTGGACGGTACAATTCGACGTGCCATCTCTGGGTCTGCAAACCATTTGTGTTAGCGCGGGATGGGTAACAATTCCAGCATGCAAAGTGCAAGGGGAAGCTCGTTCGGTTCGTGAAGATTGGTGAGATATAAGCGGGTGCAGGCAGGCAGGTGGCATGCTTGTGGACACGCTTCATGAGCAGTGCGCCAAAGGAAAGAAAAATGCACAGCAGTCATCAGTGTCAGGTCGCTTTGATATTCATCTGTGATTGGACTCGCAAAAGGTGACGGGAAAACGTACAAAGCTTCCGAGGCTAGAGGCTGATATATCGAATCCGCTACAAAACCGTCCTGTACAACGCCAGCGCCGATGCTCTCATACAAGTTACAAAATGTACATGCTCCTCCCGGGCCGGGTCTACTTCTGTTGCCTCTGGGCGGCCGGGCCCATCTCCTTGCTGAAGGCAAAATAGGATACCTCCAAGCTCACAAGAGCCTTCACACCGACGAGGACGATGAGGAAAAGCGGCACGGCGGCTGTGAGGCCCATGAAGAGACCTGGGGTGAAGTATTGGTATTTCTCGAACAGACCGGCTTTACTTTTCGCGTCGCGCTTGTGGGCGGACAGGTCGCGCTTCAGCTCCATCTGTACGGCCTCACCGAAGGGATTCTCCATCTCGTACGGTGGGTGCTCCGACTGGAACTTGGTCTGAGGTGTGGACGTGTAGATGACGGTGAAGTCTTCAAAGTCGGCATATTTTTCGATAAGCTGCTGGAGCTCCTGGTCTAAGAAGAGTATTAATAAGAGTGTGGCTGAAGTGTGCAATAAGATCTTACCATTCTTCCCCATTTGTGTCAATCTGAGGTCTGAATCCGGCGGAGGGGCCGGGAATGACACTTGAACGACGCGTTGCTTCTCGCTGTTGGAAGCGGCGTCGCCTTGCAGCATTTCAGCCCCGCATTTGGCCTGTAAATAGGCAGATATCGCTGATGCCGTCGACGCCTCTTCAATCACGTCTGGAACGACCATGGTGCTCTTCACATAGTCGCTCTTGCCATTCAAATGGCTGGTTAACCGGGGGGTGGAGCGGCTTGCGTCGCTGAAGTCGGCCGCGGAGACACCGTTCTGGCGCACGACGAAGTAGGTCTTGGTAGGGCAACCGTCGAGGGAGGAGGTCATCTGGTCGACGACAGCGTTGGCCCGGGCGATGTCGGCATCGTCAGCGGGGAGGTTCAAGCTGGAGCTGTTAGCCTAGAAGAGTCGCTCTGGGGGGCGCGGGCACACACTCGGCGGTGGAGAAGAGGAAGTAGGGCGACGTGTTGCGGAAGGCGAGTGCAGACGGCAGCGAGGCCAGCGAGGCCAGCGCGAGGGCGCCTACGAGTGACTTGGCCATTGGATCGATGGAGCTTGATGGTTGCTGCGATGCGAGGTTGGAGTTGCGCCCAGCTCGCGGACGGCGGCCGGGGTTTTGCCGAGGGGCTATGACGCGCAGGCCAGAAGCTCTGCGGAGGGACGAACAGTCACCGAAAATTAATGAGCATGCGCCACCCAGAGCCGCAGAAGGAGCGAGTGCTTATGTTGACTCATTCTGTCCGCGGCGGGTGCTAACGTAAGGTATCGAGATATAATAACTTTGTTCGCTTGTCCACGGTTTGCTTGCTCAATACTCTCTCACACGCCCACGAAAAAGTTGCAAACAGCGCATGTCCTTCTAGAACTAATTAAAGTATGTCAAGTAGAACTGTCCGAAGTACGTCAAGTCACCCCAGGCTAATCTGTGGCTTTTTCCAGGGCGTGAGAGACTACAATCGATACCCGTGTTGAAGTGCACAATCACCCAACCGCCGCCAGCAGCATGTCGGCTGCTCCTGGAGTACCTCCGGCGAATGGTGAGGGAAACCAACGCCGCCATCGACATCGCAACCGGCACGTAAACCGCCAGGTTGAGGGTGCGCAGCAGCAAGAGGCGGGGCAAGCGCAGGAACCACAGGTACCCGTTGTACGTGGAGGACGAGGTGGCAGAGGGCGTGGACGAGGGCGAGGACGCGGACAACCGCCCGCTTCGGACGGCAACAATGAAACCACAGCAAATTCAGAACCTCGGTGGAGGGGGTATCGGAGAGGGAGAGGAGGCGGTCACCACCTGCCCAGGTTGCATCCACGGGCGGCAGACCAGTTGGTGGGCGAGAACACGCCGCCCATCGCTACGCAGATATCAGACCTCCAGCCGGACGCGCCCGAGTTCACGCCTGGAAGGCCTGCACCTCCCCAGCGCACCCAGCGACCACCGCGGCCTAAGAAAGCGCAGCCTCCGCAAGGCCCCAAGTCGTCCGCGCCCGATATCGCTACGCGCACGCACGAAGACATAGACAACGGGCACTATGAGTGTGCGATTTGCACCGATGAAGTGAGGCGAACAGCAAGAGGTATCTGGTCTTGCAGAACATGCTGGACCGTCTTCCATCTGGGCTGCATTAAGAAGTGGTCTACCAACGAAGGCTCCGCGGCTGCACGACAACAAGCGCCCGAGGGCGAAATGCCGCCTCCAAGGCAATGGCGGTGTCCAGGCTGCAACTACCCCAAGGACGAGCTGCCCAGGGCGCCTTCATGTTGGTGCGAGAAGGAAATCGATCCCAAGTCGCTCCCAGGCCTGCCTCCATTCTCTTGCGGACAGACATGCGGTCGGCCGCGAGTCCTGTCTAAGAAGTGCCCGCACCCTTGCCCATCGACCTGTCACGCTGGGCCATGCCCTCCGTGCTCATTGATGGGGCCGACGCAACATTGCTTTTGCGGAAAGAACTCTGTCACGCGCCGTTGTTTGGATACAGATTATGAGCATGGCTGGACCTGCGGCACCGTCTGTGGTCAAGTAATGCCTTGCGGAGAGCATACGTGTCCCCAACCATGTCACGAAGGGCCCTGTGGAGCTTGCGAAGTGCGCGTTCCAGCGAGGTGTTACTGTGGTCAGGAAGAGAAGGACATCTTGTGCTGTGACCAAGAGCAAGAGAGGGATAGCAGTCTGCTACATGTGGCCGATGACGGAACGTCGACGGTCGAGCGTTGGGTGGGCATCTTCGAATGTCCAAATGTCTGTAAGCGACCTTTCGACTGCGGAAAGCACTTCTGCGGGACTTTCTGCCATCGACAAGACGCCAAACCAACACATTGCCCTCGTTCGCCTGATACAATTTCGCATTGCCCATGTGGTAAGACCCCTCTGCGCCAGATTTCGGATACCCCACGGTCTACATGCGAAGATCCAATACCGAATTGCTCAAAACCTTGCGGGACCAGGCTCAGCTGCGGACACACATGTCCAAAACGCTGCCATCAGGGCAAGTGCCCACCGTGTCTACAGATTACTACGATCGATTGCCGTTGCGGAAGGACCACATCATCCACAATTTGCCACCAGGGCGCCGAAGAGCGGCCGCATTGTATGAGGATATGTCGAGCAGTACTCAATTGCGGGAGACATGAATGCGGAGAACGTTGTTGCACAGGAGAACGTAAAGTGGGTGAGCGTCAATCTCAACGCCGAAAGCATCGACCGATCGACTCGGTGCGTCGCCCCCTTGATGATGGCTTCGAGTCAGAGCACATCTGTACACGGCCTTGCGGTCGACAACTGAGATGCGGTAATCCTGATCATCGCTGTCAGGAATTGTGCCACAAAGGACCGTGCGGGACATGTCACGATGCCATCTTCGAGGAGATCAGTTGCCACTGTGGCCGTACCGTACTGCAGCCACCTCTGCCGTGCGGTACACAACCCCCACCTTGCCGATACGAATGCGAACGATCAAAGGACTGCGGCCACCCCCAAGTGCCGCATAATTGCCACGGAGACGATGAAAGCTGCCCCATATGCCCCTTCCTTACGACAAAGCCTTGCTTATGTGGAAAGAATACACTCAAGAATCAGCCATGCCATCTCAGCGAAGTCCGTTGCGCGGAACCCTGCGGGCAACTTCTAGGATGTGGTGCACATCGGTGTCGGAAGCAGTGCCATCGTCCGGGAGAGTGCGAAGAACCGTGTGCGCAGGCCTGCGGCAAAGAGCTCAGCGTCTGTGGTCATCCTTGCATGGCTCGCTGCCACTTTCCCGTGCCTTGTAAAGAGGAGAAACCATGTACCCACAAAATCCTTATCACCTGCGAATGTCAGCGTATCAAACAAGAAGCGAAGTGCAACGCTTCGAAGAATGGCGAGGGAAACCTCAAAAAGACTTTAAAGTGCGACGATGAGTGTGGCCGGCTACAACGAAATCAAATCCTCGCCTCGGCGTTACATATCGATCCCGATCGACAGGACGATCATGTCCCTTACTCTGCCGACACTTTGAATATGTACCAGCATAACTCCACGTGGGCAGCCGCTCAAGAAAAGATCCTTCGACTGTTTGCTGCAAATCCAGAAGAAAAGCGCATGCGATTCAAACCTATGCAGCGCCAGCAGCGAGCCTTCATCCACTCGCTAGCAGAAGATTTTGGCTTTGATACGGAGAGCATGGATCCCGAACCTCATCGTCATGTCGCCCTCTTCAAGACTCCACGATTCGTCATGGCACCCATGAAGACTTTGGCGGACTGTGTGCGCATTCGGCAGCGTGAGTATGCAACAGCAGCTTCAGCACCTCGGAGTACCGCCACCTACACACCCGTTTCGCAAACCAAGCGCAACCAAACTTCAGATCCATATAATGGTTTCATAATCACAAGCCCTCGCTTCGCTCTTACGATCGAAGAGATCACAGCTGTGCTCAGGAGCACGATGCCAAAGACGTCCTACCCACTCGAACTCGAAGTCGCCTTCCTGCCGTCGGAAGAGGTCTCACTTAAACCCCCGATCGCGGCCCGCGTCTCCACCACCGAGCGCGACATCCAGAACATGCTCGAATCCATCAAACCAACCCTTTCGACTGCCCTCGCTGCTGAGTCTATAGGCAAGTTACAGTTCGTCCGCACCGACGCCTCCCTCAACGTACAGCGCAGAGAGAGCGATAACGCACCCGGCGCGGGATGGAGTCAGATCGCCAAGGGCGCGCCTGTGCGTCGTGCGCCGCAGAATGCTCCGCTGGGCACGAAGAGCGGGTTCGCGGTCTTGAGCTTGCCGCGCAAGACGAAGAAGGAGAAGGTGGAGGTAGCGGATGACTGGGAGGCCGAGGAGGAGAAGGAAGAGGAGAGGGAGAAGGGTGTTAGCGAGGAGGGTAGTGCGGAAGCGAGCGCAGCAACGAGCGGCGTGAATAGCGATGCTGAGGGACCTGTTGCTGGGGAGGTGCTAGAGAGGATGCCGGCAGGGATGTCGTGGGCGGACAGCGAATAAATCGCGGGTCTGACTGGTCGTTTCCTTGAGCAAGGACATCTCGGGCGGAGGGGTTAGGTAGAGATACGAAACACTTCTAACAGTCAAAAAGTTCATACTTGCGTCCGTCGCCGCGGGCTGACAAATGATTGAAAGTCGCCATATTTTGCGGGAGTGTAAAAATGTGCTGTCGCCTGAGCTGTGGGATGGAGGCATAACTCATGCGTACCCTATCGTGTGTAGAGTGTCTACCCCTGTCTAGGGGATCTAAGGAAGGAAAGGAGGAATGAGCATGTTGAGACGGAGGCGTGGGAAGGCGCTGCTACCGATCAATTGTTCACTTTCTGTGGTGCCTCGGCGTTTTCTACACGATTGAAAGGAAGCCCTGGGTACTTCGAACACTAATTTTTACTAAATAGATGTGAGAAGAAGAGGTTTCACCCGTAACGGGTGCCTATTGTGTCGGTAAATTGCTTTTCCTGGAAGTGCAGCGCTGATGGGCGCAGCCGTGGGTTTGTGTTTTACCAAATTGTATTCTCTAGTGAATAAGGTTGGAGTAACCGAGGGGGGACCCTTTGCTGGTATAGAGGTAGAGTGGCGTGCTGGAGGGAGGAGCGGAGAGGTATATAGTGAAATTAAGACAGGTGAGGGGTTAATGTACGGTGGTGGAGGGGGGGTATGTGTGTCATTTTCGTCTTGTGCTCTTTGACAGTGTTTGTGAGGTGAATAAGAGACCGGAGCTTAAAGCCGTTAGGTTGTGTGTAAATAAACCACTGCCAACCGTCCATATATATTATTTCAGGCAAATTATTCCCGTTGAATCAAACAAAAAATCCCTTTTTTGAGCCAGCACCTCGAAGTGGCTTTTAGTTTTGCCACTTTTTGGTACACGAAGATGCACCAGTTCGAATCGTCGTTAGGGCAGTGAATTGCTTTTTATTGCGCGCAGTGGTATGAGGAGTAGAGGAAGTCTGGTGCTGCGCGTTGCATTTGAGACTACAATTTTCCATGGTTGTGAAGCAGTGCTTCAAAATGAAGCGATGTGATATTTCCGTGTGACCTGATACCTGAGGCAGTAGATTTAAAGCGCTTTTCACTTCGCGGTCAATAATGGGGCGTGCTTATAGCGCATTACTTGTTATTCGTGATCCCTTACGAAGATCGAAGCTAGCAAGTATATTTCCCCAAGGCGTATGTATTGCGTATTGGCGTGCTGCTGTCAGTACAGGTCGGTAGAACACGAGCAACTCCGTTCTCGCATTCCTAAATGCCATCTGTCAGCCCCGCTGCAAGATGATCCGCTGCAGTCCGTATAGCAGTGAGAAGCCCCCAACGGAGCCTAGGTCCATGTGGCAAACACGCAGTCCGTACAGCTGCGCCCCTGCCCGTTCCCGGCATATTCGTGCTCGCTATAGGATCCTGTGCAGGAATTCGCACGTGTCCCGCGCTTCCCTCACCACGAGCAGAGTTGCTGACATGCATACATGCATTTTTACACCCAATTTTGGCATCACCGCGGACCCAGGCTTACGTTCCCACCCACCTTCATAAAGCTAAGAACCATTTCGCTTGTGACTGTTTACTGTAGTATTGGTATGCAAACGCGGAATCCTACGCCGCGATTTAGCTTGCCAAGAGGTGTTGCATCGGGTGTAAGAGAGTATGGAATTTGCGAATGTGGTGGTGGGATTGGGTGGGGTCGGTGTCAGCGGACCCGGCGGATGCGTGGAATACGAGGGTGTGGCGAGAGCGAAGGAACATTGGCATAACTTGGGAACGACCCAGACGGGTGGGTGGGATACTTGGCAGTGGGCTATGGGAGTATTTTGGGGGGTGAATGGTTTGGCGTGTCCTGATGGTATTCCGTAGTATTCCCGTGGAGAAGACTCTGGAAGCTGGCATCGTATTCGTATGCAGATCTGCTTAGAGCGATTCTGCGGAATGCGCTCCAGAGGTGCATTTTGTTCTGCCTTCTTTGCTTCACACCGGTGCTGGTGGCTGCCTTCGTCAGGCGAAGGCTCTGTTGCTTGCGAGATCTTAACTTGGATAAGCGTGTGCCTGGTGGTACGGGTACGACCCGAGTGGCACAATGTGGCTGATCCATCGCCTCGGTTGCCCATAATATCGCTAATTTTTCTAGGCACCTGTGCGAACCCTCATATCAATGCTGCATATGGATGTGGTCAAATGGAGGGCTCCATTACTCGGGCTATGTTAACGCATTTCCTAGTCAATACGATCCGCAACTACCCTGAAGCGAATCCGCCAGCCCGGTCAGTTGCCTTCGGAATTGGTAATGGCGACCACTGGATTGTTGATCTATCCGCAGCGGGCCGTTCCAAGGCTCGTTCGCTTCCTGATTTCCACGCGGACATGGTCGTAGGGTGGCATGACCCACTAGGAAACTGCATATCGACGTTCGAGACTTGTAATATCCTTGTAAGTGTATCTTGGCCGTCAACAAGGCAAAGTCGAACCGATACAGAGTCCACTAGACCATTGGTCCCCTCACCCGATGATCTCCTGTGGGAGGTAGCAGCAGAGAGATATCTCATATTTGTGGGGGGTGGAAAGCTCTCATGAGTGCAGATACGGATACGACAGGACTGCAGTTTTTTCCAGGGACCAGGAGCGTTTCGACGTATTCTCGTCTGTTTCCTTCCCTTGTTCCGTGACACATCTACCGGCATTCTGATTCCTACAAGTCCCTTTCTTGGCTGCGGGAAGTGCAGCCGAGCTGGACTTCGCGCAGCAGAGAGAGCACCGCGCGAATCAGTGACCACCTTTGAACACACGGTGTAGGCTCATACAGGGTACAGACGCCAAGTGGCTTGGAGGATTCTGTAGGATGGGGAATGTTTTGGTATTGGATGTTCTGACCGCCTCAGGTGTTGCATCCCGGATTGAAGGCGTTTGAAAGCCTACACTAGCCACCGGATACTATTGCAGGCGAGAGACTCAATAGGGGCTATATGCTAGTCAGTGTTCAATCAGACCTGTTGTTAGCCAAGCCTGTCGCGTTATAGTCCGATTCGTACTTGACAAGGAAGATGACCCGAATTGAATGCAAGCCAAGGGAGAAAAGAGGCGGCAGGGACACATTGTGCAGCAAAAGCGTTTATGTCCACGGCGGTCCTTCGTCCGCTGGAGACCGCTACAACTGAGCAAACTTTGCTGACTTCTGTTTATGTAGGCAATGAAACTAACTGGGCAAATATCAATTGAAGGGCTAAAGTTGTCAGGGGGTCAATACTCACAGGAGATCCTTTTCCGCCAATCTGAATCTTTAGTCGCTTTAATGCAGCCATCAAGTTGGCTTAAGCTCGGGCGGAAGCACATGTCTTGGCCATGTGAAGGTTGCCTCGCGTGGTCCTCGCAACTGTCCGTACCTAAATAGTGCCTCAACCGTGTGCTAGCCAGGCTTGAAATTCGAACACATGCCGAACTATGTGACCAATACCAATACGAAGATAGCTTAGAATAGTACAAGATAGTCAGCATCAAACGCAAATCCGAACTTTTCAAATCGCAAGGGTTGAAATCCCCTAGGGCAGAGAACGGGTACACATTGCTGATATCCTAGCGATGCTTCGGCACCGTAAGAGCGTCGTAGATCTGGTCCAGGACTTACTATATCTCGAGAATTGAGAGGGAGATGCCAGTTCACGCTCAACAATCCAGTGCTGGGGTCGCCAGGCGATGGCTTGCTCGACCAGAACGCCCTGCAGGTATATTCAATAGCACCACGCGGTGTGACTCCTCCCATGCAGGGAGAATAACAAGAGCACAGCGGCTAGAGCAGGCGAGCCTCGGTTGCAAAGCTTTCGAGGAATACGGGTTTGCCTTTGGGGTCCGGCAAATGCGTATAAGTACTGCCCGATGGCGCACCAAGAGGCCTTTCAGCATTGTCCTGCTTGGTCAATTCACCTCTTTCCTCATTCTTATTATCAATATCCTTACAAGTATGATTTCTAGACTCGCTCGAGCGGCTCTGGCTCTGACGCTCACGTCGTCTTG
The DNA here is from genome assembly GCA_010015655.1 of Bimuria novae-zelandiae CBS 107.79. NCBI lineage: Eukaryota > Fungi > Ascomycota > Dothideomycetes > Pleosporales > Didymosphaeriaceae > Bimuria > Bimuria novae-zelandiae. Next base: position 552,346 of record ML976693.1, on the reverse strand, counting down.
TGTTGTCCAAGCTCAGTTTGCCACGCAGATTCCGGAAGCCGAAGCCTCTGCGCTTGCACAGATTGTCGAAGATGATCCGTCTGACTTCCCTCAAGCGAGGAAAGACACCGCTAGTCCCTCCTACACGCTCTACTCTGCGCCTCTCCCGATCCCTGGGGTCGCAAATCCCAAGCAGTAAGCATGACAACTGTCTTGCGGTTCTCTGATCGGTTGAACTGATTGGTCCCAGGAAGATCAATAACCCTGTCACCAATAACGAGATTTGGTACTATGAATTTGAGATCAAGTCGTTCACTCAGCAAGTCTTTCCCAAGCTCAAGCCGGCTCGTCTCGTGGGGTACGATGGCAAAAGCCCTGGACCGACCATTATTGTTCCGAAGGGCACTGAGAGTGTGGTTCGTTTCGTGAACAGCGCTGACCGTGAGAATTCGGTCCACTTGCACGGGTCACCTTCGCGCGCTCCATTCGATGGCTGGGCTGCAGATCTCACGCATCCTGGGGAGTACAAAGACTATTACTATCCCAACTACCAGTCCGCTCGGATGCTGTGGTACCATGATCATGCTTTGCACTGGACTGCTGAGAACGCCTACTTCGGCCAGGCAGGCGTGTATCTTATCACTGACCCGGAGGAGGATGCGCTAGGTCTTCCATCTGGTTACGGTCAACAGGACATTCCTCTCGTACTCTCGTCCAAGCAGTACAACTCTGATGGTACTCTGCACACCACGCAAGGCGAAGATAAATCTGTGTGGGGTGACGTTATCCACGTCAACGGTCAGCCCTGGCCATACTTCAACGTCCAACCTCGCAAATATCGCTTCCGGTTCCTCAATGCTGCCGTTTCTCGTAACTTCGATGTGGTAGGTGCTTGCCAGACTTTGTACAATAGCAAGCCTGGGTTTGACTGTTATACCCACTCCTATGTAACCTTCTCAGGGGTAACGTGGGGCACTCAATCACTTGCAGGCTCTGAAAAGACACAGGCTGACGCGATGGCAGTACTTCGTCAAGTCTACGGCGACCGGCACCAGGCTTCCTTTTAAGGTTATCGCCTCCGACGCTGGACTACTTCAGGCGCCAGTACAAGCCACCGATCTCAAAGTGGCGGTTGCCGAACGCTATGAGATCGTCTTCGATTTCTCGCAATACGCAGGCCAGACTCTGTACCTCTTCAATGACCAAGATGCCGGTGGTGGTGAGCAATTTAAGATCATGCTTTGAGATCGATGCTGACAAGTGTAGTTGGTGTCGATGAGGAATACGATAACACTGACAAAGTCATGAAATTCGTTGTCGGCAGCACGCCAGTGAGCGATGCCTCGAACGTTCCGTCAACCCTCCGAAATGTGCCATTTCCGCCTGCTTCCTCGGGAATTGATCACCACTTCCGCTTCCACCGCTCTAATAGCGAATGGCAGATCAACAACGTGGGATTTGCGGACGCGACCAACCGTGTCCTTGCCAAGGTTCCGCAAGGCAAGGTAGAAATATGGGAGCTCGAAAATTCGTCTGGTGGTTGGACGCATCCGATTGTAAGTGGGAATGATCGTGAAGGAATGAGATGTCGCTAATGCAGGTGTAGCACGTTCATCTCGTTGACTTCAAGGTCCTACAACGCAACGGAAGAGGGGTGGAGCCTTACGAGTCGGCCGGCCTCAAGGATGTTGTCTGGCTCGGGAAGAACGAAGTTGTGCTCGTTGAGGCACATTACGCTCCTTGGAATGGCGTGTATATGTTCCATTGCCACAACCTCATTCACGAAGACCAGGTAAGCGCGAACGGTAAAAGGATATCGAGCCGGCCACTGACAGCCACACCAGGACATGATGGCCGCCTTCAATGTCTCTCATTTAGAGGACTTCGGCTATAACGAGGCGACCGATTTTGGCGATCCAGAGGATCCGCGCTGGTCGGCAAAGGCGTATGTCCACAAGGACTTCGAGGATCGAACGGGTCCCTTTACTCAACAGGCCATCACCGCACGGGTACAGGAGATTGCGCTCGAGCAACCTTACAGCGAGCTTGAAGAGGTTGAAGCTGCTCTTGAAGCTGCTTGGGCAGATGGGTCGGCGCAGAAGCGCAGCGAAGCAGGACCAGTCCCGCGCTACAGGCGCTTCATCGTGTAACGAGGGCTGCTCGTGATGTCCCTCACGGGGTTCGTGTACCTGCTCGCCCCCAACGAGCTTACTCTTTCCACCTTTTTTGCCCACTCGCTTTGCTATTCAACTTTTGTCCGGTTCGTTGTTTGTTCCTCATTGAGCTTCTTTTGTACATGATATTCTATGCGAATTCCGCGCCAGAATATATAGGTCGAAGACAGTTGGATGTGACCTAGATCGAGAGAACTGGGGGCATAGAATATTCTAGCAATTGGCACCACATTTTGGCGCGTCTGCTCGCTTCCTCAGCGATAAATGCATAGTGTTGAGGATGAAGGAGCGAAGAACCCGCGCGCCTTGATACGGAAGGGAGCAGCGGTGGGGTGAGCTAACTGCATTTGATCTAGCATGAGTCGAAAAGGAAGGTGTGAATGATTGCAGCCTCTGGACAAGATCCTAGGTGTCTGTTTCTCTTCTCCTTCTACTCTTCAATTGAAATTGTTGCCCAATTGCTTTGTTTCCCGCAACTCCAATCTGTGCGGGCGTCGTAAGCTAACCTCGCTGCCACATCGTATTTGGCAACACAGAGCTATCGATCGCCAAGCACCACGACCGTGATAAGGGCTCGGCAACATGCGGGATCCCAAGTTTGCACAAAGCCATTCACGTCCGCTGGATCGTCCACCTCACCACGAGCCATTGCGCGCGAACAATGCGAATTCTGACAGGCCTCTACCCTCTACTAGGGGCGGAGAAATCAACGAAAAAATCGCGGATCGTATCGTGCGAGTGCAGTGGGACTTGACGAATCTGCAAAGCTTCTGGAAAGTCCGCAGCTCTCCTCAGCGTCATGAAAAGTTGCAGGTCTATTTGGATGCCGAGCTAAAAGTGCTCGAGTGGATGCCCTTTCAAGCCTACGACCAAGAAGAAAGAGTAGACTTTTTACTCCTAAAAAACTTCCTTCGCAACCAGCTTAGTCAACTACACAGGGACGTTGATTTTGATTCCCAAGCGCTGGTGTTCTTGGGTGATGATTTTCCGCTGCGTATGGCAAGCATGATAGAAGCCAGGCAGAGGGTCGATGATCTGGACCCGAAGAAGGTCGCTGAGTCGCTTGTCGAATGTACGAAACGCATGATCGTGGCGAAGGACTCGATTCTGGGCGGAAAGAAGAAGGCTGAGCCCACGGTCGCATGGCGGGCTACCAGAAACTTGGAAGAGCTCAAGTCCCATTGGCAAGAATGGTATTCGTTCTACGACGGATACGATCCCTTGTTCACCTATTGGGTATCCGAGCCTTACCCCAAACTAATCAAGGCTTTGCAAGATCTCAGCGATACCATCAAGAAGGTGTGCCTCGGGCTGGATTCAGATGATGAGGACACCATCATTGGAGAACCCATAGGTCGAAATGGTATATTAGAAGCTCTTGAGCTCGAGCTGATCCCGTACACACCAGAAGAACTGATTGAGATTGGCCGGAAGGAGTACGATTGGTGCGAAACTGAAATGAAGAAGGCCGCCAGCGCTTTAGGTTTCCAAGATTGGCACGACGCCCTTGAACACGTCAAGAATCTATACGTTGAGCCGGGTCAGCAGCCTCAACTGGTCCGCGACTTAACCAAAGAAGCAACTGCATATGTCAAGAAGTATGACAGCGTCACTGTTCCGCCAATATGTGAGGAGACGATAAAGACATTTATGATGAGTCCCAAAGCGCAAAAGATGAACCCATTCTTCCTCGGCGGCGACGAAATCATTGTTTCGTACCCAACTTTCAGCATGAGCCACGAGGAAAAGTTGATGAGTCTGCGAGGTAACAACATTCATTTCGCTCGGGCGACCGTTTTCCACGAAATGATTCCGGGTCACCATCTGCATATGCATTACATGGCACGCCACCGTCCCTATCGCCAACTTTTTCAGACGCCATTTTGTATCGAAGGGTGGGCGTTCTACTGGGAGATGGTGCTATGGGACTCTTCATCGTGGCAGAAGACTCCAGAGAATCGGATAGGGATGCTCTTTTGGCGTATGCATCGTTGTGCACGTATCATATTCTCCTTGAAATATCATCTCGGTGAGATGACCGCAGAAGAATGTGTGCAGCTGCTTGTTGACTGGGTAGGCCACGAACGGGCTACGGCAGAGGGTGAAGTCAGAAGGAGTGTAATGGGCGATTACGGTCCGTTATACCAGGCAGCCTATATGCTGGGAGGGCTTCAGATCTATGCTCTGAGGAAGGAGGTCGTAGAGAAGGGAGGTTGGTCGGAGAAGGAGTTTCACGACTACTTTTTAAAGGTAAATTACTTCATTTTGAAAGGGCTCAATTTCGACAGATTGGGAGACTAATGAGTGCAGGCTAACCAAATGCCTATCGAGTTGTTTCGAGCCTTGGTACTGGGAAGTGGAGAATTGGAGCTTGACAAGTATTACAAGAGTCAGTGGAAGTTCTACGCTGGGATCAAGTGAAATTAAGAGCCGGGACTGGAGGATTGACGTAAGGACGGGTACTTATTTCCAGCCCCGAAATGCTGGTGCTTGGCCACATTGAGCATTACGCTCATAATATCAAGAGGCCAGTGATTGGGTTGCGAAAAGCGTCGGCGAACGAGTCCTTGACCAGCTAGTATCAAGTTTCGCCAGATCAGCTTAGGAATGATTTCTCTCAACCGTTATTGCTCGCATCCATCACTGCATCGAGCAACGAACTGTATGTCTTTTTGCTTGTCTTGCACGTCGATCATGAATTTTTTTAGCTACATCAGGATACTACAAGTTCGACTTCTCCAATCGCTTTCCACTCTGGTCGAAGTGGATCTGCTTTCCTGTGACCAGCGCCTCTTGCAGCCAGCTTCCGATCTGCACCGCCTTTACTGCGTTTTCGATCGGCATGGCCAAAGGTGTGTCATCTAAGCATGCCGCAGGAAACTCGTTGGCTTCTTTTACGAAGGCCATCTCGAACCGCCCATGGTAGTGTGCAGGGACTTCTTGTGTAATGCCCTTTTCGCTGTACTGCCGCACCAGGTTGCTTTGCGGGATGAGATTCACGCTGAGCTTGCCCTCAGTGCCGATGACTTCAGTAACATCTGTGATATTGTTAGCAAGCGTCATTACGGAAATGTAAAGAGAGGGATATCGGGGACGAGGCGGTTGATGTGAACGTAAGAGGCATACCTTCTTGCCCGTGGGCCATCATACGTGTGCAGTAATAGTACGCGATTTGACCACCCCAGAACTCGACGATACCAACAGCGTTGTCAACGTCTGTGATTCGCGAGGCCAGGTTGGACAGCGATACATCCGTGAGCGCTGATTGATTTGGGCTGGATCTGGTTGCCAAAGAACCACAAGGTGAGATCGATATCGTGAACCGACATATCGACGAAGACACCTCCTGACCATGCCGCGTATTCGACGAAGAAGCCGGATGGGTCGTGCTTGTCACAGGTTTGCGAGCGCAGGATAATCGGCCGTCCGATTTGGCCTTGGTCGACTTTGCTGAAAGCGGTTTCGTAGCTAAAGGCAAGTTAGAAAAATTGGGCACAAGGGGAAGGGGTGGCCTCAGTCAAGCACAACATTACCTCGGGCGGATGAGACATTGACATGCTAGCTAGAGCCTCTACTGCGGTGGTAGCGTACCTGTCGTCGAAACGGCGAGAGAAACCACACATGACCTTCAAATGTGGCCTCTTCTTCGCTTCCTCAACTACTTGACGGCACACTTCCACACTTGTGCTCAATGGTTTCTCACACAGCACATGTAGGTTCTTCTGCATCGCTTTGATTGCTTCTTCTGCGTGTACCGATGACGCAGTTCCGATGACGAGCGCATCAAGACCTTGCTAGCTGATCATCTCGTCGTAGTCGGTGTACAGCTTCACGCCGAAAAGCTCGAGGTGCTCGCGCGCCCATTCGTGCTCCTTTGGATCGGGCGAAAACGCGGCGACGAGTTCGGCGCGAGGTGTGCGATTGAGGAAGTTCAATGCGTGACGGTGGCCCATACGGCCAAGGCCAGCGGCAGCAATCTGAAGTTTACGAGGCGCCATTTTGAAGTAAAGGAAGATTGGTTCAAAGGGTCGGTGTCGGAATCACGAAAGAAGCGTTTGAGGAGAAAAAATGGCAGCACAAAATTCTCATTTTATACCTGTTGCGATGCGACTATATGGTTTATCGTGCATATTCGGGGGAGGTTTCTGGCACCCTAGGCGATACCAGCGTCCTTGTTGTGTTTGGTTGAACAGGGTCTCGGAGGAGGTTTTTGACTTCGGAGGGGGTTTTCGGCTTCGGAGGAGGTTTTCGACTTCGGGGGATGTTTTCGCAAGTATTTTGTACACGCCGGGGCGCGGGGCATGAAGTCAAGTGGAGAAAAAAGCTCGTCCAGGCCTTTGGCGGCGTGGGGAAGGAAGGTGTGCCCGAGACGAGGGCCGAATTGGTCCCAACATAGAAATAAATGCCGCACTGAACACGAAGCCCACATGAATCATGTAGAAGAGCTGCCCTTCCCAATGCGTCTTAGTGTGCATGAGCTCTCCGTATGACGTAAATTTTGCCTTGTCAGAAAGAGGCAATAAAATGCACTGAAGGCTTCCTTGTCCTTCGGGTATTCGGCTCCGCATTCGCGATCAGCGGTGCCCTAACTCCAAAGCGTGGGAAAAGCTTCGCCTAGTATTTCTAGTCTCGATTAAAGTTCCTTTCGCAAAGCACTTATTACCAATTGGTATCAATGACCCACTTCCGATCAATGCATTCAGTGCGGAGACGAGATGCGGGGTATGTCAATCTTTCGATAGCCAACAAAAGCGGTTCTATTTCCCGCACATCGACGAAGCATCATTCATCCTTCCTAGCACGTCCCCCAGCAAAGATTATGCGGCAAAGAAGTGGTTGGTACGGTTTTCCAGGGCCCACATTACTTCTGGACCGTCGCGCTAATATTCATCAGCAATGCCTGTCGCGAACGGTACGTTTTTCAGGGGTTCATCAGCCCTCCACGTGGGTTGCCAATTCTGGGCCTTTAATACACACAAAGAACATAACTGACTCATTAAGTACATAGACATATCAAATGTGAGATATCCGATTGATAACCCACCTAAAGCCGATGCTTCTCGTGTGGGTTAGTGCGGTCGGCTAAGAATCCTTGCTGAACCTCAGTAGGCGTGAAACTTCGCGACTCTGACCAGTGTAAATATTGTGCTGAGCGAAAAAGACCGTGCATCAGAGGAAATGCATATCGCTTTCGACCTGTAACTGCGGTGAAGTTCAATGCTGGGGAGGATCTTGGAAGCGCGGAACAGTCGCTAGAGTTTGGAGGAAGCCAAACATGGGTGACAATACCGCCTTCATGTAGGTCTAGCCTACATAACTGCGGAGCGGTGGATTTGCTGATATTTGCTCTCTACAGTACGGTTCGTTGCTCCAAATACGAATGGCCATGAAGAGATTGTGGAAGACGAGACTGAGCAACAGCCTGAGTCGGCATCTGAAGGTTCTGACCCTGCGCTCCAGCAATTGCTAGAGGAAAGCTTGGAAACGAAGAGTCCTATCGACCCGCTTCTGGCCTTCCATCAGAGGAACTCGTCGCAGCCACTTGGTACATCAGACTCACACGGATCGCAGGATATCGGAGGCATCATTGACTACCATCAAGCTCCATTTCTTCCCCCGATCTCCAATGTCTCGAGTTCGCATACACCCTTGGCTCGAGATGTCGTCACCGACAACCCATCTCAGCCTCATCACGGCACACCCTTCGCAAGAACGGATTCTGAAAATTTGCTGGGCGGCGCCGCGGACTGGTCTGTAATATCGCCAGAGAACAAGCACAATTCACCGTCCTTGTCGACGAAAAGAAGCCCTAACAACGTCAGCAACATCTCACCCTTCTCCAACTCCGCTTTCTCTCCGAACTCGTCTCTCTCTCTACGCTGGCCTGTGAACAATCCTTTTGAAGCACGTCTCTTCCACCACTACATAGTAGCCTGCAGTGACTGGATCGACGTGTGTGATTCAAGAAGGCACTTCACTCGCGAAGTTCCCAAACGCGCTGCACATTTTCCAGTCATTTTGAATGCGATTCTGGGCCTTGCGGCTCGACACTTGTGGCTGATAGAGAAGCTGGAGGAAGATCGCTCTCAGCTCTATGTTGATCAGTGTCTTCAGTCGCTCATCATGGCTTTAGAAGATCCTTTGGCTCATTGGGACGAGAACTTTCTGGTCGCAGTAATACTCCTGCGTCTTCACGAAGAAATAGGGCAAGACGACGAACAATGCCACCACTTTGGGACCGCACGTATTCTCAACTCCATCTCCTCATTCGCCGCCGACGGCGGTCTGCGCGAATCAGCGAGTTGGGTCTCGCTCCGTCAACACATCTATGTTTCTCTGACGAAACAACAACCCTTCAACCTTAGCCTCGAAAACTATAAACACTCATGCGTGTTTCGCGAGTTTGATGACGAAGCGTGGGCAAATCGAATCGTCTACCAGTTCGCTTTAATACTGCAATACGTTTTCGAAGAAACCGAACACGCAACCACTCTCACTCGAGACAAATGGAGCGAACTCAACGCAGATACAGAGGAGTGGCATCGAACGAAGCCATGGTCCTTCGCCCCTCTCTACTCTGACCCGAAAGCCGGCGATACTTTCGATGGCACTTGGCCTGTTTTACCTGCTCCACAAGGCGTCGTCGCGATCGGCCTACAATATTACCACCTTTGCAAAATATTGCTCACCATCTATTCCCCAAATGCTTCTCTCGTCGGACTAGCTGGCGTACGCGCGCGAAAATCCACGGACGCTGCAATAAGGAAGAACATGCGGATTGTTATTGGGTACGGCGTCAGCAATAGTCACTGTAGCAATGTTATGTTCCAGGGTTCACACATACTGAGCGCTTGCGGGGCATATATCACCGACAAGGCAGAGCAGCAAGCGTGTGTAGAATACCTTGACAGTCTACAGAGGATGATAGGATGGAGGACAGACAAAGTGGTAGCGGAAGTCCGTGAGCAGTGGGAAAATTGAACTGATCTTTCCGCTCGTGGTAATTACTGCTGTACTACTGTAGAGTAAGTTCGATCAGTGGGTCGTTATCGACATGTTCTTAAAATCTGAAAGGAAGTCAAAATATCCGCTCAGTGCGAGTGCGTCTTGAAGTATGAGACGACCATGCGAAACATGCTGCACCGTCGAAGGTGAGAGGCTTCTATTTGCAATCGTTTTCCTCGCTACGGACTACATAAATAATCCGCAGGAATGTGCGGACGACTATTTTCGTGCGAGAGCGATGCGCTACAAGCTGCGTCCCTTTCCACTAAGATACTCACCTTGTATATACGCAGGAAACTGGTTTGGGCGTTCCAGCGATATTCATACAATCGCAGAACATGACAAGCTACATCAACCGCGTCACATCATCATTGGCTTTCGACAATCCAAAGAGCTGTGCCGTAAAGGCTGTGCCGTAAAGACGCAGCAATTCACGGACATCTGACGATCAGAGTGCCCCATAGTGTGAACAAAACCCATAGAGCCACGAGGCTGACAGTCACGATGTTGAAGTCGAGTCCGTAACGCCTCGCCCGCGGAGCACTCACGCACCCTTATTCAGGCAGGTGCATACGCTTTAGGGCTAGTAAGTGGATTTCTCTGGCTGTGCCGCTATGGACATGAGGTACAGTGTGGATTTGGACAGTGGCCAAGCATCTGAGCTTCACCGCTGGGTGTATGACCGTGATTATGGGCCCGAATACCAATGTATATAACGAAGCCTCGCCCATATATCCGTGAAACGGTTCAAGCGTTGCTACGTGATCGTCGGATCTTATTTCGGTTGCAATGTCTTTGTCCATGGACGTATTATCGCGATCGACCGAAGCGCTCTTTTGCAGTCCGAGGTATTTTGCATCTTTGTCAAACGATAACTTTCTTTTCCCTTCACAATGCTTTTCTTCAACATGCCGCTTCCCGAATCAGACGATCGAAGTAAGCAGGCGACGCTGTTCAACACTGTCCGGGCATAATTAGGGGCCTTAATCTGGATTTCTCCCACCCGATCTACCACGAAGACCTCTTGCTGGCTGTGGTCGGGTTACGAACATACGGCGCCGATGAATCGCGTAGTGGCGATGCTACGTCTAAGGCAGCCAGCGGTCTATGCTAGAAGTTCCCGAAAAAGTGGGAACCTCTTTTGCGCCGGCAACAACACATCACGACTGAGACCGGGTAATTCGACACGACATCTAGTGCATCAAGCACAAGACCCCTGGGTCAATGCGGCGATAGAAAGCTCCGTGGAGCGGTGAGAAAGTCGTTCCCGGATCTCTTGTCATGCTGTCAGCCGGTCATGAAAAGATGACGTCACCAGATAATTTCCGGTCACCGGGCTGAAATCTTTCGCGAAAAAGGTTATGTTTGTTAAGGTATGAACATGCCAATTGGTAATGTTTACATCCAATAGGATTTCCCTGTCAACGCCCCCAAGGCACGATGCCTAATCTTCTCAAGATCTCAACTTCGTGTAACGACGTATACCTTAGGTACTGTTAACATGACCCAAGCAGAACACGTTTCCCGATATACATACTACATGTTTCGTAAAATCATCAATTCTCGGAAGAGCTGCAAATGAAGATCCATCGCTCACAGCATTGATGCTTTCTAACGCAGAGGCCCAAACCCGATCAAAACCTGCACCGCTGACAGCACCACCTTGGACGAATACGGTTGCTCAAGCCCAGACGTCGCCACAATCTGCGTCAGAAGCGACCACAGGTCCGGGAGAAGTTCTTGGAAGAATGCCGCCTGGGCTTGCGGACTGCTCTCCATCTCTTTCATGCCTTCGACGTTGCCGTTCCGCATCGCCTCCAGTAGCCGCTGGACTTCGATGGTGAGGAACTCCTCTGCTGCGGCCACGATCTCTTCGGTCCAGCCACGTCGCTCCCTGGTACCCCATGATTGGGCATTCGACTTTACCGATGATAAGAAACTCCGTAGATGGCGAAGGCGGCTTTGTCGTTGCATGTCGTATGCGGCTGAGGACCGAGCGAAGTCCGTGGTGTAGTAGGCTGTGGCCATTTCATCGAAGTTGTCGAATCCGGCTGCCGTCATAGCTTTGAATATGCGGTTGAACCGTACGCCATCTGCCTGTGATGCGGTGGTTTGGATGGGAGGACCAGCCAGATTTTCCCTCAGCCTCGCAATGCGTCTGTGTGCATCCTGGAGCCCTTCCGCTGATGGCAACCCATGTATGCTCCCTTGGGAGATGGAGCTTGGGGTGATATAGCCCTCTGCAATCGATTTTGCTTGGTGATGTGATGCTGGTGATGGGTTTGAAGATGCCATAAAGTTGTTAAAGTCGGACATAGAAAATGGGTATGAATCCGGGGAATTGTTAGGGAATATTGAAGGGTCGACAAGTGCATCCAAGTCCAGGTCTGGCGACATGAAGAATCGGTCGCCATCTTGCATGGTCCATTGATCGTGTGCGGCTTGGTCCACTTTGATGGCTTCTAATGGAGACTGGGGACTGGACCACATGGTGAGTCTCTGATATGGAAGCGAATGTGAAGAAGTGACGACTGACCTCCTACTCGACTCACTCATTGTAAAACTGGGTGCTTGAATAGATGTACCCTCTTCCATACCACCTTCTGTCATCTTTAAACGTTGGCCTATGATGATCAGCTTGACGCTGACAGGTGGGGTCCGTTACCATGACTTTGACTTACGGCGTCTCCTCTGTGCTAATCGGTTCTGAATCTTCTTTCTGTCTTGTGAATCGCTCACATCTCGCCAGGCGTCGGCGTCTATCGCATGCATTTCGAAAGTGAGGAAATGTGTGACCCGTATGAAATTGCGATGATGTTGGCTGCACAGTTCGTTCTGCTACTAGCGCGGGTATCTCTCGTGGTGGTCGTCAAGATATATCAGCCTGCATCGGCTCCTCAGAGGAGGCCCTCGAACAGCGGCGGAAGGCTATGCATATGTCACTTTGCGAGTGCCAGCTTGTCAGAACCGAAGCCGTAGCCGGCAACTAGTGGCGTATGCCCAAGAGCTTAGATCATGACCTGTGCTGAGCGCAAAGCCGTTTGTGGTCTTCGGATTCCGGGCATCTCGGCGCTCCCCGAAACTGGCGCAAGCGGTTGCGAGTATGCATCCCATTCGTGCATCGACGAGAAATTAAGCCACACCCGGTCGAGGGCACTATCGTAAAGGATCGCGAGACTGATGCACTGCAAAGTGATGTGACCGTTCGACCGCCTCTCTCGCGTCTGCGCCCCGTAGGAAAGCTCCCCGCGGCCAATAGCGGCCCGCACCGATGCCACTTCTGGACTAGCTTTCAGGCTAGGATCGAAGCTCCAATATGCTGCAGAAGATACCTAATACAACCACGAGAAGCGGAAGCAGAAGAATACTGGGGAAGCAAGCGAGCGGTCGCCTATTGGATCGATGATCGAACCCGTCCTTCGCGATGCCATATATTCACCGCTTTTGGGCGGGTCAACGCGGCCAGGAGCATTGGATATGTGACAAAACCTTCAAGATTCCTTGAGCGCCGTGTCCAACTGATCCAAACAGGGGGCGCCGCTAGCGCTATTGCGCTCCACCTCCCCAGGAATTGAGGCTCAACTCTAGTGCATGTGCTTTTGCAGCCTAAGTCGAGGCTACGTGGCGCGAAACGTTTTCAGCATCGCGCTGCTCCTGTTCAGTCCACCAAAATTCCTCACAGTTGAGGGCTGGAAGGTAGGAGCGGAATCCCGGCAGAGCGTGGCTTGCGCGGCATATGCGGTAAGGATCTTTCTAGAATGTTCGGTGCTTAAGTGCTCGGGAACTGGCTTTCGTTTGGTATGCCTAATTAGCAGGCACCTAAAGAGAGGCACATGACCTTGAGATCCAAAACGGACGAGAACTTAGTACCATACTCTCTACTAACATGCTTGTAGTGTCGCAAAACTTTCTCGTTACATGTAGACGGGCTCATTCTAAATTCCTGTTCTTCCAAGAGGCTTGTTAGGACTCGTTAGGCGATTGCATCATTAGCGGCACTGCACCGCGATGTTTCCCGCCTTTGAATCCCGAATCCTCATAACGTCAATCCACTCGTCCGATCGACTCATTCAGCGTGGAGGTTTCATCAGAGATCGTTGATCGTGGCGTCTTTCGATCGGATCACGTCTGGACCACGGCTGCGCATGCACACTCAACTCCGATAACGGGTGCGTGGTGTGTGCCAGTCCTTTCGCTCAGCCAGTATAATCTCCCCCCCAGCTCGGGAGCGTAGCGCCCTACTAGCGCGCCACTAGTAGATATAGGCCCTTTACACAAAATACCTTATAACATTAGCTTATTTTAGGCCCTTTCTATACTTACTTCTTTTAAATTAACCTACTATAAGCTATTTTTATTAATTTTATATAGTAAAAATATCGTTAGCGTGCTTAAAAATTTTTTACTAATAACTTTATCATAGAAAGTATACTTTCATATATTTATTATATAATACTTTAGGTATATTAGGATCTATGATTAGTACTACCTAGTATTATAAGGGCTTTACGTACCTATGCCTGTTTTGGCTTAGGGAAGGATAGGTCTAGAAGGTAGAGTGCCTTATAGATATTTAGTAGTTAAGGGTTAAAAATAACACTAGCGTGTTTATAAATAATCTAATTTTATAATAAACTATAAAATAACTAATTAGAAGGTTTACTAATTAATATAAAAAATATACATAAAGTATCTTAAGTTTACTATAAGGAGTAGGAAAAGTATAAAAAAAATTATTAAATTTTATACTATTTATTTTATCCTTTACTATTATCTAAATTATTATTATAGTTCTACTAAGACTTTATAGTCCTAAGAGACTCTCGCGTATATAGGACTTTATTACGTAACTACTAACCTAAGGTATCCCGCGCCTCTATATATTGCCTTTATTCTATTTTCTCACCGGCCATGGTCCTACTAGTACCTCTGACTGGTATCCTTACCTTTAAAGTTTCCAAGATCGTAATACCTAGCTAGTGTAATGAGGTAAGCGCCCTAAGCCAATACTATGTGACTTCCCCACTGTACCAAAAGATACGCATAAGAATACCAAAGCTGGTATATTCTTGTATAGTATAATATATATATAAGTAATGTTAGAACTAGTGTTTAATCCTAGCTTCTATAAACGAGTCGTCACGTGTCCCTTTTTATACCACGTGCTTTCGTTACAATAGTATTTTTTAATAGAGTCTTAGCGGAGTAATTAGTTTACTTAACTAATTAGCTCGCTATGCATGTATGGTGTTATTAACTAAATTTTCTATTTTATAGAAGTCTTTAGCGTTAAAATTTTTACTAAAAAGTCCTTTAAGCAGCTTAATTTTTTGCTAAGATCTTATATATTTATATAAGTTATATTTATCTATACTAGTTTATAGGGGTTTCCTAATCTAAAGTAGCTTATATAAAAGCTTAAATTAAGTTTTTTAATAGGTTTATAGCGTTTAGTAGCTTTAAAAATAAATTAAAAAGCTACCTGTTAATTAGCGATACCTCCTATTTTAGTAGCGTGCTACGCTCCTAAGCTAGGAGGGAGATTGTAAGTCCTTTAAGCCAACACATGCGCGATGGCGTGTTGCGCGCCAGTGCAGAGCCTCATGAATCCCCTGCGTATGCCACCGCATTAGCCTTCAGATGTTCGCTTGAAGCTGGCGCTACCGGTGCCCGAAAAGATCCTCCCGAACGTAATGCACATACAAATAACGAGTCGTATTGTAAGTGTCCGTGGCCAAAGACCATTTCGCCCCCGAGATCGAACATCGCTATATGAATCGCTGGTGAGCCCATTCCTCTAGTCGACGTTGGAGGACACTACGGTGGTCGCGACCTATGATACGGTTCGCCGAACCAGTAGACTGTAAGGCGCTCTACTGCATGCTAGAACCAGCACCACTGCATACAAAAGTGTAAGCAAGATCCCGTATTTGAAAAGGCTGTAAATTTGGCGGACTGGTGAGGGTTTACTCGCGGCACGCGCGTTACGAGGAGCCAGGTGAGCGACGAATGCAGGATGCCAGTTGCTCATTCAGCATCGAACAGATACGAGATGATTCACCCGACCGACTCCAAAACGCGTTTTGAAGATATTCTCTGAGCGTGTTTGGGACGTGATTGCGCCTACCTGGTGCGAGCCGTCGTCATCGCTGTTCCAGTCCTCTGACACCTGCGCATGGCCGGACATAGTATGTTCTGCAGTTTGCTTGATGAGCTGTTACTATCGCATGGCACAACAGGAACGAAGGGTCGACACTCTCTAACCCAAGCCGAGACGTGTATCGAAATATTTTGCCTAGTTCTTTCAACGCAGGCAACAGAACATGCGACGAGGCACTTCGCACACCTGATCCTAGACCCTGCAGTTGGTATGCAGAATCCCTCATGCGGTTGAGGGATGCGCGAGGAGCTGTGTCTTAGCTGCTGCCGTCAGTGTTGTTGTGGTCAGGGCGGCATGACGGTCAGGGACGATGGCGGGTAATACTCGCCCCACACGCCAACCGGAGGTTGGCCCTGCGCAGCCCAACGTAACTTCGCAGCCCAACGTAACTTTTCGTCGCGGATTTTTCTATTTTCTTAATAAACAACCTATAACCATGCCTAAATATTATAGCGAGAGCTATAAAATTAAGTAGCGTATTTCTAATTATCTCTTTAGTTTTTCTAGCTTAGAAATACCTAATTTTGCAGCTATAGCACGCGAATAGAGCGTGCCTGTTTCGCGACTTCAAGCGCGCGCTAGAGGCCGGATTAGCCACCATGACCGTAGTGGCACGAATCTACAACTCTTAGAGACCTAGGATAAAGCGCTAAAGTTATATATACGTTACTATAACACTATTAGCATGCTATACCTTATACTATAGTTAAAAGGTACTACTTAATATATCCTTAATCGCGCGCACCCCGATAGCAAAGCTCCCTTACTTAGTAAGGACTAGCTATCGCGATAGCTATTAAGAAATCTAGACTATCGCCGCATAAAGCAAAAGTCGCACTATATTAATTATATAATAATAGCGACGTTTAAAGCTTATAGCTATTATTTTATTAAGCTTAAAAAGGTAATATACACCTACGGCGTAACCCTATTAGACACCTATAATATAGACGAAACCGGCTTCCGCATAGGCGTTAGTAGTAATTAATAAATTATTACTATAGAGTTTAATTATCCTTATGTCTCTGCGTTAGAGACGTCACGCGATTATATTACAAGTATTAAATTAATTTCTAGTAATAGAGAGGTGCTCGAACCTATGCTCGTTATACAGGCTATTAATTACCTTTATTACTAGTATATAAATACGGCGCTGCCTGATAGCTATATAATCGCTATATTAAAATTAGAATACGCTAATAACTCTATCTTAATAAAGTAGCTAAAGTTCTTTAAAATATAAACGCGCGCGCGCTAGAAAGGCGTATAGTAATTACTTATATTTAATAGATTTAGTAGCCACCTTACTATTAAGTTTATATAGTTTTATAATAATTATAAAATACTTCCCTTCTTACTATTGCTATATATATCACATTATCTACAGCCTCTAGACGTAGTCTGTTTTCAGCTATTAAAGCAGAATTATAAAAAGGCTATAAAGATAGCCACCCGAACTAGCTACATAGACTTTAATAAAGTCGAATTTCTACATGCAATCCATAGGATTAGGATAGATATATTTAAGCGTAGCATAATCCTAAGCGCCTAGAAGAAAGCTAGGATCTTTCTATTTAATCTAGAGCTTGTTTACATAAAGCTGCTAGCACCTATCTAGACGCTATCACTATTAGTTCTATCCGCTGTTAATTCGAGCCCTATCGCCAATACACCTACAGCATATCAGCGGCAGCATCAAAAAATGTCGCGCGCCCTAGAGAGAAGTAATATATTAAGCAGGAGGCTTATAAAATTCCTAGAAAGCTCGTAATTACTAATTAATAGTCTCGCGCTGGCCTAGCGCGACCTTATAGATATTACCGTAGTAGCTTAATAACGCTAAAAAAGGTAGATTAAAGATAAAAGGCTAGTATAAAAAGGCAGCGTAGTAACCGTTAAAGCAGCGCGATAAGCAATTAATTAACGTATAAAGCTTAAGGCTTAAAAGTTTACTTAAAAGGCTATAAAAACGTATAAAGACGCCTACTTATAGAGCTTATAAAATTAGCCCTAATAGGTCCTATCTCTTAGAGAGATAACTGTAGATCCTGCCCTACTTGCTACACTAACTCCACTGTATATTAGCCTATATAATTGAAGTCTACGCTGTCAAAAGACTGGATCAATTTCGATTCTCTATACAAAGTTACGTTGGGCTGCAAAGTTACGTTGGGCTGCGAAGTTACGTTGGGCTGCGCAGGGCCAACCTCCGGTTGGCGTGTGGGGCGAGTAAATGGTGGATCGTCCCGAGTTTCTGCTTCGCTCGTTCTCGCTTAGCAAAGAAGCATATATTTGGTCACGACAAGCGTATCTTACAATGGGTGGAAAAAAGTGGACTATCGCTCACGTGAAATTCCTTGGCTGAACACCGAAAATTTCAGCTACATCGTGAATATACCATCAAAGTAGCTTTTAAGTAGCAATATACTAGATGTAAAGGTATTTAAATTATGCCGTAAA